>CM038680.1:67557471-67863445 GCA_021605205.1 Aegilops longissima | reverse complement strand
GGGGCACCCCAAGACACACAAGTTGATCTACGGATCTTGCCTTAGCCGTGTCGGTGCCCCTTCCACCATATTCCACTTCGGTCATATCGTCATGAGCTTAGGAGAAGCCTCGCGCGGAGAAGTCATATCGTCGCGAGCTTAGGCGAAGCCCTGCGTCGGTGGAGCATCAACATCGTCACCACGCCGTCGTCTTGTGGAACTCATCCCGACACTTTGCCGGATCGAGTCCGGGATCGCCATCGAGCTGAACGGTGCGTAACTCGGAGGTGCCGTGACGCTCGGTGCTTGGATCGGTCGGATCGTGGAGACGTCGACTACATCAACCGCGTTGTTATAACGCTTCGCTTTCGGTCTCACGAGGGCGTGGGACGGACACTCTCCCCTCTCGTTGCTATGCCATCACCATGGTCTTGCGTGATCGTAGGAAATTTTTTGAAATTACTACGTTCCCCAACAGAGCCCGCATCCACGGAGAAACCCGACGCGGGGAAACTATGCTAGTGGCGTGTGTGGTACAAAGTCTACCTTGAGTAGAACGTATTCTATACTCAGATCTGTCCAATCACAAACATCAGTGTGACTCAAGTGTCCAGCTATGACTATGCTACGACATATGTTGCGATAGACACATACCAATGGGAATTCCGGATTACCGAATGCTTTAATACACTGCTAGTTCCGACCCTTTACTTGTTCCACTGCGCTCATTTACATTCTTTTGCGTCATTTACTTATAATCTGCACTCTACTAAAAATCATTATACTTCCGCCCTCACTTTGCTTTGAGTTTACAATTTAGTTGCAGGCACATTTTTGTAAGTCCCTACAAGGGACGATAATCCAATTCCTTTGCTCATTGTGGGATCAGTACTGTTGTTTATAAATGGCTACAACTAAATCTCGTGTACTTGCAAGCCATCGGTACCTATAAGATTTGGTCTTATTTTATTTGAAACTCATCAAGCAAAACAATGCCAGTATCTTCTGCGTTACCGATATTTGGGCAGCTGAAAATTTGGTGTATTAACCGCATCAGATAAATGTCCCAAGACAGCTGTATGACGATGAACAAAGGATTGGTATTCTAGCTGAATGCAGAGTTGGTTGTTCTCCAAAACGAACGATTCCTCAAATGCAGAGTTGGACCAATAATAATTGGAAGACGCGGAAAATTCAGCATTACAAACAGAGAGAATGAAGCGCACGAGAGGCTCCTTCGATCATAGGATTTCTAGAACTAAGGAGCAGGGGGAACACATGATCTTTTCTCTTTCTTCGCAAACAAATCAGCGATATTAGAAATTTTCATATATTGTTATAACAACTTTAACATACAAGAAAAGCTTCCATTAGTTAACAACAACCATAAAGAAAGAACAAAGCACAACTCGCGAAGGAAGACAAATTTTTACTCTTATATGTAGTAGTATAACCCGAAGAGACATCTCACACAAAATACTTGCTTGGTTCATGCTTCCACTTCTCCATGTTTCAATTGTACGAGATACAGACTTGAACCTCGCCGAGCTCCGTGCGGATTGCCCGAACACGTTGGGCCATGTCAAGAGGGAACTCGACATCGCCCTCGAAGGCGATGGTAGCCCCATCGTTGCTCGGACGTGTCACCTTTAAGCTCACCTTAATCGTAAGAAATGGTTGTGGATTGATGGGCACCGTAACATTGTACCGCTGCATCTACCGCAGGTGCACACTGCCATCGCCACCAGCGGAGGGGGTGAGCTGCACCTTCTCCTCCTCCGCATAGAAGAAGAGGAGCACGCTGTCGTCCTCGAAGATCCAGTTATGCGGGGTGATCTAACCGTACACGTCCATTGTGTGAGATGCATCATCGCCGCCACCAAAGAGGCGGATGCTGACCCGAACATTGACCTCCATGCCTTCCCTCATCGTGACATATGACACGACGAGGTGGCGGCCATAACGTGTCGTGCTGAGGCGGTCTTCGTGCTTGTCGTCCTCCGTGTTACTTGGGCCAAACCATAGATCGGCGGTGTCGTAAATGCCAGGCCTATCTCTGTCGGGGATCTTGATTCTCATGACGCGGCTGCCGAATCCCGAGATGGTCTGGAATGGCCCCGTGAGCACCAGATTGTCCTCGGGGTCGAGGTTGTGGAGAGGTTCGCCTTCTTCCTGGTGGTAGACGTACTGGCTGTAGAAGTGCATGCTCTAGCCAATGCAACCAAAAGACCGATCTGATGGAAGAGACTAGGCAGCACATTATACGTCAACACTTCCCCTCACGTGTGGCTTCCGCAGGCCTAAACATGGACCGAAAGTGGGCTGCAATATAATTGCGCCAGCCGGGTCTTGAACTCAAGACCTCTTGGCTCTGATACCATGTAGAAGTGCATGCTCTAGCCAATGCAACCAAAAGACCGATCTGATGGAAGAGACTAGGCAGCACATTATATGTCAACGCTGCCGTTCTCATCCGCGACGATGATGTCTCCGACAAAGGGGAAGCAGTATGGGTACACGGCCAGTAGCTCCACCGAGGGCCCGGGTCGACGAAAACATAGGGCTTCGAAAAAGTCGACCACGTCACCTTCACTGTAGGTTTTCTCAGGCGGCGGCGGCGGCGGCTTGCTGTGGTCGTCCATCATCGCCCTCGCAAAGAAGGATCCCCGCCGATTGCGGCGGTTGTTAACGGACAGTCCAAACCCCGGAGGAGATGCGGCGGCGCAGGATGTGTTGGAAGTAATCGAACTCGTCCGGTGGTGGCCGGTTGATTACTTTCCCAGTAGTCTACGTGTTTGATGCTAACTATTAGCCAACTAGGTAAGGGATCAATTTTGCCGTGTGAAAAGATTAGAAAAGCAAGTTTAGTCAGGTTTGGACTATGCCCTACATCTATGTCTATCGAGTCCGAATAGGTTTGGTCTATGTTAGCAATAGGGCTGGGTAGTGTGTGTATATATGCATGCACACCGGTGCTTGAGATCATTGTATCGGGGAGAAGAAAAGAGGAAAACAATAGAGAGTACAAATAAGAGCACGAATAAGGGCGCCCTTGGCTACAAGTTATTCGTGTGCGCGTGTTCTTTCTTCTTCTTCTTCTTTTTTTTTTTTTTGATGTGATCAATCTGTGGGCGGAATTCCAACACATATTTGATATGTGGTGTTTTCTTCAACTACTTATATGAGAACTCAATTACCTATAACTTTTTAATCAAATATTTACACAAGGGCCGACCTAGCTCAGTGGTAGAGCGCGTGGCTTTTAACCACGTGGCCGTGGGTTCGATCCCCACGGTCGGCGCCGTTCTTTTTTTGTGTTTGCCGTACTTTATTTTCTCCGCCCTTCTTTTTTTGTGTTTGCCGTACTTTATTTTCTCCGCCCTTCTTTTTTTGTGTTTGCCGTACTTTATTTTCTCCGCAAAAATAAGATGCATACTGTACTTGAGAAAATTCACCAAAAAGTGTCTACCAGACACACCACATCTCTTCTGGTGGCTTTCCCTTTTGTCCTTGCTGCATCTTAGCTTGTTTTTTATGTGTCTCTTAGGACAAAATATGTACTGCTAATCTGTCTGGACTTCGAAGGAAGGTCTTCAGCCTTGTTCTGGCCTCGTATGGATCTTGCATGATCCTTCTTTGTGCTGGTGACCTTCGTATCCAAGTGATGCAAATCTGGTGGTGGTGTTTGGTAGCTTTTGAGCTTGGTTCGGAGTTTGGAATTTGGTGGTTTGTAAAATATCATTTGGTATCTTTATATGAAATCAATTGGGGGAGGCCTCTCTTTTGCTTAAAAACACCACAGAAAAAACAGAGTAAATCAGCTGATCTCACATTTGCTCCAAAAATAGATTTTTTGCATTTACCGAAGCAATTTCTCACATTGGAAATCAGCTATCTCACAATTCTCGTTTTTTTTTGGTGTAAAAAAACCATTTTAACCGTTTAAAAAAATAATACCATTTTAAACCTTTCAACACCCTTTTTTTGCGAAAAAGGTTAAAATGGTAGTACACACAGGACAATGTGCCATACAAGGATGAAGTCATTTTTCTACGATGAACAAGGAAGAAGACATCAGGATATCTCCAACGGCAACCTGTAAATTTTTTCCCGCATTCGTTCGCAGACACGGGTGCGGGAAGCCGCCATCTAACCGTAACCTGCAAATTTTCAGTCAGCCTCGCAAACAACGGTGATTGTTGCAACACATTGACGTTATTGTGAGACCCGGGCATGTCAAAGAAAGCGAGCCAAATCCAAATATCATGTGATGCAACCGCTTCAATGATGGTGGGCTTCTTAACATGACCCTGATACTGCCTTTGTAAAGTCTTCGGCCAGTTCTTCCATTTCTAATGCACGCACTCAAAAGATCCAAGCAAACCTGGCCACCCTCTTTCGAGATTGCCAAGAGCCTCTCCGTGTCTGCGACAGTTGGTTCTCTTAGGTACTGAGGTCCGAACACCTCGACCACGATAGTTGCAAACCTGGTCATGGCATCTCCACATGTGCTCTCAGACATCCGTAGGTACTCGTCTCATGAATTAGCGGTCATGCCATGTACAAGCATCCGTAGTGTGGCCGTGCACTTATGGTAACCAGAGAAGGCAATCGTTCCCATGGCGCTCTTCTTCAAGACGACGTAGTCATCATAGGACCGAACGCCATGGTACAAACGATTGAAGACAGTCTTGTGCATCCGAAAACACCGACGAAAATGGTCAGCAAAGAGTGCATCCGGGGCAAAGTAGTCGGTCATCGGTGTCAAATGGCCACGCGCCCTGTTGCGGTTGAGCACCCGATGACCCTTGATCGATCCCTTAAAATTGAGAACATACTCCTCCGCACGCTCCGCGTCTTCAAGGATCGCCTGCATCATCGCTGTCTCATCCGAGTAATCCTCCTCGTCGGACGAAGCGTCAGGCGACTCAACATAGCGCTCGTATATGTACTCCAAATCGGAATCCATTGCTAAAAAGAAAAATGGGAAACTGTTTCAGTTCTGACAATTAATCGAACAGTTGCCGGGCATGGTGAGTATAGCAGTAGCGAATGGTACCTAGTGGGCGGGCGAAGGACATGGGTTGAACGGCGACGGAGGAGAAGCAGGGTGTAGCCCGGTTAGAACATTGGAGGTGACGGAGACTCGGAGTTTCAGCAGGGGTGTGACGTGGCGGCCGGGGTGGTGGAGTGGCGGTGAAGGCAAGAGAGAAATAAGAAAGGAGAAAAAAAATAAGAAGGATGGAGGCGAGGAGTCCGCGAAGAGTTTTGGGTGGGCCTGAGGTGTCGAAGTCCTACGTGTCTGGTGTTCGGACTCCCGTAAAGTTCCCAATGCTTGTCTCCATTTGCGGGAAAAAGTACGTCCAAACCGCGGCGCGGACCGATACAGACCCATGTTGAATGGCTTCCGCGATCCGAGCAGCATGGTCCGGATGATTTACGGGTCCGCCTTGAAAATGCCCTTACAAGACAATGCCGCATCAAGAAAACACGGCACCTAAATGTTGCTAAAAGAATTACACTTTGTTTATTGACATCAATTTTTCTCCAAGATCCGCCGTGTGATGCCGTCATGTTTTCTTGAGTTAAGTATATACTAGTCCCTCCGTTCCTAAATATAAGGAGCTGTTCGGGACCCCTCCGCTCTGCAACTCCGCTGCGGAGCGGAGCGACATGCAGCTATATTTCGGCAAGCTGCTAGCAGGATGCTCCGCGCGCTCCGCTCCGTAGCGAAGGAGCAGAGGATTGCCGAACACAGCCTAAGTCTTTGTAGAGATTCTACTAGAACTACATATAAAGCAAAATGAATGAATCTATATCCTAAAATACATTTATACACATCCGTATGTGGTCAATAGTGAAATTTACTTACGGAGGGACTAGTAAAATTCCAAATTAACGGACTTGTCAGATATTTATCAGAGAGCCGACCTAGCTCAGTGGTAGAGCGCGTGGCTTTTAACCACGTGGCCGTGGGTTCGATCCCCACGGTCGGCGTTCATTTTTTTTTTTTTGCGCTGCTAAACAAAATTTAACTAAAAAGGAAAATAAAGAAAACGCAGCTGATCTCACGGTTGCTCTCCAAAAATATTTTTTACCGATGAAATTTTATCATGTTCGAAACCAGCTGATCTCACAAATCCCGTTGCACGCACGTATAGGAGACACAATGAGGAGTTTGTCTTCTGTAAAAAAAAAATTTATTTTTTTCGTATAATTCATAATCCGCTCTGCAAAGTCCAATTTCATGTCTTCATCCCATCAGATAAATGCCAACGCCAGGTGTGTCCAAGTTTCACAACGGGCCAATGATTGGGGCGCTCAAGGTAATGCAGGACCTCTCGCTGTCCTCCAGGAAATGAATAATGCCACAATAATAGTAGTTGCAAGGCGTTGAAAAGTTAGATGGTACTGCGACACGATTGTGTCAAACAAGGAGCAAGACATCACAGGACAATGCGGCATGAAATCATCAGAGATCAACTGCTGATTCCTGACGCGGGAAAAAAATTACTATCTTTACATGCTACTAGTACAATTTACTATCTGTCACTGTTTGTTTATCTCTCCGTGGGCCAATATTACACAAGATCACCAAGAAAAGCAGGTGGAAAACCTATGGCCTAGCAAAACTCATTTTTTGCCCTCAAGCAAAACACCCTTGGTAATGATGCCACTATCCTCTAGTGTTGCCATTGTTTCGGCAGTGCGCCCTCTTGGTTTCTTATGAGAACATATGACGATGAATTCTCGGCGCGGCGAACCAATCTTTGGCGGCATCACCAGTTTTGCAGCTGCGAAGTGACGCTTTTCACCACGGGGTGATACTGCGTGTGCAAGTGCCTCTTTGCATTGTCTGAACCGGGTTGGACGAGCCAATCATCGTATAATCTTTTCGCAATCGGGTTATCAAAGGGGTTGGATATTGATACCTGGTTCACAAAGTCTGAAGTCAGTGGCAGCATATAATGACTGGCATCAAGTAAAAAGTTCTTGTGGCAATGGCAGCAAGATTCTATGGTAAGTGATAATTTTTAAGTACTCCCTCCGTCCCATAATATAAGAGCGTTTTTAGGAACCAACTCGAGTTTATTGTTTTCCACTTCACTAAGGGGAATATACAATGTCGGCAAACTGGAGCAGGATAATAAGACAATCAATGGTTAGTGAGTTCAGAAATTACGCACAGCTTCCCAAAACTATAATGAGAAGGTGTGATAGGTACTAAGAGAACTTGCTGTATAGCATGCTTCTTTTCTTTTCTTAAATGGTCAAAAGTACTGTATCAGTAGCATGCTGGGCCTAAATTGGGGACAACCTACGGCCTAAGCTGCAGAAGTATAGCAGAGAACTTGGATATAAAACTTGAATGGGTCACAAGGGATATAGAATTAAATATCGCAAACACCCTACAAACCAACATGAAAAGTAGTGAGCATGCTAGAACTTACATCTTGCGTGTACACACTCTCTAGTTGTTGGATGAGATCCTTGGGAGATTGGCCTTTAGCAGGTTTTATTTGGCCTCCCCCATTCAGACAACCTGCACGGCAATAATCAGTGTATAGTAGAGGGTATCTAGATCCTAAATCTCAGAAAGAAGTTACTAAAAGCGACCGTGCAGCACAGTGTCATAAATGAAATACCTGAAGGGCAAGCCATAACTTCAATAAACTGGTATTCACATTTTCCCATCTTAACCTTCCTAACAATGTTCTGTAGGTTTCTGAACCCGTAACAAAGGGCAAACTTCAAAACAGGACTGCCCTCCACCTGTTAGCATAAACATGTTATATACACAATGATGCGAAGGCCACAGCAAGAGTGGATTTCGAGGCCAATTGGGGATGGATGGGGGCCATGAATTACCTCCAGCGTAACTTCACGGAAATCTGAATTTCGCAAGATTTTGAAATCAAGTGGGCCTTCTATTTTCCTATTAAAGAGCGCACGTGCTGCATAACGAAAGATGGTTTCCGCATAACCACCCGAGCCACCAGAAACCCCATATAGATGACCATCATCATCAACATTTGTTAATCTATGTTGCAATGAAAGTACACGTGAATTCTCAGAAGAGATGAAGCATAAATGTAACCATATAAAATTAGTTTTATCTTTCTTTTTCTCGACAGTTGATTAGATCAAACCATCGCTAAATTCTAAATAGTAGTACTAGCTGAAGAGAACATATAAATATATATTTCTGTATTGGATTTCGTTCAAATTTTATCCAGAGGGACGGAACATCGAGCATACAAGGAGCTTACAATCTGTCCAAAGGAGATTCCTCCATTGTCTTGAAATCAACAGATTTGGACTGCAAAACCATGAAAGTGATATAAGTGTGGAGTTTTTGAAGACATACAAGCAACTGCAGGAAATAAATTAGTAACCTGTATCAAGTCCAACACTTCACCAGTTGTCAATACCGAGTCCACCTCTGTAACTTCCTTTTCTTCCACTGAGAAAACAAAGTCGCCCCGGACAGCTTCAAGTTTTTTATCATAACAGGGCATCACAGTAACATGATATACATCATACGGCCTACACAATACGTTCAAGTATGATTACAAACAAAAATATCACAAAATGATAGTTCATAATCAGAGTGGTTTTTATTTGAAACAATCATCTAATTCAGCAAATGGAGATATTACATTGCAAAGACCAGGAAAAACCTAATGTCACAAACACTTGATCACAAGAAAACGTAAAAAATCGTATATTCTCTCAAGATATTTTGGACTGGTCACCAGAAAATTGCATATCCAGATTTTTCATGAAATATACTTGCAAGATCTTATACTTATACAAGACAAAACTTTGTGAAGTAAAAAGGGAGTCCAATTTTGGACAAAAGGAAGTACTAAATTCCTCAAGTCTGATCAAAGATCTGAAATAACATCTTTAGATCTAGAACTAGGGCAAATTACTCACTTGAGACCAAGTTTTTCAACCATGTGATGCTTGATAGCTGCACCAATCACTTGTTGGGGACTCTTTACAGATGAGATGTAGGGCAAGATATATGAACCAAGAGTCTTTTCAGCATAGCATATCCAGCCTGTAAGGAGGAAGAGATTCACAAATATTTATAGAAGGTATGTAAATAACTAACTAACCAGCAAGGGAATATCAGTAGTACATAGGAAACTGCATAGTAGCAAAAGTGATGCATATTTCGTGTAAATGTTTTTACCTGGACATGCAGATGAAAGCACAGGAAGACTGGTTCCAACTTCTTTGTCGCTAGACAATTGACTCAGCTTATAGCGTGAAATAAATTCATTGCATGCTTCAATTAGGGCCAGATCTCGACTACTACTTGTATCATACACTGCCTTCACGCCCATCGACTTGAACAGAGCAGTTAGTTTTCGGAAAACCTGAAGATAAGAAAAATTGCATTATGTGTTTGTTATCATTATTTACAGAGCACTTGTCATTCAGCTAAAGCAGAAAGACACTAATTAGGGAAAACATTACAAAACACCGTTTATGGTGACAATTTTGATTATGTAGTGGTCAAGTGAAGCACAGACAAATACCTGTGACTGAGAAAGACCAAAGAATGCAGCTAATGATGCTCTTGACTGGGGAGATACAGATACGATGACGGTTTTGCCGGAGTTGATGCGAGTAACGAAGTCATCCAAGCTTTGCTTCTCAAGCATAACTGTCTCTGCTGATGTTATGCAACCACTATGAGATCAAAGGAAGCCGTCAGCATTATTTACATTTGGGCAGGTCACTACTTTTACAGTTGAGGCGAGGGCTACAAAATTGGTAATAACCTGCAAGCCAAACAGTCCTTGAGAGAAATCTTGACCGATTCTTCTGGAGGTTTTGTACTCACCACAACTTGCTTTTTTTTAATCTGTAAAATAGAACTGTCAGGAATATATGGGAATTGCATGTGGAAGGGAAATGGGTTAGGTGAGGTGCAACAAAGATGAATTTATGAAGTTCTGTTTGTGCTAACGTAAAATCAATTTATTAGTTTAGTTGTGCAGAAATGCATCTACGACTTCCACGGTGGTTTGACCAAGTTGTCAAATTGCAGACAGATCGTTCTGGTAAATGAGATACAAAAGTAACTTTTCCTTAAAGGACAGATTAAGTTAACACAAGTGTGGCGCCTGTTACTAAGCTCACAGAAAGTTGTAAAAGGAGGAAAATCATAAGCACCAGGAGTTCATCAAGTGAAGCACCTGCTACAATGCACATATGGTTTATTGCCCAGCTGTTGATTATGAAGAAGTGATGTTATTGGACATTGTTATATAATGCAACAAGCTGGGAGAAACCAATGATCTCATTGAGCATCGTCGTACACTTTGCCTTCCGTTCTGTTTGTGCTTAATAGCTGATGCTGAACTTTGAGCTTGGTTCAAACGACCTTGCTGTGAAGTAAAATGAAATACCATGTCTCTGGTGTTGAACTCAAGACCTAATTCGATTGAATCCCCTTCAGGCTGGAAGGGATTTGAACTGGAATTCCAATTCCCCAAATAGGTTCCTAAGATAACCAAACAACAGGACAGAAAGCTCAAACCCGCTCACCAGTCCTCATCCTTTCTACTCTTATTATCAATACTGCATCACCGTCCGAAAGCAAAAATGGAGTATATATAATGCGCGAACTCAGACCGCGTGCTCTGCAGCTGCAGGGGGATGGCACGGGGCGGCTACGAAGAGCAAGGCGGGCCAAATCTCCAGCCCCAGAACCAAATACTAGGGCAAAAGACAAGGAAAAATTTGGGGAGAAGGGGGGGCAGGGCAGGGTACCGGGAGGCGGCTGGCGGCGGAGTTCTTGTTGAGGGAGACGACGCAGTCCTGCGAGGGGGCGATGAAGTCGTTGAGGTCCGACGCCTGCAGCGCCGGCGAGAACCTGCTGGAAGACATCACCGGCCGGCGACGGACCGATCCGCCTACTTGCTCGGAGGAGGATTTCTTCTTTGCCTCCTGTGTGGAATGAGGCCGAGCCGAGCGAGCAGTCGGCAATGTCAGGCCCCCTTTGTTTGGGCTACAGATTTCTGAGGATCACTTCGCTATAGATTCTTGAGAATCAGCTGTGGCTCTGGATTCCTAAGAATCAGAATTTGGTTGTTTGTTTGCCCTGCTGTTTGTCAGCTTTAGCAGTTGTGGATATTATGAAATGTCTAACGCCCTCGACTGCTGACTGTGATGTTTATATGCAGATCAAAGCATAAGTTATATGTTTTGACTTGATAAAGTGAGAACTAGCACAAAAACACAATATATAAAATATATTTATGGAGAAATGACATGATGGTATGAATATATCATCCGACACAAATATAGGAAAAGTAACATCCAAAAAAAGAATCAACCCTCGTAGTCTTCCATACGAAATATATCATCCATATATGGACCAACCATCAGTCTTACATACGTGCACATATCATCCAAAATATGTACTAAACATCATAGTCTTACATACGTACCATATCATCCAAAATATGCACCAATCATCATAGTCTCATCAAATAATATGTGAAACTATACTTGATCCGCCATCAATCCATCAGCAATTTACAGAACATTCAGCATGGAATCAAGGCCAATTACTAATCTGAACAATTACTAACCTATTACTAAATCTGAACAATTACATTTTTTGGGACTGAACCATTACCTTTTCTCCTCACAGGAAGGAGATGGGGCAGAGCTGGTGCAGTCAGGGAGGACGTGGAGACGGGGGCAAGGGGGACCTCCGGCATGGTGCAGCTGGAGCTCCGGCGTGGTGCGTGGGACGACAATGTGGCTGGCCAAGGGGCCGGCGACAGATGCGCTCGGGGCGGCGACAGGCGGCTACGGGGCGGCGACGGGCGGGGAGGGTCGGCGACAGGCGGGGCGGGCAACAAGGCGGGAGAGGCGGGCGGCGGCGGGGCTTGCGAAGGTGGCGGCGGGCGAACCCTAGAGCATTGTTGAGGAAATCGTTAACTGGTAACTGCTCGGTTGGCTAGCGAATAGGGGATTAATAGGCTAATTGGCAAGTTAATCGGCCATTTAATCAATTAATCAGACGATTTATTGCTTTATCGGCTACTCGGTGACCCTAGGAGTAGGGGTTAATCGGCAAGTTAACTGGTTAATCGGACGAATTCTTGAACAGGGCCCTAGAGAGCCATCGACGGGGTCTATTCGGTGTGGATGAGATGCGAACTGACGAAGGAAGGACTCCTCGATGGAGAAGTTGAGCCGGGGGAGGCGGTGGCATTTCCATTGTAATAACGGGGAGAAGTTGGCCCATATTTGAAAGGGGTTAGTGGCAGCTCGGGAATCAGCAAAATCGCAGATTCCAGCTTACCGTCGCTGTCCAGTGCAATTTGCAGAATCGATTCTGGGCAGCTGGCCTACGAATCTACCTGTTTGTTGGTGAATCCGATTTTTACTAGGCTAGAATCCAGGAATCACAATCTGTAGCCCAAACAAAGGCCACCTCAATCGCTCTTCTTCTTGGCTTCTGCGTGCTGCTTTAATTTAATGGACCGGGCCGCCGACTATACCCCGACCCCGTGGGCCTGGACTTCACTGGTGGGCCCTCCTCATTCCGCCTAGTTGTACAGTTTCATTTTGAAAAAATCAATAATCAAGGGGGATTTTTGCAAATAACGAGGCGAGCTGGGATGGCGCCGGTGGTGCTTGACGCGGCGAGCTGTTGTGTTGCGGGGCTGATCCTAGGGCGACGTCGCCGGTGCTTGGTGGCGGCGACCTGGGCGGGGCTGATCTGGGTGTCGTTGGTGCTTGGTAGTGCCGAACAGGGAAGACGGCGAGCTGACTGACGACGGGGAAGGAGGGGAGGAATAGGGGGCGTCCGACGCGGTGCTCAGTCGCTGGAGAGGGCAGGAGACGATGAGGGAGGTGGCGGCAGGGGTCGCGGGAGAGGAGACGAGAGGACAGATTGGGGGACGAAGCTAGCCCTAGCGCTTAGGGGATCAGGTGGGTTGGGCTCAGATTTTTTTTCGTGGGTCAAACTCGTGCCTGCTGGCCTGCGAACGAGCCTATGAGCCTTTTCTCCAAAAAAAAAGATACGAGCCTATGAACCATGGGTGAGAGATTCTCAAAAAACAAAAAAAAGAGCCATGGCCCACGGGTGAGTACGGTTGGGGAGAGCACAAATAACTACGAAAATATACTGCAAGGATTAATGGCGCGCATCACCATCCGAAGGCAGGAAATTATACTACAATACTGCGCAAACTCAGACCGCGTGCTCCGCAGCTGCAGGGGGTGGCACGGGTCGGCTACAAAGAGCAGGGCGGGCTAAAGCTCCCGCCCCAGAACCGAATACTAGGGCAAAGGACAGAAAAAAACAATTTGGGGGAAGGGGCGGCAGGGCAGGGTACCGGGAGGCGGCTGGCGGCGGAGTTCTTGTTGAGGGAGACGACGCAGTCCTGCGAGGGGCGATGAAGTCGTTGAGGTACAACGCCTGCAGCGCCGGCGAGAACCTGCTGGAAGACATCCCCGGCCAGCGACAGACCGATCCGCCTGGGACGATTTCTCTTCTCCACGTGTGGAATGAGGCTGAGGTTGAGCCGAGCCGAGCCGAGCAAGCGGTCGTCAATGTCAATCCGTGCTCTTCTTCTCGGCCTCCTCCTTCCTGCCTGTTGCGTGCTCTGACGGAGCGGGCCGCCGCCTATACCCCGTGGGCCTGGCCTTCACTAGTGGGCCCTCCTCGTTCCGCCTAGTTGTACAGTTTCATTTTGAAAAAATCAATAGTCAAGGGGGCTTTTTGCAAATAACGAGGCGAGCTGGGATGGCGCCGGTGGTGCTTGAGGGTGGCGAGCTGTTGTGTTGCGGTGCTGATCCTAGGGCGACGTCGCCGGTGCTTGGTGGCGGCGACCTGGGCAGGGCCGATCTGGGTGTCGTTGGTGCTTGGTAGTGCCGAACAGGGAACACGGCGAGCTGACTGGCGGAGGGGTAGGAGGGGAGGAATAGGGGGCGTCCGACGCGGTGCTCAGTCACTGGAGAGGGCGGGAGACGATGAGGGAGGTGGCGGCAGGGGTCGCGGGAGAGGAGACGAGAGGACAGATTGGGGGACGAAGCTAACCCTAGCGCTTACGGGATCAGGTGGGTTGGGCTCAGATTTTTTTTCGTGGGTCAAACTCATGCCTGCTGGCCTGCGAACGAGCCTATGAGCCTTTTCTCCAAAAAAAAGATACGAGCCTATGAACCATGGGTGAGAGATTCTCAAAAAACAAAAACAAAAAAATGAGCCATGGCCCACGGGTGAATACAGTTGGGGAGAGCACAAATAACTACGGAAAGATACTGCAAGGATTAATGGCGCGCATCACCATCCGAAGGCAGAAAATTATACTACAATACTGCGCGAACTTAGACCGCGTGCTCCGCAGCTGCAGGAGGGTGGCACGGGTCGGCTACGAAGAGCAGGGCGGGCCAAAGCTCCCGCCCTAGAACCGAATACTAGGGCGAAGGACAGAAAAACATTTTGGGGGAAGGGGCGGCAGGGCAGGGTACCGGGAGGCGGCTGGCGGCGGAGTTCTTGTTGAGGGAGACGACGCAGTCCTGCGAGAGGGCGATGAAGTCGTTGAGGTCCGACGCCTGCAGCGCCGGCGAGAACCTGCTGGAAGACATCCCCGGCCGGCGACGAACCGGTCCGCCTGGGACGGTCCGCGTGTGGAATGAGGCTGAGGTTGAGCCGAGTCGAGCAAGCAGTCGTCATTGTCAATCCGTGCTCTTCTTCTCGGCCTCCTCCTTCCTGCCTGCTGCGTGCTCTGACGGAGCAGGCCGCCGCCTATACCCCGTGGGCCTAGCCTTCACTGGTGGGCCCTCCTTATTCCGCCTAGTTGTACAGTTTCGTTTTGAAAAAAATCAATAGTCAAGGGGGCTTTTTGCAAATAATGAGGCGAGCTGGGATGGTGCCGGTTGTGCTTGACGGCGGCGAGCTGTTGTGTTGCGGGGCTGATCCTAGGGCGACGTCGCCGATGCTTGGTGGCGGCGACCTGGGCGGGGCCGATCTGGGTGTCATTGGTGCTTGGTAGTGCCGAATAGGGAAGACGGCGAGCTGACTGGCGGCGGGGAAGGAGGGGAGGAATAGGGGGCGTCCGACGCGGTGCTCAGTTGCTGGAGAGGGCAGGGGACGATGAAGGAGTGGCGGCAGGGGTCGCGGGAGAGGAGACGAGAGGACAGATTGGGGGACGAAGCTAACCCTAGCGCTTACAGGATCAGGTGGGTTGGACTCAGATTTTTTTCGTGGGTCAAACTTGTGCCTGCTGGCCTGCGAACGAGCCTATGAGCCTTTTCTCCAAAAAAAAAAGATACGAGCCTATGAACCATGGGTGAGAGATTCTCAAAAAAATAAAAACAAAAAAATGAGCCATGGCCCACGGGTGTGTACAGTTGGGGAGAGCACAAATAACTACGGAAAGATACTGCAAGGTTTAATGGCGCGCATCACCATCCGAAGGCAGAAAATTATACTACAATACTGCGTGAACTCAGACCGCGTGCTCCGCAGCTGCAGGGGGGTGGCACGGGTCGGCTACGAAGAGCAGGGCGGGCCAAAGCTCCCGCCCCAGAACCGAATACTAGGGCGAAGGACAGAAAAAACAATTTGGGGGAAGGGGCGGCAGGGCAGGGTACCGGGAGGCGGCTGGCGTCGGAGTTCTTGTTGAGGGAGACGACGCAGTCCTGCGAGTGGGCCGATGAAGTCGTTGAGGTCCGACGCCTGCAGCACCGGCGAGAACCTGTTGGAAGACATCCCCGGCCGGCGACGGACCGATCCGCCTGTGACGATTTCTCTTCTCCGCGTGTGGAATGATGCTGAGGTTGAGCCAAGCCGAGCCGAGCGAGCAGTCGTCAATGTCATCCGTGCTCTTCTTCTCGGCCTCCTCCTTCCTGCCTGCTGCGTGCTCTGACGGAGCGGGCCGCCGCCTATACCCCGTGGGCCTGGCCTTCACTGGTGGGCCCTCCTCGTTCCACCTAGTTGTACAGTTTTGTTTTGAAAAAATCGATAGTCAAGGGGGCTTTTGCAAATAACAAGGCGAGCTGGGATGGCACCGGTGGTGCTTGACGGCGGCGAGCTGTTGGGTTGTGGGGCTGATCCTAGGTCGACATCACCAGTGCTTGGTGGTGGCGACCTGGGCGGGGCCAATCTGGGTGTCGTTGGTGCTTGGTAGTGCCGAACAGGGAAGACGGTGAGCTGACTGGCGGCCGGGAAGGAGGGGAGGAATAGGGGTGATGTCTACTACGCAACCTTCTTCATGTAGACGTTGTTGGGCCTCCAAGTGCAGAGGTTTGTAGGACAGTAGCAAATTTCCCTCAAGTGGATGACCTAAGGTTTATCAATCCGTGGGAGGCGTAGGATGAAGATGGTCTCTCTCAAACAACCCTGCAACCAAATAACAAAGAGTCTCTTGTGTCCCAACACACCCAATACAATGGTAAATTGTATAGGTGCACTAGTTCGGCGAAGAGATGGTGATACAAGTGCAATATGGATGGTAGATATAGGTTTTTGTAATTTGAAAATATAAAAAAAACAAGGTAACAAGTGGTAAAAGTGAGCGTAAACGGTATTGCAATGATAGGAAACAAGGCCTAGGGTTCATACTTTCACTAGTGCAAGTTCTCTCAACAATAATAACATAATTGGATCATATAACTATCCCTCAACAGGCAACAAAGAGTCACTCCAAAGTCACCAATAGTGGAGAACAAACGAAGATATTATGGTAGGGTACAAAACCACCTCAAAGTTATTCTTTCCAATCAATCCGTTGGGCTATTCCTATAAGTTTCACAAACAGCCCTAGAGTTCGTACTAGAATAACACCTTAAGACACAAATCAACCAAAACCCTAATGTCACCTAGATACTCCAATGTCACCTCAATTATCCGTGGGTATGATTATACGATATGCATCACACAATCTCAGATTCATCTATTCAACCAACACATAGAACCTCAAAGAGTGCCCCAAAGTTTCTACCGGAGAATCACGACGAAAATGTGTGCCAACCCCTATGCATAGGTTCATGGGCGGAACCCGCAAGTTGATCACCAAAACATACATCAAGTGCATCACGTGATATCCAATTGCCACCACAGATACGCACGGCAAGACATACATCAAGTGTTCTCAAATCTTTAAAGACTCAATCCGATAAGATTATTTCAAGGGGAAAACTCAATTCATTACAAGAGAGTAGAGGGGGAGAAGAAACATAAGATCCAACTATAATAGCAAAGCTCGCGATACATCAAGATCATGCCAAATCAATAACATGAGAGAGAGAGAGAGAGATCAAACACATAGCTACTGGTACATACCCTCAGCCCCGAGGGTGAACTACTCCCTCCTCGTCATGGAGAGCACCGGGATGATGAAGATGGCCACCGGTGATGGATCCCCCCTCCGGCAGGGTGCCGGAACAGGGTCCCGATTGGTTTTTAGTGGCTCTGTAGGTTTTGCGGCGGCGGAACTCCCTATCTATTCTCCGTTCTGGAATTTTTAGGGCACGTGAAGTTATATAGGCGGAAGAAGCATGTCAGGGGAGCCACGAGGGCCCCACGAGGCAGGGGGCGCGCCCTAGGGGGGTGGGCGCGCCCCCCACCCTCGTGGCTTCCTCGTTCCTTCCTTGGCGTGGGGTCCAAGTCCATCCGGTAGCTTTCCTTCCCAAACTAACTTCTCCAGTTGATTTCGTTCCATTTTGACTCCGTTTGATATTCCTTTTCTTCAAAATACTGAAATAGGCAAAAACCAGCAAATCTGGGCTGGGCCTCCGGTTAATAGGTTAGTCCCAAAAGTAATATAAAAGTGGAAAATAAAGCCCAATGTTGCCCGAAACAGTAGATAATATAGCATGGAGCAATCAAAAATTATAGATACGTTGGAGACGTATCAAGCATCCCCAAGCTTAATTCCTGCTCGTCCTCGAATAGGTAAATGATAAAAAAGATAATTTTTGATGTGGAATGCTAGTTTGCATAATTTCATTGTAATTCTTCTTAATTGTGATATGAATATTCAGATCCGAAAGATTCAAGACAAAAGTTCATATTGACATAAAAATGATAATACTTGAAGCATACTAACTAAGCAATTATGTCTTCTCAAAATAACATGGCCAAAGAAAGTTCATCCCTACAAAATCATATAGTTTAGTCATGCTCCATTTTCGTCACACAAGAATGCTCTCATCATGCACAACCCCAATGACAAGCCAAGCAATTGTTTCATATTCTAGTAATCTCAAACTTATAAACCTTCACGCAATACATGAGCGCGAGCCATGGATATAACACTATGTGTGGAATAGAATATGATGACGGGGGTTATATGGAGAAGACAAAAAGGAGAAGATCTCACATCAACGAGGCTAATCAATGGGCTATGGAGATGCCCATCGATTGATGTTAATGCAAGGAGTAGGGATTGCCATGCAACAGATGCACTAGAGCTATAAATGTATGAAAGTTCAACAAAAGAAACTAAGTGGGTGTGCATCCAACTTGCTTCCTCACGAAGACATAGGGCATTTGAGGAAGCCCATCGTTGGAATATACAAGCCAAGTTCTATAATGAAAAATTCCCACTAGTATATGAAAGTGACAAAATATGAAACTCTCTATATGAAAAACATGGTGCTACTTTGAAGCACAATATATGAGACTCGCTATATGAAGAACATGGTGCTACTTTGAAGCACAAGTGTGGAAAAAAGGATAGTAGCATTGCCCCTTTTTTTTTGGGCCTTTTTTTCTTTTGGCCTTTCTCTTTTTTTTGGGACAACACTCTATTAAATGATGATCATCACACTTCTATTTATTTACAACTCAATGATTACAACTCGATACTAGAACAAAGTATGACTCTATATGAATGCCTTCGGCGGTGTACCGGGATATGCAATGAATCAAGAGTGACATGTATGAAAGAATTATGAATGGTGGCTTTGCCACAAATACTATGCCAACTACATGATCATGCTAAGCAATGTGACAATGATGAATGTGTCATGAAGAACGGTATGGTGGAAAGTTGCATGGCAATATATCTCGGAATGGCTATGGAAATGCCATAATAGGTAGGTATGGTGGCTGTTTTGAGGAATATATAAGGAGGTTTATGTGTGAAAGAGCGTATCATATCACGGGGTTTGGATGCACCGGCAAAGTTTGCACCAACTCTCAATGTGAGAAAGGGCAATGCACGGTACCGAAGAGGCTAGCAATGATGGAAGGGTGAGAGTGCGTATAATCTATGGAGTCAACATTAGTCATAAAGAACTCACATACTTATTGCAAAAATCTACAAGTCATCAAAAACCAAAGTACTACGCGCATGCTCCTAGGGGGGTAGATTGGTAGAAAAAGACCATCGCTCGTCCCCGACCGCCACTCATAAGGAGGACAATCAAATAACACCTCATGATTCAAATTTGTTACATAACATTTACCATACGTGCATGCTACGGGACTTGCAAACTTCAACACAAGAATTTCTCAAATTCATAACTACTCAACTAGCACGACTTTGATATTATCACCTCCATATCTCAAAACAATCATCAAGCATCAAACTTTTCTTAGTATTCAACACACTCATAAGAATTCTTACAAATCTTGTATGCTTAGCATATTAGGATTATTTAAGAAAATTACCATGCTATTTAAGACCCTCAAAATAATCTAAGTGAAGCTTGAGAGTTCATCTATTTCTTCAAAATAAAACTACCACCATGCTCTAAAAGATATAAGTGAAGCACTAGAGCAAACAACAAACTACTCCAAAAGATATATGTGAAGATCAATGAGTAGTTAAATAATTATGTAACTATGTGAAGACTCTCCCATTTAATAATTTCAGATCTTGGTATTTTATTTCAACATAAAGCAAATAAAAATAAAATGACATGACGCTCCAAGCAAAACACATATCATGTGGTGAATAAAAATATAGCTCCAAGTAAAGTTACCGATGAACGAAGACGAAAGAGGGGATGCCATCCGGGGCATCCCCAAGCTTAGGCTCTTGGTTATCCTTGAATATTACCTTGGGGTGCCTTGGGCATCCCCAAGCTTAGGCTCTTGCCACTCCTTATTCCATAGTCCATCGAATCCTTACCCAAAACTTGAAAACTTCACAACACAAAACTTAACAGAAAACTCGTAAGCTCCGTTAGCGAAAGAAAACAAAACACCACTTCAATGTACTGTAATGAACTCATTATTTATTTATATTGGTGTTAAACCTACTTTATTCAAACTTCTCTATGGTTTATAAACTATTTTACTAGCCATATATTCATCAAAATAAGCAAGCAACACAATGAAAACAGAATCTGTCAAAAACAGAACAGTCTGTAGTAATCTGTATCAAACGTATACTTATGGAACTCCAAAAATTCTAAAATAAATTGGTGAACCTGAGGAATTTGTCTAGTAATAACCTTCAAAAAGAAACAACTAAATAGCACTCTCCAGTAAAAAGTTGAAGCTAATCTTGTGAGCGCTAAAGTTTCTGTTTTTTACAGTATGATCATAAAGACTTCACCCAAGTTTTCCCAAAGGTTCTACTTGGCACAAACACTAATTAAAACATAAAACCACATCTAAACATAATCTAGATGGATTATTTATTACTAAAAAGAACCAAAAATCAAGAAACTAAAATAAAATTGGGTTGCCTCCCAACAAGCGCTATCGTTTAACGCCCCTAGCTAGACATGATGATTTTAATGATGCTCACATAAAAGATAAGGATTGAAACATAAAGAGAGAATCATGAAGAATATGACTAGCACATTTAAGTCTAACCCACTTCCTATGCATAGGGATTTTGTGAGCAAACAACTTATGGGAACAAGAATCAACTTTCATAGGAAGGTAAAACAAGCATAACTTCAAAACTTTAAGCACATAGAGAGGAAACTTGATATTATTGCAATTCCTACAAGCATATATTCCTCCCTCATAATAATTTTCAGTAGCATCATGAATTAATTCAACAATATAACCAGCACCAAAAGTATTCTTTTCATGATCTACAAGCGTTGAAATTTTACTACTCTCCACATAAGCAAAATTCTTCTCATTCGGAATAGTGGGAGTATCATAAGAGACTTGAATACTATAAATTGTTTCCACATTAAAAGAGTAATGTTCAGAGAAAGGGTACTCACCATCATGACAAGTTTTATAAATATAATCATCACTACTATTTATAGCATAAGTTTTATCACAATAATCATCATAAGTAGCAGGCATGCTATCATCATAACAACTTTGCATATCAAAACATGGAAGGCTAAAAATATCATCATTATTAAACATAGCATCCCCAAGCTTGGGACAAACATTAATTTCAGCAAATATATTCTCAAATAGGTCATCCTCATCAAACATAGCTTCCCCAAGCTTGGGCCTTTTCGTATCATAAGCATAATCACTCTCATCATAAATAGTATAGATAGAACCAATAGTATAGCAAACATCATATTCCTCCAAGCAAGTGCCAAAAAGATTTTCAAGGTCATAAGAAGTATCATTATCTTCCCAATCATAATCATCACAGCAAGCAAAAGGCATAACGAGATCATCATCAAGTGTATCATCTTCATCTTCATAACGATATCATCTTCCTTTTTCTTTTCTTCTTCTTCACCACATCATGTGTGGGTTCAATCCTCTTTTTGGAGCTCCTTATTAATGAGATTGGTTGAGTAGAAGGCTCCTCCTCGTTACCTGATTCATCATAAGAAATAATAGGAGGATATTGGGAAGTCTCTTCCCTTTCATTAGTAGTCTCTTCATCCTCTATTTGTTTTATTTTCTTTATGTAACTAGATGATATACCGCGTGTTGCTGCGGGATATTTGCTTCATCTTTTGGAGGCGTGTATATAACAAAAAAAGGCAATGATTGAACTTAGGAAAATAAGCATGATACCAGGCAAGGCATTGCTCGAATAAAGTTAAAGAATCACGTTGCATGATGAATTTAAACTTTTAGCAATTAAATTAAATGGTATAACTCAAATTTTACATGTAGCAGATTGGGAACTCGCAAAATACGTTTACCACATTATGGCTCTTATAATTTCTTACAAAAATATGCAACAAAAAGTGTTAAAGTAATTTGAAAGTCTCACACCAAAAATTAAATGTACACACATACAGCGGTGGTGAAAATACAATATATATTCAATGGAAAGAAGTAACAAACAGTTGCATAGTTGAACAGTTTTTGAAGTCTATAGCCTTGGAATCATTCCGATATATGCAAATATCTGCGCCCAAGATATAAACAATCAACTTAATAGTCAAAGAACCTACCAAGTATATATATGAGACAAAAATAATTACATTAGCCTTGCAAGTATATATAGTCAAAGAAGAACACTGAAAATTAATGTACACAAACACTTAGTTGAAGGATCACCTTAATAGTCAAAGAGCCTACCTGCAAGAATAAATATGAGACAAAAAAAATTGAAAAACAACTTGGTTGGATATTAGATAGACAATCATTAATATAGTGCTCCCTTTCATGAAACAAATTTAACTATGTGCAAGTATATATCAACTTAATTTATCCATCTCTCGTGGGGAAAAAATATTTTACTGAATCCAAAAATTGCTTACCACTGTCACCAGAATGAACAAAGTAGGGATGCTCTCACCTGTCCATATAACAGAGTTCTGAAAACAAAAAAGAGTTTATGGTGTCATACTCTACAACATATTAAGGTGGAGTGGAAAAACCGTATCCAGAGAGGAAATAAATGGCATCTACGTTGTCGACATCATAGAGTATACACCAATGGTGAAGGCTTGATGGCAATGAAACTGAAGCAAATATGTGGCCTCTTCTTTACCAATTGTTTCTTCATATAAACTATCAAGTCGAGCATGGCCAGGAACTCGTCCTCCCCCCTGTCCAGCTCCTAGTCTTCATGTGATCTTGGACGTCATTGTCTATGGTGGTGGTGAGGCTGTCGGAGGGCGTCCACATGCGCTGCTTCTTGATTACGATAAAGCCGGCCGACGACTCATTGGCCGCTGAGTCGTGGGAGTTGATTACCCGTCGGTATTGTCGGCATGCTGCTGGCAGTAGTAGGCAACAGTGTTGTAGTAGTAGTTTATCCCGAGCAACTTCCGGTGTAGCTTGACGGTGAACATGGCTCGGGCCGCGGTGCCTGTGAGCGGGTAGGTGAGGATGCCTCGCTGCCTGCCGGCGAGATGGAGCTGGAGGTATTGCTGCTGGTGGTGCCCGTGTCTCGATGATGACTCAGGGAGACGTTGGCGATGACTTTGAGGGAGGAAGAAAGGGCACCGCAGTGGAGGAGGGAGGTTGTGGAAGTGGAACAGTAGTAGTCACCGCTGCTGCCGGACAGCCGGAGATAGAGACGCACGCGTTGTTGCCGGCTCATGATAATCATCCACTCCTGCAACGTCATCATGGATAGATTGAGGAGGAGACTGATATGGGATCGTGAGGAGTAGTGACATGGCTGGATGAAGTGGTGGCCTGAGGTACATCGGTGATGCAAAGAGGGACGAAGGATTTATATGGTAATGAAGCCCAAGGCAGATGAACCGATGGGCTTCGTAAAGAAGGCAAGCGCCTGTTGCCCTGCACGAGGAAGGTGAAGAGATATAATGGCTGCCACTAAAGAAGGCAAAGAGGGAAAGGAAAATCAAGTGGTGTTTGCATGGAGAATCGTCAGGGAAAAAAGAACCATGCCATGAAGACAAGAAACGTTGCATGTACCGCGGAGGAATCCTTTTGGGGAAAAAAGATGAGGAGGAATCCTTTTGGGAAAAAAAAGAGATGACATATCAGCAAGGATGATGAGGTAGTGGGACCGCTGATGTGGATAGGCTGCATGTCAAGAGAATTAGTTTAGTGGGGATGAACTATTTAGGTATTATAGATTGGCAATATAAGGATTTTCAATGCAATTCACCGCACAATACATATAAATCTTCTCTAGATCAAAGTCAAGAAATTTATCAAGATTAAATTTTGGAATATCCTCAGTTATACGTTTCATTTCTTCATAACCCAAAAGAAGACTAAGCTCTTTATGATGCTCAAGGGTAATCAAATTATCACAATATTTGGACACGACTTGATCATGAAACAAATAGCATTGGATCTTTAAATGACCATGTTCATTGCGAAGTTCACAAGGGGCGCGAAAAATATTGAATCTTTCAGCACATTCATCTAGCTCTTCTTGCAACGATTTGGTTTCTAAGTACTTATGCCTCTTGCAATATCTATCTTCCCTATTTGGTGTGTACTTACAAGCCCAATGCACTCCACAAAAATTGACATGTTTATAGGAGGCATTTTCATCATGACCAGTGCAATCATCATTAGTACCATGGATATTCAAGGAGTTCATACTAACAACATTGCAATCATGCTCATCATTCAAAGATTTAGTGCCAAACATTTTAATGCATTCTTCGAGATTAGGTTGGCGTATAGAGGAGCTCTACAGGGTGTCACCAAAGGTACATGTTGAGTTGGCGTATTTCGAGATTAGGTTTTGTCACTCCGATTGTCGGAGAGGTATCTCTGGGCCCTCTCGGTAATGCACATCACTATAAGCCTTGCAAGCAATGTAGCTAATGAGTTAGTTACGGAATGATGCATTACGTAACGAGTAAAGAGACTTGCCGGTAACAAGATTGAACTAGGTATTGGATACCGACGATCGAATCTCGGGCAAGTAACATACCGATGACAAAGGAACAACGTATGTTGTTATGCGGTTTGACCGATAAAGATCTTCGTAGAATATGTAGGAGCCAATATGAGCATCCAGGTTCCGCTATTGGTTATTGACCAGGAACAATTCTAGGTCATGTCTACATAGTTCTCGAACCCGTAGGGTCCACACGCTTAAGGTTTCGATGACAGTTATATTATGAGTTTATGAGTTTTGATGTACCGAAGTTTGTTCGGAGTCCCGGATGTGATTACGGACATAACGAGGAGTCTCGAAATGGTCGAGACATGAAGAATGATATATTGGACGACTATACTCAGACACCGGAATGGTTCCGGGAGTTATCGGATATATACCGGAGTACCGGGGGGTTACCGGAACCCCCCGGAGGTTAATGGGCCTCATGGGCCCAAGTGGAGGAAGAGGAGAGGCGCCAAGGGCCGCGCCCCCCCAAGTCCGAATTGGACAAGGAGGGGGGCGGTGATGAAGTCATGTACCTAGGGTAGGGTCATGGACCTGTCCAAGATACCCTCCCCAAGGACATCCTTAGAATAAACTGCCTTCCAGTCGACCTGGAAGGTTTCCACTCGACAGATTCAAAGACACTCCACCATGAAGACCCACTCGACCACCAGGAGTTCAAGGGCCAATCGGTGTCCAAACGGTTAGTAATGAAGTAGTGTTTATGGTCATGATGACACTTTATGTAAGGCGTTACCAGTAACGTCTGGCCTTAACGTACCTTTAACCCTCCGCTACGTGGGCTGGCTCGGGTCCTGGCGCACTCTATATAAGCCACCCCCTCCACAGGTAGAAGGGTTCGCACCCCTGTAATTCATACACATATAATCCAGTCGACCGCCTCCGGGCTCCGAGACGTAGGGCTGTTACTTCCTCCGAGAAGGGCCTGAACTCGTAAACTCGTGCGTACCTACTACTCCATAGCTAGTACCTTGCCTCTCCATACCTACCCCCATTCTACTGTCAGACTTAGAACCACGACAGTTGGCGCCCACCGTGGGGCAGGTGTTCTAGCGATTTGTTGGAGAAGTTGGGATTCTTTCGATCTCCTACATCATGGTTTCAGGCGGAGTTTTGGTTGAGGGCCGCGAGATCCGTCTCGGTGCACTCACGTTCATCACCGACGACTCCGCTTGGCTTCAGGAGGCTCCTCTCGACGTCGACGCACTCCCCGTCCGCGGGGCAACGCACTTTCACGCGTGCATCCGCGGCATCCTCCTACGGCAATCGTCGACCCAGTATTGGTCGGTTCTTGTGCCGTCCTCACTCCCAGTCTCCCGCCGGCGCAAGTGCTCCGGCTGGTCGAGGTTCAGCGGTGGGTGAGGCATGCGGTGGCTCGCCAGTCGGCCACTTCCCAAGTTGCGGCAATCGATCCCGACGAATCTCTCTACGGCATGTTCGATCTGTCGACTGGCTCCATAGAGACTGCATCCGAGTGCGATAGCAGCGATCCGGCAGCAGAGGTTCTGATGGTCGACGGACCACGCAGTCCTCCTGGATACCCCCGCACCGACGGAGGCGACGGTGGAGGTGATCCGGCGCAAGATCACGAAGAGTACCAACCCGAGCCCCTCACTTCGCTGCAGAGGGAGGAACTTCGCCGCCAAAACATGGATGCGCTTCACACTCCTATCATTGGAGAAACCCCCGAGGCTCGCGCCTTGGAGGATGCGCGCTTGGCCAACCTGGCTGACCGCACTCGACTGGAGAACCTCCAGCGAGTTCTCGACGAGCGCACGCGACCACGGGTTCCAGAATCCAGTCGACGTCAGCTCTTTCCACAACCGACTCAGGTATATCGAACTCCAATTCAGAATTTAGCAGCTGCAGCCCGTATAGCAGAATCGATTCAGCCTTCCCAGTCGGAGGCGGGTAGAGGTTTGCAACAAATCAGAGATTTACTCCGGGCAGCAGGAGATCAGAATTCAGTCGTAGCACAGTCACGGAACAGGATTCATAGCAGATCCGTCGCTGCGGATTTAGTTCAGTCGGCCCATAGTCCAAGATCGCCCCTGAGGCGTGAGGAATGTGGAGGCCGGCGTGATGATCAGTACAAGAACCGCGAGCCGTATGAGCACCGATTCGATCACAATGATCGACGTCGAGTGCCCACCCCTCCCCCAAGGGGTGGATCATACGCTCCTCGGCAACAAGATGACAGACGCCAAAGACAAGGTGTTGGCGAAGGGTTCCATCGACCCGAGAGCCGAGCTTTGATGCGAGATCCATTATCGTTCAAGGCTTGGTCGACAGAACATAGCTCACCGAGAAGGTCATGACAGAGATGTTCCTCCAAAGAGCATAGTTCATGTCTCGGGGCGAGTGTTTTAGCGGGGCCATCGAGCCGCAGTGATTCCTCCCAACTTCAGGTTGGCGACTGGAGTCAATAAGTTCAGCGGTGATTCCAAGCCTGACACTTGGCTTGAGGACTACCGAGTGGCTGTCCAGATTTGCGGCGGCAATGATGAGGTAGCTATGAAGCATTTGCCTTATGTTGGAGGGTTTGGCGGAGCATGGTTGAATCGGTTAGCACCAGCAGATTTACACTTGGGAAGATCTTGCCCAGTGTTTGTCGGGACATTTGAAGGGACTTGCAAGCGACCGGCAGGGTGATGAGAGCTGCGATCGTGTGTCTTGAAGTCGAATGAAACTTTGAGAGATTACATCCAGAGATGGATAACCTTGCACCACAGCTTGAGAATGTGTCCGATCACCAGCGATCTGTGCTTTCAAGGAAGGTGTCAAGAGCAGGAGTTGAGTTTGAAATTGGTCGGACGGAGATATGACCCTGAGCGGATGATGGAGATTGCCACCAAGTATGCTAATGGTGAAGAAGAGGATCGGCTCCGAGTGGTAAATACAAGTCAGCCGCTAATGAAGCCGGGGAGGGAATTCGATCGAAGCGAAGCGCAAAGTCGAGCCAGCTGCTCCCGGAGAAGCCTTGGTCTGTGACCCTGTGAAAGTTCAAGGGGAAATCCAAGGGTCCGTGGAACCCCAAGAAGGTGAAAGACCAAGATGGGAATGATGTGTTGTACTTGCCGTGTCACATTCACATGAATAAAGATGAAGAGGGTAAACTCATTTACCCGAAGCATACCACTCGACATTGTCGGCTCTTGATTCAGCAGTTCCAAGGGAAGCAACCCAAGGATAAGGAAAAGGGGTCGGAAAAAGTTGAGGACAAGGAAGATAGTGATGGTGGATACCCCCAGGTCAATTCCACCCTGATGATTTTTGCTGACGTTGAAAGCAAAAGTCGATTGAAAGTTATCAACCGAGAAGTGAACATGGTCGCTCGAGCGACGCAAAATTATCTGAAATGGTCCCGGACCGCCATCACATTCGACGGTCGATCACCGACACACATTGCCACCCCTGGGAGGCAAGCGTTGGTGGTCGATCCAGTCATCGAAGGCACTTGACTGACCAAAGTTTTGATGGATGGTGGTAGTGGTTTGAACATTTTGTATGCAGAGACGTTGAAAGGGATGGGCATTCCGATGTCCAGACTCAGCACCAGCAACATGAGCTTCCATGGAGTCATTCCTGGAAAGAAAGCTGAGTCACTCAGCCAAATGGCTCTCGATGTGGTTTTTGGAGACTACAAGAATTTTCGTAAGGAAAAGTTGACCTTTGAGGTCGTAGATTTCCAGAGCGCTTATCACGCTATTCTGGGAAGGCCGGCGTATGCCCGTTTCATGGCTCGACCATGTTATGTGTACCTGAAGCTGAAGATGCCTGGCCCCAAGGGTGTGATCACCGCCATCGGCAATCGGAAGAAAGCGGAAGAGTGTTTCCAGAAAGGCTCTAAGATTGCTGATGCTCAGATGGCAGTGGTAGAATTGCAAGAATATCAGAAGACTGCAGATTCGACTGATTTGTTGCGAGCCAAGAAGCCCGCTACGGAGTCGGCATTTCAGTCGTCCGATGAGACAAAGCAGGTTCACACTCATCCGACTGATCCCAATGCTGCTCTGACTCACATCTCAACAACACTCGACTCCAAATAGGAAGAAGCGCTCATCCAGTTCCTCCGTGAGAACTGGGACATCTTTGCATGGAAGCCTGCTGACATGCCAGGTGTTCTCAGGGAGCTGGCTGAGCATCGTCTGCGAGTCGACTCAAAAGTCAAACCTGTCAAAGAACATCTTCGACGGTCCGCCGTCCAGAAGAGAAAGGCCATAGGTGAGGAGGTGGCTCGGCTTTTAGCAGCGGAGTTTATCCGAGAAATTTACCACTCCGAGTGGCTCGCCAATGTTGTCATGGTCCCTAAGAAAGACAATTCACTGCGCATGTGCATCGACTTTAAACATATCAATCGGGCCTGCCCGAAAGATCATTTTCCTCTCCCCCGCATCAACCAAATAGTCGACTTGACTGCTGTCACAGCCCCAGTTCAGGCCTTGCTTGTCTTTGCTTTAGCTTCCATGCATCATGTTTAAATTCAAATGAAACTTGAATTGAGGAGTTTTCAAAAGCCTCAGAAAACCTCTAAAAATAACCAACATTTAAATCTCATCAAATGAGTCCAAGAAAATGTTCCTGTTATTCTGTAAAAATATTGGCATGAGGTAAAGTGCAAACCAATATTTTGGAGTAGTGAAACATTTATTTTGGGCCTTTGAATTAATTCAATAAGTATTTGCATTGGATATATATTTGATATATAAATAATATATGTCCAATAATTCTGGAACATTTTATGTGGTTTGGTATATTTTAGTTCTAGCCACATAACTATTTTCAGGATTTTATAAAATGGTTTAGTATTTTTACTAAACTAAAACAAAACAGAACAAAATAGAAAAACAGAAATAGGAAAAACAGGAAAAGCAGAGAGGAGAGAAACCTTACCTGGACTTACCTCTCCAGCCCACTGGCCCAGCCCACCACCGCTTTCCTCCCTGTCGTCTTCCCCTTGCCAGGAGGACGAGCGCGTGGCCGGCGCACGCGAGCACGCGTCCGACCACCTCCTGATTGCTTGCCGCTGCTGGAGTCGGCCCGAGCGCCACGTGCATCGCCCGACCCTCCCCTGGACCTCTCTCACTCTCCCTAGGCTTCCTCCCCCTTCTCTGCTCTCTCCCCGCACGCGCCCGAGCGGAGCTAGTCGCCGCCGCTCGTCGCTGCCGCGTCCTGAGCCACCTCCTCGCCTCCCCGACGTATCCATCGGCTCCGCCACATCGCCCTGGAGCTCCAAGCCAACGGAGGCAAGCCCGGAAGCCCTGGAACGTCGCCAGCATCGTCGTATTCACCGTGGGGCACCGGAGATCGTCGCTGCCGATTAAGTAAATCCACTGGGCCTCCCAGGCTCGTGACCCCTCTCCGACCCCACTGTGAGCTCCTCTTCCTCTCCCCCTAGATCCCGTGCTCGTTTGGCCTCCATAGCCGCCGTTTCCACCTCGCCCGAAAGCTCCCCGCCGCCGGCCATGGCGTCGTCGTGGCTAGAGCCACAATGGCTCGAAGCCAACCTCACTTTTGTGCTCAGCGCAGCACCAGGAGCCCGTAGCCACCACCCGCTCCTCCTCCCGTGCACCGTAGCATCAAACCCGACCCCGCCCGAACTCCGATCGCCGCCAAAGCTCGTCGCCGGCGAGATTCCGGCTGCCCCGTGACCACCCATCTGGTCCATTAGATGCGCGAGTGCAAGAGCTCATGCTCGGTGCCTCTCGAGCGACAAACCGCAGCTCCTAACATGTTTCCGGCGATCTTCCGCCGCGAGTCGTGGTCGCCGCCGGCCGAACCCCGACGAGTGCCGACGTGGCCACTTAATTAGGGCCTAAACACCCCTGTAATCACCCCTGTTGCCACTGTCATGTGGGCCTCGGTGCCAAAATTAATTAGCTTAATTTCTGTTTAGATTAGTGCTAATCTTGCGGACCCCACGTGTCAGTTTTGACTTTGACCAAGTCAGCGTTAACTAGTCCCACCTGTCAAACACCCAAACCAGCCTGAGACACAGACCAGTGGGCCCCACTGGTCAGGTTTGACCTGGACCCGCCTGTTGACCTGCTGAGGTCAGCATGACCTAATGCTGACGCACTAACTCTTTTCTGGATTTATTCTTTTACAGGAATTCCAGAAAATGCCCAAAACTTCTAAAATTCATAGGAATTCAACCATAACTCCAAATAAATCAAATTATATATGAAAAATTATCAGAAAAATTCAAGGAATCCATCTGTACCATTTTCATGCATGTTGGAACAACTTATAGTTGCTGAGTAGGGCAAATCATATGTTTGGCATTTGAAAAATCACATATGAAGTTTGAATTTGAACCTTTGGTTCAAACCAACTTCATTTAACTTTGTTGTTAGTTGCATTAGCTCAAAACACCAGCATGTTGCCATGTCATGATCATGCATCATATTGTGCATTGCATTGATTGTGTTCTTCCTTGTTTGCCGGTATTTGCCCCCTCTCCGATATACGTGGTTTCGACGATGAGTTCGATGACACCAATGAAGAACTATATTATCTTCAGAAGTGCCAGGCAAGCAAAACCCCCTTGTTCATTCTGATACAATCCCACTCTCTCACTCCTGCTCTCTTTTCTGCATTAGGACAACAACGATTCATCATTACTTGCTACGATGGCTGAACCCTTTATCCTCTGCATGACTGTCATTCCACGATAATTAGATGAAACCCACTAGCATGAGTAGAAGTTGTTTGAGCCTGTTGTGCCTACTCATTCATGCTTATTTGTCATGCCTGCTCTGCTTAGAGTTGAGTCAGGTGCGATTCATCGGGATGAATCGGAGGTGTGTGAACATGTCCTCTTGTGTGTGAACTAAGTGTGTGAACATGATTTGGTAAAGGTAGCGGTGAGAGGCCATGTAGGAGTACATGGTGGGTTGTCTCATTGCAGCCGTCCTCGAGAACTGAGTTACGTGTTTGTGATCCATGACCAGATTCTTGCCACGCATTGGAATGCTTAAGTGCCCTCTCGACTTCTTAACCATCCTTGTTCTCTGTCCGGGAGTTGCAACTAGTTTACGGTGTTTGTAGGATATGTGTTGGAGGCCGTGCGTGGCGCTGACCCTAGGGGTGGGCTATGATGCGGTAGATACACCGTGGCCCGTGTACGAATGCCCGTTTGGTATCTCGGGAACCCTGCACACATCGTTCGGGGCCGTTAGTGGAAACCTCGGCGGACTCCTGGATGGAACCGAATAGGCGATAAACCTGGACTAGAGACTTGAGTGTTTAGGTAGGTCGTGGCTGACACCCTCACTGGGCTTCCGCTTGAAGGTTGCCGAGTACATGTCATGTAAACGGCGGTAAGTGGTGAGAGCGTGTGTGAAGAAGTACACCCCTGCAGGGTTAATATGATCTATTCGAATAACCGTGTCCGCGGAAAAGGACTTCTGGGTTGCCTATAACAGTTCATAGACAAGTGAAAGTGGATACTCTAAAATGCGCAAGATAAGCGTGAGTGCTATGGATGGCGTTCTCATAGGAAGACGGGATCGGATCCATAGTGGTGTATTGATATGGTGAATATGTGGACTCGTGTGCGCCACCTCAAAAGATTTACTTGCAGTCGTAGTTCAGGATAGCCACTGAGTCAAAGCTGGCTTGCTGCAGTCAAACTCCACCACCCCCTTTGTTGATAATGATGCATATGTAGTTAGTTCTTATGTAAGTCTTGCTGAGTACTTTGTACTCACGTTTGCTTATTTTATGTTTTGCAGAGAGACGTCAGTCTCGCTAGTAGTTCCGCTTGGACTTTGATGTTTAGCTTGTTACCTCAGCTACGATCTTGTGCCCTCGGCAGGATCTGGTAGATAGTCAGGCTTCTCAACCTTTTTCATTTGTAGATGTCTGTACTCAGATATGTTAAGCTTCCGCTTGTGCTTTGACTTGTATGCTCTGAGTGTTGGGTCATGAGACCCATGTTTGTTATATCTCGCTCCTCGGAGCCTAATGAATAAATATTTGAGTCGTAGAGTTATGTTGTGATGCCATGTTGTATTTACACATATTGAGCATATTGTGTGTATGTTTGAAATGCTTGGTATGTGTGGGATCCGACAATCTAGTTGTTTATCCTTGGTAGCCTCTCATATGGGAAATGTAGTCTAATGCTTCTGGCGATAGTAGTCCGCTACTGCCAGTTCACGGAGTCCTGCTAGCCCAAAGACTACTGCTTTGGACACTTGATGGCGGCATGTGTTTCACTTCGTTCCTATGTCTTTCCCTTGAAAATGTCACGATGATATTCGAGTCTGCCTAGCCTGCTACAGCCGGGATACGGAGTCCTGTTAGCCAGTGCTACAGCCCGAGTTCATCGTTGATAACCGACATGCTCGATGTGATTCATGTATGCTGTCCCCATGGGTTAGTGCCGCTTTGGGTTCACGACTAGCCATGTCGGCCGGGTTCTCTGTCATGTGGATGCTAGCGACACTATCATATCGTGAGCCAAAAGGCGCAAGCGGTCCCGGGCCATGGTAAGGCGACACCCGTGGGAATACCGCGTGAGGCCGCAAAGTGATATTAGGTGTTACCGGCTAGGTCGATGTGACTTGGAATCGGGGTCTGACAGCGTTGGTATCGAGCTTTGTTGCTGTAGGATTACCAAGCCAAACTGGTCGAAGTTGTGTCTAGAAATGCTTTAGTTATGTAAGGAATTGATTGTGGAAGGAAGCGTAAGGCTCTTTTACTCCTTATATCTCATGGCCTTCTGATCTGAGTCATCCTCTTCTCTTCTACAGGGTTTAAGAACTAGGCTTCTCATCTATCTATCAGGATGACGTGTTACTAATCCATAGACTTTAAGATTGTTGGTTTTAAGCCCAGTTCAGTTTCTACTATTTCCGTATGTTAACTGTTGATCTCGGAACCTTGATATGATGTTATTGAGTGGTTATGCCACCATTTTGCATGATGTCTCAAATCATTTTGAGCATTTACAGCCGTTATGCTATCCGAGTCATCCCAGGTTTCTAAACTATCTGATGCATTTGCAAATCCCTTCCTCCCGTTCCTGATGTCCTTTTGGGCCAGATTAAGCACACCAATCGGTGAGTTGAGGTACCCTATTGCCTCGACATATATGTTGGAACTATTATTATGACCATAGGTGTCCTAGAGGATCATCTAGTAATCTAGCCATGCTTTATATCCCTAGTGTGATGATTCTGGCCATCATTCTCGAAAGCATCCCGTGATGCCATTTAGTTAGTAGGTATTCTATTCCTGGGTTCTTGAACCTGAGATTCACCCTACCTACCTCCTGTTGATAGTGTTTGCTAGTTCCTTTAGGATATTAGTAACCTTGCGACAGTCCTCGAGGTCCGTGGTATTTCCTTCTTCCAAATACCATGAACCATTAAGGCAGAAGTTATTTAAACCAAAAGATCACAACCAGGGTGCTCTTGAGGAGTACTCCATTCTATATTGCGACTCTGCCAGTTCTACCTTTCTGCATGGGTTATCCGAAAGAAATGTTGATCTTTGCTCGACATACTAATCCATGCCTCCACAACTCAAAAAGTTATATGTTCCTTGAGTTGTCCCTCTTTAGTTGTATTCTGACTCTCGTCTATCAATTGATAGTCAAGAGTATGTGTGCGATCGTGTTTATCTATGCCTATTATCCTTGTGGTCCGTCAAGCCATTCTATTTCGGAATGACTAGGAGAAACAAACTCCAGTACCTCATCCATTTCTAGGATTGGGTCAAAGTAGTTGTATCCCGCAGATCAAAATGTCAATTCGGCTTTGTTCTGTTCTACCTTGGAGTGTTACCGTCTTTATGTCAGGATTGTCATGAGAATTGCACCATTTCTCATGAATTCTTGACGTAGTGATACTTCTCGCTGTCATTATTCATTCCTCGGTCCCGTGTTGTTGTAACCGGAATGCCGACAAGTGAACTGTGATGTGTGAAATTGATACTCCTAGCAACCTCGTTGCTTGGCAGTTAATGGACAATATTCTCATTCTTAGCGTGTTGGTTATTAAATCATCATCCTAAGATTGATCGTGCTACCTAGTCCTTATTTCTGGTGCACTCTTCGATCAATGAGTTAGGATTTTGTCAATCCCTCACTCTATTTGATCATAACGTCTTGCCCTGAAAAGCAAGATTGCTCTCGAGCTTAGTAACATACCGGTGGTTCGTGATTTCCGAATATCTTCTCAGAAGTATTACCAGGTTGTCCCCTGACTGTTATGTTGAGCTTGTGATCAAGTTGGTTTTCCTCTAAACCAGCCGTTCTCCAAGAATCTGTGTTGGATACCCCTGAGCTAGTTGGTTGAGCTAAACAATAACTTGGAGAGTTGGAAGATAAAAGCTTGTCCGACTTAGTTCATCACAAATGGATATCCTTAAGTGTGTGTGTGTTGAAGAAATATGATATTTTCATGATTGGTCCCTGTGATCAGTTGTTGGATCTATTGCCTTGTCAAAACTTTGACTTGAGTATGGGCCATCGTCAAGTCAAATCAGAACCAACGATGTTCGTAATGTTGTCTTACTCGTGGTTAATCCCTCGAGCATACACCATTATATCCTTTGGTCTGACCAATGCTATCACCGTGTTCACATGATGGTGGAAGTCCAGTGATATGGACATTCCGACGAGTTGTTGTTGAGCCCATTAGCAGCATTTTGTCTCCCCCATGATTCATGATGAACGCTACACTAGTACTGGAAACTTTGTAAGCAATGCCTTCGTGTTCCGTTCATGAAGCCTATGCTTGGATGGAAGAAGTGACTTCCTCAAATTCATGTGCTTTAGGTGTAAGTTGCCGCCATGAATTGAGAAAGGTTTGTTTTGCTTCCTCTGGAATCATCCCAAGTCAGTCATGCATATGTGCGAAGTATTCTGTGGTCTGGAGACTTGCAACCTTCATTCTATATGTATTCCTAGCACACCAAGCCACTGATTGATTTGCTCAAGGAGAAGAAGTTCCTTCTTAAGAATCATGACTTATGTTAGGACTTCGTTATCCTCGATGATGGTTCCCCACCTGAACTCGGTAGTGTTTTATTATAAGACTGCCACGTGGTCACGCTTGTCTAGGATAGTGTGTTCACAGGTGTGTAGCAAAACCTGCTCATGTTCAGGAGCTTGCTACCGTAGTTCATCTCCTGAGAGTCTCGCAATGTTATCTCGTCGGTTTGTGTTGCAACTTTCTTCTCCAGACATGTTGTCTGAAATATCCCAATACCAACCAGATCTGAATCTCAGGCAGATATGATGGTTGGGTCATTCCAGTATTTGCATTTTGTTTCCAGCTTGCACCCCAGCAATTGTTGCCCAGGATCATCTTCAAAAGCGGTCCTACCATGGGTCCCATCCATTTCCGATGATAAGCAAAATCATCCATTGCGTTGTCTTCAACAAGGTAGTCCACATGATCCATTCTAGTCCGAGTATGTCATTCTTTCGAACCCCTTCAAACGATCATCGTGAATAGCTCGATCTTCGAGAAGATCGATTCTTCTCGAGTTTTCCCTTTCCTCTCTTGGTCATGTTGGATGAAGTTCTCAAAGCAAGACATATAGATCAAGATGATGCAATGAATCAACATCCTCGAGAAGGACAGTTGGATCGAGAAGATCGTGTTAGCTTTGTGTCCCCTCTGTCTTCTTACCTCATGTCTTGAATCTCGGGTCGTGATTCTTGTTTAGTGGGTGTGAGTTGTCACAGCCCCAGTTCAGGCCTTGCTTGTCTTTGCTTTAGCTTCCATGCATCATGTTTAAATTCAAATGAAACTTGAATTGAGGAGTTTTCAAAAGCCTCAGAAAACCTCTAAAAATAATCAACATTTAAATCTCATCAAATGAGTCCAAGAAAATGTTCCTGTTATTCTGTAAAAATATTGGCATGAGGTAAAATGCAAACCAATATTTTTGGAGTGACTGAAACATTTATTTTGGGCCTTTGAGTTAATTCAATAAGTATTTGCATTGGATATATATTTGATATATAAATAATATATGTCCAATAATTCTGGAACATTTTATGTGGTTTGGTATATTTTAGTTCTAGCCACATAACTATTTTCAGGATTTTATAAAATGGTTTAGTATTTTTACTAAACTAAAACAAAACAGAACAAAATAGAAAAACAGAAATAGGAAAAACAGGAAAAGCAGAGAGGAGAGAAACCTTACCTGGACTTACCTCTCCAGCCCACCACCGCTTTCCTCCCTGTCGTCTTCCCTTGCCGGGAGGGGCGGCGTGTGGCAGCCTTGCACGCGTCTGCCACCTCCTGCTTGCTTGCTTGCTTTGGAGTCGGCCCGAGCGCCACGTGCATCGCCCGACCCTCCCCTGGACCTCTCTCACTCTCCCTAGGCTTCCTCCCCCTTCTCTGCTCTCTCTCCGCGCTTGAAGGCAGCTGGTCGCCGCCTCTACTTGCTGCCGCGTCGAGCCACCTCCTCGCCTCCCCGACGTATCCATCGGCTCCGCCACATCGCCCTGGAGCTCCAAGCCAACGAAGGCAAGCCCGGAAGCCCTGGAACGTTGCCAGCATCGTCGTCTTCACTGTCGGGCACCGGAGATCATCGCCGCTGATTCGTCGTCCACAGGGCCTCCCCGAGCTCGCTGACCCCCTCTCCGACCCCGCTGTGAGCTCCTCTTCCTCTCCCCCTAGGTCCTGTGCTCGTTTGGCCTCCATAGCCGCCGTTTCCACCTCACCCAAAAGCTCCCAGCCGCCGGCCATGGCGCCGTCGTGGCTAGAGCCACAATGGCTCGAAGCCAACCTCACTTTTGTGCTCAGCGCAGCACCAAGAGCCCGTAGCCACCACCGCTCCTCCTCCGTGCACGTGGCGTCAAACCCGACCCTTGAACTCCGATCGCCGCCAAAGCTCGTCGCCGGCGAGATTCCGGCTGCCCGTGACCACCGTCTGGTCCATTAGATCTGTGAGTGCAAGAGCTCATGCTCGGTGCCTCCCGGCGACAAACCATAGCTCTAACATGTTTCCGCGATCTTCCGCGCGAGTTGTCAATCGCCGCCGGCGAACCCGGCGAGTGCCGACGTAGCCCATAATTAGGGCCTAAACGCCCTGTAATCACCCACAATGCCCTTGTCATGTGGGCCCGGTGCCAAAATTAATTAGCTTAATTTACATTTAGATTAGTGCTAATCTTGTGGACCCCACGTGTCGGTTTGACTTTGACCAAGTCGCGTTGACCGGTCCCACATCAAACACCCAAACCAGCTGAGACAACGACCCAAGGGCCCCATTGGTCAGGTTTGACCTGGACCCTTTGTTGACCTCTGAGGTCAAGATGACCTAATCTTGGCCTTAATAACTCTTTTCTGGATTTATTCTTTTACAGAATTCGGAAAATGCCCAAAACTTCTAAAATTCATAGGAATTTAAGCATAACTCCAAATAAAACAAATTATATATGAAAAATTATCAGAAAAATTCAAGGAATCCATCTGTATCATTTTCATGCATGTTGGAACAACTTATAGTTGCTGAATAGGGCAAATCATATGTTTGGCATTTGAAAAATCACATATGAAGTTTGAATTTGAACCTTTGGTTCAAACCAACTTCATTTAACTTTGTTGTTAGTTGCATTAGCTCAAAACACCAGCATGTTTCCATGTCACGATCATGCATCATATTGTGCATTGCATTGATTGTGTTCTTCCTTGTTTTCCGGTATTTGCCCCCTCTCCGATAGACGTGGTTTCGACGATGAGTTCGATGACACCGATGAAGAACTATATTATCTTGAAGTGCGAGCAAGCAAAACCCCTTGTTCATTCGATAGAATCCCACTCTCTCGTTCCTGCTCTCTTTTCTGCATTAGGACAACAACGATTCATCATTACTTGCTGCGGTAGCTGAACCCCTTATCATCTGCATGACTGTCATTCCACAATAATTAGATGAAACCCACTAGCATGAGTAGGAGTTGTTTGAGCCTGTTGTGCCTACTCATTCATGCTTGTTTGTCATGCCTGCTCTGCTTAGAGTTGAGTGCAGTGCGATTCATCGGGGATGAATCGGAGGTGTGTGAACATGTCCTACTATGTGTGAGCTAAGTGTGTGAACATGATTTGGTAAAGGTAGCGGTGAGAGGCCATGTAGGAGTACATGGTGGGTTGTCTCATTGCAGCCGTCCTCAGGAACTGAGTTCTGTGTTTGTGATCCATGACCAGTTACTACCACGCATTGGAATGCTTAAGTGCCCCTCTCGACTTCTTAACCATCCTTGTTCTATGTCCAGGAGTTGCAACTAGTTTCTGGTGTTTGTAGGATATGTGTTGGAGGCCGTGCGTAGCGTTGACCCTAGGGGTGGGCTATGATGCGGTAGATACACCGTGGCCCGGTGTACCGAATGCCCGTTTGGTATCTCGGGAACCCTGCACACATCGTTCGGGGCTGTTAGTGGAAACCTCGGCCGGACTCCCTGCGGATGGAACCCGAATAGGCGATAAACCTGGACTAGAGACTTGAGTGTTTAGGTAGGTCGTGGCCGACACCCTCGCTGGGCTTCCGCTTGAAGGTTGCCGAGTACATGTCGTGTGGCAGCGTAAGTGGTCGAGCGTGTGTGAAGAAGTACACCCCTGCAGGGTTAATATGATCTATTCGAATAGCCGTGTCCGTGGAAAAGGACTTCTGGGTTGCCTATAACAGTTCATAGACAAGTGAAAGTGGATACTCTAAAATGTGCAAGATAAGCGTGAGTGCTATGGATGGCGTTCTCGTAGGAAGACGGGATCGGATCCATAGTGGTGTATTGATATGGTGAATATATGGACTCGTGTGCGCCACCTCAAAAGAGTTACTTGCAGTCGTAGTTCAGGATAGCCACTGAGTCAAAGCTGGCTTGCTGCAGTCAAACTCCACCACCCCCTTTGTTGATAATGATGCATATGTAGTTAGTTCTGATGTAAGTCTTGCTGAGTACGTTTGTAATCACGTTTGCTTATTTTATGTTTTGCAGAGAGACGTCAGTCTCGCTAGTAGTTCCGCTTGGACTTCGACGTTTAGCTTGTTACCTCAGCTATGATCTTGTGCCCTCGGCAGATCTCGTAGATAGTCGCTTCTCAACCTTTTTCATTTGTAGATGTCTCAGACTCGGACATGTTAAGCTTCGCTTGTGCTTTGACTTGTATGCTCGAGTGTTGGGTCATGAGACCCATGTTTGTAATATTTCGCTCCTCGGGCCTAATGAATAAATATTTGAGTCGTAGAGTTATGTTGTGATGCCATGTTGTATTTACACATATTGAGGATATTGTGTGTATGTTTGAAATGCTTGGTATGTGTGGGATCCGACAATCTAGTTGTTTATCCTTGGCAGCCTCTCATATGGGGAAATGTAGTCTCGTGCTTCTGGCGATAGTAGTCCGCTACAGCCCGGTTCACGGAGTCCTGCTAGCCCAGACTACTGCTTTGGACACTTGACTCGACCGGCATGTGTTTCACCGTTCCTATGTCTGTCCTTCGGGAAATGTCACGCGATGATATTCGAGTCCTGCCTAGCCTGCTACAGCCGGGATACGGAGTCTGTTAGCCAGTGCTACAGCCCGAGTTCATCGTTGATGACCGACATGCTCGATGTGATTCATGTATGCCTGTCCCCATGGGTTAGTGCCGCTTTGGGTTCACGACTAGCCATGTCGGCCGGGTTCTCTATCATGTGGATGCTAGCGACACTATCATATCGTGAGCCAAAAGGCGCAAAGCGGTCCGGGCCATGGTAAGGCGACACCGTGGAATACCGTGCATGAGGCCGCAAAGTGATATGAGGTGTTACCGCTAGGTCGATGTGACTTGGAATCGGGGTCCCGACAACTGCGGGATGTGAGCGGTTGTATTTTTTGGACGCATATTCCGGGTACCATCAGATCCGTATGTATGGACCCGACGAGATCAAAACAGCTTTCATCACTCTATTCGGATGCTTCTGTTATGTCACCATGCCATTCGGCCTCAAGAATGCCGGAGCCACGTTCATGAGGATGATTCAGAAGTGTTTACTCACTCAAATCAGTCGGAATGTGGAAGCATACATGGATGATATTGTGGTCAAGTCACGGTAAGGTTCCGACCTGTTGGTGACCTTGCTGGCTGTTGCCAATCTCGGGAGGTATGATATCAAGCTTAATCCATCAAAGTGTACATTCGGAGTTCTGGCGGAAAGTTACTCGGTTTTCTCGTTTCTGAATGAGGAATCTATGCTAACCCAGAAAAAGTTGGCACTATACTCCAAATGAAACGCCCTATCGTCGCGCACGATGTCGAAGCTTCTTGGATGCTTGGCGCTTTAAGTCGATTCATCTCTGCGCCGGTGAAAAGGCATTGCCTCTTTACCGACTGATGAAGAAGTCAGATAAGTTCGAGTGGACTCCTGAAGCTGATGCAGCTTTTACAGAGCTCAAAGTTCTGCTCTCCACCCAGCCGGTGCTTGCTGCCCCAATTAGCAAAGAGCCGTTGCTGCTTTACATTGCAGCCACAGGACAAGTCGTCAGTACAGTACTTACGGTCGAGCGGGAAGAGGAAGGAAAGGCCTTCAAAGTTCAGCGCCCAGTATATTATCTTTCTGAAGTATTAACCCCGTCAAAGCAAAGATACCCTCATTATCAGAAGCTTGTGTATGGGATTTATATGACCGCGAAGAAGGTTGCTCATTACTTCTCTGATCATTCCATTATAGTCGTCAGTGACGCCCCATTATCAGAGATTCTGCACTGTGAGAGCAATGGCGGGTCGAGTGGCGAAATGGGCGATTGAACTTCTTCCCTTGATATCAAATTTGAGGCAAAAGCCATCAAGTCCCAAGCAATAGCAGATTTCATCGCCGAGTGGATTGAACAACGATTACCGACTCAAGTTCACTCGAACCTTTGGAATATGTTCTTTGATGGTTCCAAGATGCTGAATGGTTCGGTCTTTGGGGTAGTGTTGGTTTCCCCGATGAGATAAGCTCGGATATGTGCTCCAGATTCACTTTGATTCTTCCAACAATGAAGCGAATCTGAAGAACTGTTGTATGGGTTGCGTATGGCCATTTCACTCGGCGTCCGTCGCCTCATGGTCTATGGCGACTCAGATCTGGTGGTTAATCGGTGATGAAGGAGTGGGGCGTCGAAGTCCAGCCATGGTAGCTCTTTATGTCACGATGAGGAAGCTAGAAAAGAAGTTTGAGGGTTAGAGCTCCATCATATACCCGATGAAAAATCAAGCTCTTGATGATTTGGCGAAAATAGGGTCCAAGAGGGAAGCCATTCCCAGTGATGTGTTTGTGGAGCACATCCGCACGCCGTCGATTTAAGAGGATCCTTTCACCGAAGAAGCTCCACAGCCAAAAAGTGCCACTGATCCGACTGAAATTGAGGTCCCAGCGGTGGTCGACCTGGTCATGGAAGTCGTGGTCGTCACTCCCGACTGGACAGTACCGTACATCGCATATATCCTGAGGAAAGAGCTCCCGGAGAACGAAGAAGAGGCTAGACAGATCGTCCGTCGATCCAAGGCCTTTATTGTGATCAAGGGACAGTTATTCAGAGAAAGCGTGGTAGAGTCGGCGAAGTGCATAATGCCAGAAGAAGGTCAGATAATCCTTGATGATATCCACTCGGGGACCTGTGGTCACCATGCGTCCTCTCGGACCATCGTGGCTAAAGCATAACAAGCAGGATTTTACTGGCCAAAAGCAAATGAAATGGCAAAGGAAATAGTCGACAAGTGTGAAGGATGTCAGTTCTACTCCAATATGTCACACAAACCCGCCTCATCATTGAAGACCATTCCACTCGTCTGGCCTTCGCTGTTTGGGGGTTGGATATGATTGGACCACTAAGAACTGGCAGGAGTGGTTTCACTCATTTGCTTGTGGCAGTCGACAAGTTCACGAAGTGGATCGAAGCTAAACCTATCAAGAACCTCGATGTGTGCACTGCTGTCAGTTTCGTCAGAGAATTGATATTCAGATATGGAGTTCCGCACAGCATCATTACGGACAATGGGTCAAATTTTGATTCTGACAAGTTCAAAGCCTTTTGCGCCTCTCAGGGCACATGAGTCGACTATGCTTCAGTCGCTCACCCCCAGTCGAATGGACAAGCAGAACGGGCAATGGTCTAATTCTCAAAGGATTGAAACCTTGACTGATGCGTGATCTCAAGTATGCAGTAGGAGCATGGGTTGACGAACTTCCATCGGTTCTTTGGGGATTGAGGACCACTCCTAATCGGTCTACCGGGAGAACTCCATTCTTTATGGTCTATGGAGCTGAAGCAGTTCCGCCGAGTGACCTGCTTCACAATGTGCCTCGAGTCGAACTCTACTCTGAAGCTGAAGCGGAGCAAGCCCGGCAAGATGCAGTCGACCTCCTTGAAGAGGAGAGAGAGATGGCCCTGATCCGCTCGACCATCTATCAGCAGGACTTGGGTCGATTCCACGCTAGAAATGTGAAGAGCCGAGCCTTTCAAGAAGGGGATCTGGTCCTCCGAGTGGATCAACAGAAACCACACAAGCTTGCTCCCACTTGGGAAGATCCTTCATCGTCACGAGAATTCTCCACAATGGAGCTTACCATCTTTACAGCGTCGAGCGCCCGGATCGATGAGCCTCGAGCCTGGAATGCGGAGCTGCTCCGCCCTTTACATAAGAGCTCACTCGGGTGAGATGTAATAAAAGTACCTCTGTAGTTTGTTTATCTAAATAAAGAAGATTATAATTTTCCCAGTGATTGTTTTTACTTTTTGTTAAAATTCCCACCCAGTGGGTGACTTAGCTGCGAATCCGTTTCGCCTAAGTTTGTAAAAAAATAATCCTTACCGAGTGGCGAGCCAGCCTCTCACTCGGGGGTTTAGCTGCGAATCCGTTTCACCTAAGTGTTTAAAATCCTACCGAGTGGTGAGCCAGCCTCCCACTCGGTGGCTTAGCTGCAGTCCAAGTACTCGCCTAAGTGTTTAAAATCCTACCGAGTGGTGAGCCAGCCTCCCACTCAGAGGCTTAGCTGCAGTCCAAGTACTCGCCTAAGTGTTTAAAATCCTACCGAGTGGTGAGCCAGCCTCCCACTCGGGGGCTTAGCTGCAGTCCAAGTACTCGCCTAAGTGTTTAAAATCCTACCGAGTGGCGAGCCAGCCTCCCACTCGGGGGCTTAGCTGCAGTCCAAGTACTCGCCTAAGTATTTAATACAATGTGCACTTTGCAAGGGCTGACGAGGTGCTTGGGTCGAATGTTGCCTTCCCTTCAAAGCTATGACACAAAAATCCTCCTTGGAGGCTTAGCTGCAGTCGAGACTACGCCTAAGTTTTGAAAATCCTACAGTGGAGAGCAAACCTCCCACTCGGGGCTTAACTACTGATCCGATGTTAGCCTAAGTTTTAAAAATCCTATCAGTGGAGAGCAAACCTCCCACTCGGGGCTTAGCTGCAGTCGATGCTACGCCTAAGTTTGAAATATCCTACAGTGGAGAGCAAACCTCCCACTCGGGGCTTAGCTGCAGTCCAGTACTCACCTAAGTTTGAAAAATCCTACAGTGAAGAGCAAACCTCCCACTCGGGGCTTAGATGTAGTCGATACTACGCCTAAGTACGAAATCCATCCCGATCCATAAGGGCGGACGAGGTGCAGGTCATTGTTTCCTTCTCCTTGAGCTGCGCCACAAGTACAACATCGCTCCATCCCGATCCATAAGAGGACGGCGAGTCTGGTCATTGTTTCCTTCTCCTTCGGATCTGCGCCACAAGTACAACGTCGCTCCATCCCGATCCGCAAGGACGACAAGGTACAAGTCGACTGCTTCCTTCTCCTGCAGCTGCAAGAGCAACAAAGTGTAGGTCGACTGGATCCACCTCAGAGCTGCATCTCAAGCATTGAAGCATAATCCGAGTGAAGAGCAAAGTTCACTCAAAGGAAAACAAAATCATATTTCGACGATAAGTAAAGTTCGGATAACATCCTAAGGATGCAGAAGTACCCAGGCCTCAAGCATGTTAAAATTTATCAGTTACAAATACCACTCGGCATTCCGAGGCAAATTTAAGGTAGAGCATAAAAGTTTTTTACTCCTCAGGTGGAGGACTGGAAGGAGCCACAAACTGGTCAAGGTCGATCCCATCAGCAATCCGGGTGGCAGCGGCGATGAAAGTCTCCATGAAAGATTGGAAATCATACTTCTTGGTGTTGGCAACTTTGATGGACACCAGCTTTTCCTCCCGCGCCTCCTTGAAGTGGACACAAACCAGAGACAGAGCAACATCAGCACCGCACCTGGCAGAAGACTTTTTCCATTCTTGCACTCGACTTGGAACCTCATTCAGTCGAGCCATTAAGGACTCGAGGTCATTCTAAAGCGTCTGGTCTGGCCAGAGTGTTGAGTCGATCTGCGACACCGCAGGTTTTAGCCAGGCGAGATAGTCCACCACACAAGCAATGCGAGACTCCAGTCGGAGCACGTTCATAGCGGCTTCATCCTTCACGGGAGAGTTGATGGGGTCCAGGCTTGTCTCCACTCGACTGGTCTCCTCTTCGAAGTTCTGACAGAATTCTGCAAATACGGCTCGAGTTCAAGCTAATGGTTTTATGATGAGTCGATGATGACAGCTCAGTCGGATAAAAGGAATTACCTTCAAGCATGAGGAATAGCTTCTTGGCGAGCCTTCACAGATAAACCTCCAGATCATTCCTCTTCCCCGCCAGTTCACCAGCCTGCTCAGTCAAGGCAACTTTGTCATTCTTCAGTCGGCTAACCTCCTTGTTGGTCGCATCGAGAGCAGCCTTCAGTTTGGTATTCTCTTCTTCGAGTTTGCCGACTGAGACCAGTTGCTCTTCCGTGAGCTTTGTTTTCTCCAAAGCTGCCTTACATGCCTCTGCAAGGTCGTGGTCTTTCTTCTTGAGCCTCCTCGGTTTATGCGCAAAGTAACAATAAGCCCAGAGTTGAGAATGGGTAGAAAGACAAAGACGGTCGTCAAAGTTCTCACCAGCCATACCTTTTGCTTCGTCTCTCGCCTTTTGCAAGTTCTCTTGAGCAAGCTTCAAGTCAAGGTTGAGCTGGATCTGTTTGTTCTCCAATTCGGTATAGCGGGCCACGAGCCCACAAGATTTCTGCGAAGAGTCAATTGACAAAACATCAAAGACAGGTCACTTCCGAGTGACTAAAGAAAAAAATAGTAGCATTTCTAAGACTACAGTGGAATCAAAACATTCGACAGTAGTCTCGGGGACTACACCCAGTGGGTGCACTCAGCGTGCCCCACTGGTTTTACCAATTCGGTTCGACCAGTTGACCGAAAGAAAAAAGAAGAAGAGAAAAACAGTTCTTAGACTATAGTCGACTGCCAGCAGTCCACCATAGTCTCGGAGACTACACCCAGTGGGTGCACTCAGCGTGCCCCCACCGGTTCCAAAGATCCATTCGACATGGCCCGACCAGACCGAGTGAAGAAGTTCAAAGTATAAAGACTATAGTCAACTGCCCGCAGTCCACCATAGTCCCGGGGACTACACCCAGTGGGTGCACTCAGCGTGCCCTCACCAGTACAAAAATTCAATCGACACACCCACCCAGTGGGTGTGCAGATGCAGATATGGAAATCTTTAGAAAGAAGAAATTTCAGGTAGCATATCCTAACAGAACAAGCAGCGACCAACTTACTTGGACATTGCTCTGAAGAGCTGAGCTTGCATCATAAGCCGCTTGGATGGCCTCCTGGACCACCTTCACTTGCTCCATCCTGATCCCTGCCTGGCGTATGGCCTCCTTAGCAGCACTCACATGGTCTTCCGGGACGTGGTGTGTGGCAAAAAGGGAAGGCGGGTCAGCGATCGGCAACGAAGGCGGACACTCGTCGTCGGCACATCAAAGGACCTGAAGCCAGTGGTGTCGCCTCCTCGTGAACGAGTCTCGGCGGTGATGCAACTTGAGTAGCCTTGCCAAGCCAGCACCTTTTTGTCCTTCCTCTTCCTCGCGGTGTTTCATCGTCGTCGTCGAGGAGATCAATGGCATGAGGTGGAACTACAAGAAAGATTTAAAGGTAAAAACAGAAATCCAATCGACCATAAGCGAAACTGCAGAGATCGTACCAAGGTTGGAGGTGGCGGCATCTTCCATGTCCTGATCTTCATGCCTAGCTGAGGTGTCGGAGGTGGCAGCACTGCAGTTTTAGAAATCAGTTGATCGAGTCAAGCGAGTCGACCAAAAGTACACCCATGATAAGCGAGGAAAACACAAGTTACTGCTGATTACCGGAAATGGTGGGAATGACCACCCTCATCTTGGGCAGGGCCTTCGTCGGCTTTGATGGCGTTGCTCGGGGTTGCTTTGGCGGTTACTCGATCGGCCTTTGGGGAAGTCGTCCGGCGCTTTGTCGACCGTAGCAGTAGCGATAACCTACAGCGCCCATTGCGGATCATCGTCGGCTTGGACCGCCTTTCGAGTGGGGAGGATCCGTCCTCCCCTCTTCCTCCTCCTCCTCCTCTTCATCGAGACTCATTGTCGTTCTCTTCGCCCTCCTCACCGTCAGACTCCCATTCCTCCTGGCTTTCGCCTCCGATTCCTTCTTCTTCTTGACTTGTTCTTGCGCCCGTTGGGCATCGAGTATATCTCGGTGGTGACCTAGAAGACAACAAAACAAGGCGAAAGTCAATCGGCAGTCGCGGCGAACAGGCGCGAATTCAACGGGATCACGATTGGAGATAAGTGGTCATACCTGGTGCTGGTTCGTAAGATTGGTCGAGTGGTGGGATCCTCCTAGCTCCATGAGGTTATCCTTGTTCCTGTGATGGCAGTCATTCACCTCTCCAATGTGGCATCGTCGACCTCCTGCAGGTGGACCGGGTGGTGTCTTGATGCAGAATACATCCACATCGGGTGGCCTCGATAATGGAAGCGGCTGAATCGCGTCGAAGGAAAACCTCGAAAGATCCATGCCGGTCACTCCGTCGTGAATGAGCTGGACTACGCTCCATCAACAATTTAACTGGACCTTTTCCTTGGAAGCACCTTGAGAGAGGGCGGCTTGTTCACTCGATCCATGGAGAAAGAAGGAGTCGGTCGGCTGCTGGCGTCGATTGGTCTTAACAGATAGAACCAGGTCGACTGCCACCCACTAACTGAATCGGGAAGAATCATGGCTGGAAAGGCACTATTTCCCCTCATCTGGACCCCAAGACCCCCACACATTTGGATTACTTGGGTTCTTTCATCATTCGGACTAGCCTTTTTCAGCATGCGAGAGCAACAAGTGAATATGTGTTTGAAGAGGCCCCAAAGTGGTCGACAACCCAAGTTTTTCGCACAAAGACGAAAGCGGCGAGATAGGCAATGGAATTGGGTGTAAAGTGATGGAGTTGTGCTCCAAAAGTTCGAAAACCCGAAAGAAAAGATTCGGCGGTAGAGAAATCCGCGATCAACATGGGTGGCTAAGAGGGCGCACTCACCCTCCACGAGGCTGCGGCTGCCACTCTGTCCCGGAAGCCTTGCTGACCCGTGGGGATCAATCCCTCGTTGGCCAGGTCGTTGAGGTCTTTACGGGTGATGGTCGGCGGATCAATCTCCTGGACCCAACCTTGTGGCAGGCTGGACGACGAGATCCGCCCGACTGGCGCTCTCCCCTCGCCCTCGCCGTCGCCTTCTTCGCCCGCTCCAAGGCCGTCGTCTTCTCCTTCACCATTGTCGCCGGCGGAGCAGGAACGGAGCAACAACGTTGAGCAGGTTACGGGCGCGGCGGATGAATCTGAGGACGGAGGAGGGAAAATGAGGCGCCTTGTTCAAAGACCCCCACCGGTGCCTTATATGAAGTCGCTTCGGTGGCTGGCTGGTAGGCCCGGCAATCTGTCAAATCCCAAGAAGATCCTTGTAGCGATATGTGGCGAAAAAGGTGGCGCGGAGATCGGCGTCCTTGCCTTATCCCATCCGAGTACCGCGGCCTTCTCCGCTTCACACGCTTCCCAAAATTTGGATCCCACTAAATCCGCTAACAGCAGAGCAACTTGTCAGACGACAGATTTCCTCTGATCCGTCGCTCGGAAATCTCCAAGTTCATAAAGTTCACTCGACAGATGTAGAGAACGGATCAAGGCGACTGAAAGAAAAGTTGACACCATCACTAAAAGGTCACTGATCCAGCAGGAAAAACAGGTTGGAAAGATTATCAACTCCTTCCTCACTCAAACCTCGATCCATTCGGGGGTTAATGATGAAGTCATGTACCTAGGGTAGGGTCATGGACCTGTCCAAGATACCCTCCCCAAGGACATCCTTAGAATAAACTGCCTTCCAGTCGACCTGGTAGGTTTCCACTCGACAGATTCAAAGACACTCGACCATGAAGACCCACTCGACCACCAGGAGTTCAAGGGCCAATCGGTGTCCAAACGGTCAGTAATGAAGTAGTCTTTATGGTCATGATGACACTTTATGTAAGGCGTTACCAGTAACACCTGGCCTTAACGTACCTTTAACCCTCCGCTACGTGGGCTGGCTGGGGTCCTGGCGCACTTTATATAAGCCACCCCCCTCCACAGGTAGAAGGGTTCGCACCCCTGTAATTCATACGCATATAATCCAGTCGACCGCCTCCGGGCTCCGAGACGTAGGGCTGTTACTTCCTCCGAGAAGGGCCTGAACTCGTAAACTCGTGCGTACCAACTACTCCATAGCTAGTACCTTGCCTCTCCATACCTACCCCCCATTCTACTGTTAGACTTAGAACCACGACAGGCGGCGCCCCCCCTTTCCTTTCCCCCTCTCTCTCCTTCCCTCTCCTCTCCTACTCCAACAAGGAAGGGAGGGAGTCCTACTCCTGGTGGGAGTAGGACTCCTCTGGCCTCCTCCTCCCGCCGGCCGTACCTCCCCCTTGCTCCTTTATATCTGAGGGCAGGGGCACCCCATGACACACAAGTTGATCTTACGTGATCGTTCCTTAGCCGTGTGTGGTGCCCCCTCCACCATATTCCACCTCGGTCATATCGTGGCGGTGCTTAGGCGAAGCCACTGCCGATAGAACATCATCACCATCACCACGCCGTCGTCTTGTGACGAACTCTTCCTGACACCTGCTGGATCGGAGTTCGGGATCGTCATCGAGCTGAGCGTGTGCTGAACTTCGGAGGTGCCGTCGTTCGGTACTTGGATCGGTCGGATCGTGAAGGCGTCGACTACATCAACCACGTTGTTCTAACGCTTACGCTTTCGGTCTCACAGTGCGTGGACAACACTCTCCCCTCTCATTGCTATGCATCACCATGATCTTGCGTGTGCGTAGGAATTTTTGAAATTACTCGTTCCCCAACGATGGTATCCGAGCCTGGTTTAATTGCGTAGATGTTATATGCATGAGTAGAACACAAGTGAGTTGTGGGCGATACAAGTCATCTTGCTTACCAGACATGTCATACTTTGGTTGGCGGTATTGTTGGATGAAGCGGCCGGACCGACATTGCAGCGTCGCTTCTGGCGAGATTGGTTCTCCGGCGTGTTGTGCATGAGGTGGCTAGCGGTGTCGGTTTCTCCAACTTTAGTTGAACCGAGTGTGGCTACGCCTGGTCCTTGAAGGTTAAAACAATACTAACTTGACAAACTATCGTTGTGGTTTTGATGCGTAGGTAAACGGTTCTTGCTAAGCCCGTAGCAGCCACGTAAAATTTGCAACAACAAAGTAGAGGATGTCTAACTTGTTTTTGCGGGGCATGTTGTGATGTGATATGGTCAAGACATGATGCTATATTTTATTGTATGAGATGATCATGTTTTGTAACGAGTTATCGGCAATGGCGAGAGCCATATGGTTGTCGCTTTATTGTATGCAATGCAATACGCCTGTAATGCTTTACTTTATCACTAAGCGGTAGCGATAGTCGTAGAAGCATAAGATTGGCGAGGCGACAATGATGCTACAATGGAGACCAAGGTGTCGCGCGGTGGCGATGGTGATCACGGCGGTTGCTTGAAGATGGAATCACAAGCACAAGATGATGATGGCCATATCATATCACTTATATTGATTGCATGTGATGTTTATCCTTGATGCATCTTATCTTGCTTTGATTGATGATAGCATTTTAAGATGATCTCTCAATAATTATCAATAAGTGTTCTCCCTGAGTATGCACCGTTGCGAAAGTTCTTCGTGCTGAGACACCACGTGATGATCGGGTGTGATAGGCTCTACGTTCAAATACAACGGGTGCAAAATAGTTGCACACGCGGAATACTCAGGTTAAACTTGACGAGTCTAGCATATACATATATGGCCTCGGAACACGGAGACCGAAAGGTCGAGCGTGAATCATATAGTAGATATGATCAACATAGTGATGTTCACCATTGAAACTACTCCATCTCACGTGATGATGGGACATGGTTTAGTTGATTTGGATCACGTGATCACTTAGATGACTAGAGATGTCTGTCTAAGTGGGAGTTCTTAAGTAATATGATTAATTGAACTTAAATTTATCATGAACTTAGTACTGATAGTATTTTGCTTGTCTATGTTTGTTGTAGATAGATGGCTCGTCTTGTTGTTCCGTTGAATTTTAATCGTTCCTTGAAAGCTAAGTTGAAAGATGATGGTAGCAATTACGGACTGGGTCCGTAACACGAGGATTATCCTCATTGCTGCCTGAAGAATTACGTCTGGAAGCACCGCTGGGTGCCAGTGCCTGCTGCGGATCTGGCCAGCGGCGTTAGAGCGTCTGGCGAGCAAAGCTGATGACTACTCGATAGTTCGGTGTGCCATGCTTTACGGTTTAGAACCGGGTCTTCAACGACGTTTTGAGCGTCATGGAGCATATGAGATGTTCGAGGAGTTGAAGTTAATATTTCAAGCAAATGCCGAATTGAGAGATATGAAGTCTCCAATAAGTTCTATAGCTGTAAGATGGAGGAGAATAGTTACATCGGTGAACATATACTCAAAATGTGCAGGTATAATAATCACTTGATTCAAGCGGGAGTTAATCTTCACGATGATAGTGTCATTGACAGAATTCTTCAATCACTTCCACCAAGCTACAAGAGCTTCGTGATGAGCTATAATATGCAAGGGATGGACAAGACTATTCCCGAGCTCTTCGCAATGCTAAAGGCTGCGGAGGTAGAAATCAAGAAGGAGCATCAAGTGTTGATGGTCAATAAGACCACCGGTTTCAAGAAGAAGGGAAAAGGGAAGAAGAAGGGGGACTTCAAGAAGAACATCAAGCAAGTTGCTGCTCAGGAGAAGAAACCCAAGTCTGGACCTAAGCCTGAAACTGAGTGCTTCTACTGCAAGCCAGGTGGACCTTTGAAGCGGAACCGCCCCAAATATTTGGCGGATAAGAAGGATGGCAAGGTGAACAAAGGTATATGTGATATACATGTTATTGATGTGTACCTTAATAATGCTCGCAGTAGCACCTAGGTATTTGATGATGGTTCCATTGCTAATATTTGCAACTTCGAAGCAGGGACTACGGATTAGCGAAGATTGGCTAAGGGCGAGGTGACGATGCTTGGCGTGGGAAATGGTTCCAAAGTCGATGTGATCGCGGTCGGCACGCTACCTCTACATCTACCATCGGGATTAGTTTTAGACCTAAATAATTGTTATTTGGTGCCAGCGTTAAGCATGAACATTATATCTGAATCTTGTTTGATGCGAGACGGTTACTCATTTAAATCAGAGAATAATGGTTGTTCTATTTATGTGAGTAATATATTTTATGGTCATGCACCCTTGAAGAGTGGTCTATTTTTATTGAATCTCGATAGTAGTGATACACATATTCATAATGTTGAAACCAAAAGATGCAGAGTTGATAATGATAGTGCAACTTATTTGTGGCACTTGCCGTTTAGGTCATATCGATGTAAAAGCATGAAGAAACTCCATCTTGATGGACTTGGAATCACTTGATTATGAATCACTTGGTACTTGCGAACCGTGCCTCATGGGCAAGATGACTAAAACGCCGTTCTCGAACTATGGGCGAGCAACTGATTTATTGAAAATCATACATCTTGATGTATGTGGTCAATGAATATTGAGGCTCATGGCGGGTATCGTTATTTCTCACCTTCACGAGATGATTTGAGTAGATATGGGTATATCTACTTGATGAAACACAAGTCTGAAACATTTGAAAAGTTCAAAGAATTTCAGAGTGAAGTGGAAAATCATCGTAACAAGAAAATAAAATTTCTACGATCTGATCATGGAGGAGAATATTTGAGTTACGAGTTTGGTTTACATCTGAAGCAATGCGGAATAGTTTCGCAACTCACGCCACCCGGAACACCACAATGAAATGGTGTGTCTGAGCGTCGTGATCATACTTTACTAGATATGGTGCGATCTATGATGTCTCTTACTGATTTACCGCTATCGTTTTGGGGTTATGCTTTAGAGACGGTTGCATTCACGTTAAATAGGGCACCATCAACATCCGTTGAGACGACACCTTATGAACTATGGTTTGGCAAGAAACCAAAGTTGTCGTTACTAAAAGTTTGGGGCTGCGATGCTTATGTGAAGAAACTTCAACCAGATAAGCTCGAACCCAAATCGGAGAAATGTGTCTTCATAGGATACCCAAAAGAAACTATTGGGTACATGAGGGAGTCCTGGATTAGGGGGTATCCGGATAGCCGAACTATCACCGTTGGCCGGACTCCTGGACTATGTGGATACAAGATTGAAGACTTCGTCCCTTGTCCGGATGGGACTTTCCTTGGCGTGGAAGGCAAGCTTGGCGATACAGATATGTAGATCTCCTACCATTGTAACCGACTCTGTGTAACCCTAACCCTATCCGGTGTCTATATAAACCGGAGGGTTTTAGTCCGTAGGACGAACAACAATCATACCATAGGCTAGCTTCTAGGGTTTTGCCTCTCTGATCTCGTGGTAGATCCACTCTTGTACTACCCATACCATCAATATTAATCAAGCGGGGTAGGGTATTACCTCCATCGAGAGGGCCCAAACCTGGGTAAAAACATCGTGTCCCTTGTCTCCTGTTACCATCCGCCTAGGCGCTGATTCGGGACCCCCTACCGAGATCCGCGGTTTGACACCGACATTGGTGCTTTCATTGAGAGTTCCTCGTATGCGTCATTCTTAGGCCCGATGGCTCCTTCGATCATCAACAACGACGCGGTCCAGGTGAGACTTTTCTCCCGGACAGATCTTCGTATTCGGCTTTGCTGCGGGCAATTCACTTGGCCATCTGGAAGCAGATCAGCTTCGCCCAGTCATCGAGTCAGATTTGGGAGTTTGAACTACGGCCGACATCCGCGGAGACTTGATCTTGACGGATTGAGCCACAAGCAGCGCCGCACTATCTCGATGGGCACGATCTAGCTCGCCACGAGCGGTGCCACAGAGGCGCACCGGCGCCGCTCCGACCCTTAGCTCGGGCCGACTCCGCCGATCGAGGACGAGTGGTTGGACACCGCCTCGAGGGCTATGATCTCTACGGCGATTGAGCCAAACTTCATCCCTGTCCTTTGCGAAGACCGTGACTCCTATGTGCCGGACTCCTCTCCGGACTCCAAACCATCCGTGCCCCTGCCAATCGAATCCGATTGGGCGCCGGTTATGGAGTTCACTGCCGCGGACATCATTCAGCACTCACCCTTTTGCGACATCCTGAACTCACTAAAGTCTCTCTCTTTATCAGGAGAGCCCTGGCCAGACTACGGTCAGGAAGGTTGGGATGCGGACAACGAAGAAATTCAACGCCCACCCACGCCCACTTTGTAGTCATCAGCCGAGCTTAAGCGGCGTGCTCGATTTTGACTCCGAAGACATCGACGGTATGGACGACGATGTAGGAGACAACCATGAACCAGCACCTATAGGATACTGGACAACCGCCTCATCACACGATGTATACATGGTGGATAGACCTAAAGGAAGTGACGACGAGGAACAACGGGACACTACAAAGGATAAATCCCTCGAAAAGCAGTCAAAACGGCAACGTAAACGCCGCACTAAGTCCCGTCTCGACAAAAACGACAGCCACACAGACCCAGCCATAGAGCAGGGCGAACCGGTGGACGACAAACATGCTATCGAGCAACCGTCCGAACAGGACAACTTGGATAAACAACCCGTCCCCGGCGAAGACAACAGTCCGGACGATCTCATGCGGACAAATTGTTGGAAGCGAAGAACCTCCACAAAGGCTCGTCGCCACTATCGTAGCCTGAAAAAGCGAAGCGGAAGCTCAAAACAGCGGAAGATGCACTCGAGAATCAGGTGGAGCAAAGTACTCAACACCGAGAGAAAATACAACGATAGTCGCCAAACAAGAGCTACCGAGCGCAAATTACTGCCCGAATTCGATGAGGAGGCCGTAGAAACCCCGCAATCAAAGAACAAAGAGGCCGCCCGGTCGGATAGAGCGACCACATAGCAAACATGGAGTGGCAAGCGCGCGCCGCACAATCCGACACGCGGTCCGCATAAGGATTTGCATCAAAGGATGGCCGATTATGGTCCATCTATGGGCGAAAACAAGCTCTTCCAAGCAATGCAACCGCCAAATATCCGAACATCACGGCACACCAAAATATAGGGTGCCGCACACCAATGTTTCACCGATGAGGTCTTTGGATCACGAATTCCCAGCGGATTCAAACCCGTAAACATAGAGGCATCTGACGGAACAACAGACCACAGAGTGCGGATTGAGGATTACATCCTCCACATACACATGGCTAGAGAGATGATCTCCATGCTATAAAATACTTACCCCTCAAGCTCAAAGGGCCATCCGGCATTGGCTCAAAAGCCTCCTGAATATACCATTGGAAGTTGGGAAGAGCTCGAGGATGCTTTTGGGCAAATTTTCAAGGGACTTATGTCCGTCCTCCGGATCTGAGCGATTTAAGTCATATAACTCAACAACCGGAGAGTCAGCCATAAATTCTGGAACATGTTCCTTACCAAAAAGAACCAAATAGTCGATTGTCCGGACGCTTGAAGCCTTAGCAGCTTTCAAACACAACGTCTGAGACGAATGGCTCGCCAGACACCTCGGCCAGGAGAATCCGAGAACAATGGCTGCATTAACAAGCCTCATGACCCGCTTTTTGCGCGGGAGAGGATAGTTGGCTGGCAAGATGCAGCACTAGCGACCCAAGTACATCCGAAGTCAGGGATGGAAATGGAAAACCACGACGCAGCAAGGACCAGCGCCGGACAAAGGGAAACGGCCCGAAGAGCATGACAGTCAACGCCGGATTCAGAAGCTCTCGGCAGAATCATAAAAAACTGCCACTCAAGGACAACAGCGACGAGATATCCAACCTAAACAAAATCTTGGACAAAATATGCCAAATCCATAGTACTCACAGGAAGCACTGCAAACCATACCCACGAGATTGTTGGGTCTTCAAGCAGTCAAGCAAACTCAATGCGAACACAAGGGCTCGACACACCAGCGAGGGCGATGGCGAACCCCTGGCGAGCACGGAAAACAAAAGAATTTCCCACAAAAATTCAAAACAGTGAACTCACTTCAAGTGACAAAAGGAAAAAACAGGCGGCGCCCATAGAAACACGCGCCGCACGGTCTATCAATGAGAGTCCCAACGATGGTTGTCAAAACCAATCACCTTCGATCATCGGGACTATTCGGAAGTATCTGGAGCAGAGGATGGACTGCCTTGATATTAGATCCTATAATCGGCGGACTCCAATTTACACAAGTCTTAATGGATGGAGGTAGCGATCTAAACCTTCTATATCAGGACACAATCCATAAAATGGGGATAGACCCAACCAAAATTAGCCATAGCAACACCTCCTTCAAAGGGGTAATGCCAGGCCTATATGCCCATTATGCGGGCTCCCTCTGCTAGAAGTTGTGTTGGCTCATCCGACAACTTCCGCGCGAAAAGTTAACCTTCCACATCGCCCCATTAAAGTAGCTATCAAGCACTCTTTGGGCGTGAAGCTTTCGCCGCTTTAACATAATACCGCATTATGCATCTCTTACACTTAAAATGCCGGTCCACGGCATCATCTCATTAAAGGGAGTATTAAGTGTTACTCGAGCACGGAAGAGCGTGAGACTGCCTTGACAGCCCCACACAATCCGGCTCCGCTAATCAAAGCACCGAATAGGTCATTGAACCCGGGCATGGCTAGGCGAGTTAAGGCGCCTACTAGCGGCATACCCCGTACAAGGGGCTGCGCATGTACAACAAGAGACAATAAAGCTCAATCGTATTCACTTTTCAAACCGTACTCTGTTTATTTAATATAAAGTACATTCTTACATACGATCCTTTTTTCTTTTCAACTAAGTTCTTCTCTTTTCTGAGATGAACACCGTGCTACACCCGTCCGAGGATCGACACTTGAGACACATGCTTGTGAGATGTGCAGTAGGGACCCGTTGCAAGGATTCTTTTCAGATTAAGACCCTGTGTAAACCTTTTTTCCTGTCTCTTGTTGATGCACATCCCCCGGTTTCTTGCTATAACCGAGGAGGAGGCTGGCGTTTTGGCATGGGCCGCACCAGAAATTTTGCGCGTACCTGGACACCAGGGGCTTAGAGCATTATTCTGCCCGTTTTCATAAAGACCGAATACCTTAGGGAGTGTTCGGCATCTCGAGTTAGGCCTTATATGCATCAGCTCCGAATGATGTCTTTGGTCAAATGTTGGGTTTGCCCGGCTCCTGTGTTTTGCTGCCTTATGTTCCATTCTATCGGCTAACGCGGCACCAGGAGAACTCTGCGATTGTGCCCGGTTGGCGGTGAGCACCTCGATGAAAGCGAAAACTGATTGTCATGATATAGTGTGAGACTGGTCAACCACTCGATGACCCAGAGGAATGTTTAGAATTCCCCCGCATTGACGAAGGGCCGTTTCCCGGTCAGGCACATACGCGCCCCGAATTCGGGAGAGCGCGCTGCCCCTAAGGGCTATATAGTAGCCCCACCATCGAACTCCTATGGCTAAGTGAGAGTGATAAAGCATTATAGTCCGGTTGCCTAGTTTGCTACGCTATCACCTCCTTTACAGGACCAAGACGTTGGATTAAGTGTGAAAATGTGCCTTTTTGCAAACACCCCCGCACTATGTGCGTGGGGGCTGAAGCCGAAGACTACCATCTTTCAGGTTATATACATACATACATCAACAGCCGCATAGGAGGTGTTTTAATACTTGAACGCACAAGTATGAAAAGCTCTTATATTATATTGAAACATTGTTTTCACAAATCATACATGTCATTAAAGCATAATATCCTTCGAGCACTGCGTCTCTATTAAGCGGCGCCTGCGGGACTTCCTCAAAATAGTGCTCGGCGGTACTAAACTCTGTCGAATCTTGGGATGCAACGTCGGTGGCCTTCATATCCGCCCAGTATGTCTGACCGCTTCATTGCATCGATATGCGGCACCGCACCAAGGAACAGCTGCAACAAGCCAAAATAACTCTTCGGCTCGGGCCTTTTCGGCCACAAATGAGTCATGACAGCCTTCATGGCAAGTCCGGACAACCTATTCAGCTCAGCCCATTCGGCCAAACGATCGGTTAATGAAAGAGGACGCTCCGGACTATGGAACTGCGACCAAAAAAGCTCTTCCATTCCATGATCCTTTTGACCTCGGAAGTGTTGGCGCATCTGCGGCTTTCGCCGCCAAGTCGAGATAAGCATCCTTCCCACTCCACAGCCGGTCCATTGGCGTACTTAGGATCCGTGAATTTTCTCCGCATCGAAAGGGCTTTCCAGCCGCAATATCTCCGGCTGGCGTAGCTCCTCCTTCATAGCTCTCATTCGAGCGGTATCCTTCGCCTCGGTGGCATCCTTTTCAGGTCCTCTTGTTTACGCTCGATCTAGTTTTTCAAGCTGCATAGCGGTCGATAGCATTCTTCAATTTCACGGCCATCTCGGCCACTTCTTTCTTAACTTGGCGATGAGCAGCCTGTTGACTTTTAGCTCTTGACGCCTTTAAAACCGCCATCACTTTTTCGGCTTGCTCCTTGGCTCGGGCGAGCTTACCCGGTTCTCCATAGCAGCGGCACCATCTGCATTAAGCATACATATTGTAAGGCATGGGCGTCAAGCTCCCTTACCAGGTGTTCGCGGAGAAGTTGCGTACCTTGTGACTCGTCAAGCCGCTTATTAACAAGCGTGATGTCCGCATCCGCCATGTCAAGTTGCCACTTCAGTTCGGCAAATTCATCAGCCCGGCTAGCCACCGGACGCTTTGCCACCTACATCTGAAGCGCATATTATACAGGGGTTATGATCCTCGGCGCGCCGTCATTTTGACACCACACCAAGTCTTAGGGGCTACTATCTATCTGGCGCATTTTATATGTAAAACTGTCGGAAGGTACATCATTTTGCGTACCTCAAAACCCGTCAGTACACTTACGACGGCTTCATGCAATCCGCTCTCAGCGGATGAAATCCTTTCAATCACCGTACCCATTAACGTATGGTGATCTTCCGAGATAGACGCTCGCCCGAGCAGATCCTTCAGCTCCTCCGACCGTACACCCGTTGGTGCCGGACTCATCCAGTGGCCTTTTTCGAAGGCCGGACACGGAGAGCTTTGAGGGGACATGCGGCTGCCTTCTGGCCCCGCTGGATTCGGAGAAGCCCTCCGCGACGACACCTCAAGGTCGTCTGCCTCGCATAACGGTACAGCAGGCGGAGGCGTTTCACTCTCCATCATCTGCGGATGAACATCCCTCGAAGACGAGCTCTGCTGTGAAGGGCTGAGATACGAACTACAAGGTAAACTTTCGGTTACCTTCAGAAATAAAATGGGGATGTCTCTCTTTTAAATAAAACGCCCCCTTTACTTATGGCTCGCTGGAGGGTTGATCTCCTTGGGGAAATAGTGCGGCCGGGTCATCTCCCGCCGTAGGACCCTCTGGTGAAGATTTCTTCCCCCGCTTCGAGGTTTTGGTCTCCAGATCTTCAGAAACGGTCCTATTCTCCCCTTGGAAGGAGGGATTCTCGATCCCCCCTTCCTTGATAGCCACCTCCACGGAGGTAGTAGTTCCCTTGTTCCCCCCTTCGCCTTCTTCAAAAGGCACAACCTCTAGCATCTTGGTTAATACAGGATCCGGCGTGGCCTTAGGGAGGGCGGACACTGATCAGTTTGCTTTTGCTATCCACTCCTATTTAAGGATAGCTCTTTTAAGGGCAAGTGTATGATAAATATGCGGATAGCAAGTCCGGGTACAGGACTACTTACTTGAGTATCCGGGCGATTGCAGCTCAGAGCTGCGTCCTCGGTTAAGTCCGGGCACATTGCTTGTGATCCCAAGAACAGTTGGTACATTTCCGCGGGCGTTAAGCCCATAAAATGTTGGAGAGCTCGTGGTCCCTCGGATTAAACTCCAACAGGCGGAGGCGGCGTTTGCAGGGCAAGCGCGGCGAATCAGCATGACCTGCGCTACTCGACCAGATTGATCTCCTCTCTCGGAGGTCTCGAATAGGGCCCTGCAACAGAGATGCGTCCTTGGGCGGTCCCAGTCGAGCCCTTTATTGACCCATGGCGCCCGGCCGCAGCGGAGGACCCAGCGGAAGGCAGGTGGCGCCGCCCATTGGTGCCCACAGGGCGGTGATATAAAACCACTCATGTTGCCATGAATTGAGCTCCTCTTGAAAAGAGCCCTCGGGCCATGGGCGTCCGCATTCTTGCTTATAACAGCCCCTCCGCACTCTTCTGATGCCCCTTGATCATCTTGGCTCCACTTTGGAGGTCTTGAGCCACAATCCGAAGTGAGGGTAATCTGGAGGAAGGCTTCACATCGACAATGAATGATGAGATGTGGAGGATGGACTCCGGATCCAAGTCATGGAATTCCAGCCCATAATAAAACATGAGCCCCCTCACAAAAGGGTCCGTTGGGAAGCCTAAACCCCGAAGGAAGTGAGACACGAATACCACGCTCTCACCAGGCTCGGGAGTGGGAATAACCTGCCCTTGGGCAGGCAGCCTATGCGAGATTTCACCGGTAAGATATCTGGTGTCTCTCAGCTTTAGCACATCTTCTTCCGTGAGGAGGAAGACATCCACTGGCCGTGCAGGTCGGAGCCAGACATCGTCGAAGGTCCAAAGCGCCTCAATCTGGAGCTTTGGGTGTTGGAACTCGAAGCGAGGAGCGGATTCTATTGAGATTGAAAGAAAGGAACGGGCCTTGGTCTTGTTATAAAGAGTTTGAATACCAAGAGCCCTCCCCGTGACCATTCGGGACTACCTTCCGATGGAGGCGTGCCAGCGAACGCGGCTGGGTTACCACGCCCGTATAGATGAGGATCCCGGAATAAGGGGCACGATCTCCGCTCTAATAAGGCGTGCCAAGAAACCGCCTCGCTAAGCTGAGGTGGAACAGTAAAAACGATTCAGTATAAAGGCTGGCCGTGGTGTGATGTCACGCCCGGAATCGTCAGCGAGATCTGTGCAAAGATTATTCTCTCTCACGGTAGTATGTGGAACTTGTTTTGCGAGCGGACACTATCCTTGTGTTCAAAATCTTCTATGAAGTATTGGGAGGAGGAACCCGCCTTGCAATGCCAAAAGACAATATCTTGCGCGGACTCGTCATCATTGAAGCCTGGTTCGAGGAGCTCTTGAGGAGTCTGGATTAGGGGTGTCGGATAGCGAACTATCACCGTTGGCGGACTCTGGACTATGAAGATACAAGATTGAAGACTTTGTCCCGTGTCCGGATGGGACTTTCCTTGGCGTGGAAGGCAAGCTTGGCGTCTGGATATGTAGATCTCCTACCATTGTAACCGACTCAGTGTAACCCTAACCCTATCCGGTGTCTATATAAACCGGAGGGTTTTAGTCTGTAGGACGAACAACAATCATACCATAGGCTAGCTTCTAGGGCTTAGCCTCTCTGATCTCGTGGTAGATACACTCTTGTACTACCCATACCATCAATATTAATCAAGCAGGAGTAGGGTATTACCTCCATCGATGGGGCCGAACACTGGGTAAAAACATCGTGTCCCTTGTCTCCTGTTACCATCCGCCTAGGCCTTGCGATTCGGGACCCCCTACCGAGATCCGCCGGTTTTGACACCGACAGTACACCTTCTATCACAGATCTGAGGGCAAGATTTTTGTTACTAAATTCGGATCCTTTCTAGAGAAGGAGTTTCTCTCGAAAAGAAGTGAGTGGGAGGAAAGTAGAACTTGATGAGTAAGCTGTACCTGCTCCCTTATTGGAAAGTAGTTCATCACAAGAACGGTTCTGTGACAACTACACCAACCAGTGAGGAAGCTAATGATCTTGATCATGAAACTTTAGATCAAGTTACTACCGAACCGTTAGGTCTACGAGTAAGATCCGCACGAGTGAGTGCGGTAATCCTATTACGGAAGTCATGTTACTTGACCAAAGGCGAACCCATGAACTATGAGGAAGCGATGATGAGCCAGATTCCATAAAATGGCTTGAGGCCATGAAATCTGAGATGGGATCCATGTATGAAAACAAAGTATGGACTTTGGTTGACTTGCCCGATGATCAGCAAGCCATAGAAAATAAATGGATCTTCAAGAAAAAGACTGACGCTGATGGTAATATAACTGTCTACAAAGCTCGAGTTGTTGAGAAAGGTTTTCGACAAGTTCAAGGGGTTGACTACGATGAGACTTTCTCACCCGTAGCGATGCTTAAGTCTGTCTGAATCATGTTAGCAATTGCCGCATTTTATGATTATGAAATTTGGCAATTGGATGTCAAAACTGCATTCCTGAATGGATTTCTGGAAGAAGAGTTGTATATGATGCAACCGGAAGGTTTTGTCGATCCAAAAGGTGCTAACAAAGTGTGCAAGCTCCAGCGATCCATTTATGGACTGGTGCAAGCCTCTCGGAGTTGGAATAAACGCTTTTGGAGAAGCCTCTCGGACTGGTGCAAGCCTCTCGGTGATCAAAGCATATGGTTTTATACAGACTTTTGGAGAAGCCTGTATTTACAAGAAAGTGAGTGGGAGCTCTGTAGCATTTCTGATATTATATGTAGATGACATATTGTTAATTGGAAATGATATAGAATTTCTGGATGGCATAAAGGGATACTTGAATAAAGTTTTTCAATGAAAGACCTCGGTGAAGCTGCTTACATATTGGGCATCAAGATATATAGAGATAGATCAAGGCAGCTTAATTGGACTTTCACAATGCACATACCTTGCTAAAGTTTTGAAAAAGTTCAAAATGGATCGAGGCAAAGAAAGGGTTCTTGCCGTGTTACAAGGTGTGAAGTTGAGTCGGACTCAATGCCCGACCACAGCGAGAAGATAGAGAGAAAATGAAAGATGTTCCTATGCTTCAGCCATAGGCTCTATCATGTATGCAATCTTGTGTACCAGGACTGGCGTGTGTAGCAATAAGCTTGGCGGTAGGTACCAAAGTAATCGAGTGGATCCTTTGGACAGCGGTCAAGAATATCCTGAAATACCTGAAAATGACTAAGGATATGTTTCTCGTTTATGGAGGTGACAAAGAGCTAGTTGTAAATGGTTACATCGATGCAAGCTATGACACTGATCCGGACAATTCTAAATCGCAAACCGGATCGTGTTTATATTGAGCAGTGGAGCTGTCGATTGGTGCATTCTAAACAAAGCGTCGTGGTGGGATCTACATGCGAAGCGGAGTACATAGCTGCTTGGGAAGCAGCAAATGAAGAATCTGGATGAAAGAGTTCATTTCCAATCAAGGTGTCATACCTAGTGCATCGGGACCAATGAAGATCTTACGTGACAATCTTGGTGCAATTGCCTTGGCAAAGGAATCCAGCTTTCACAAGAGGACCAAACACATCAAGAGGCGCTTCTATTCCATCGGGACCAAGTCGGGTGGGAGACATAGAGATTTGCAAGATACATACGGATCTGAATGTTGCAGACCCGTTGACTAAGCCTCTTCCACGAGCAAAACATGATCAGCACCAAGACTTCATGGGTGTTAGAATCATTCTTGTGTAATCTAGATTATTGACTCTAGTGCAAGTGGGAGGCTGAAGGAAATATGCCTAGAGGCAATAATAAAGTTATTATTTATTTCCTCATATCATGATAAATGTTTATTATTCATGCTATAATTGTATTAACGGAAACATCATACATGTGTGAATACATAGACAAACTTAAAGTCACTAGTATGCCTCTACTTGACTAGCTCATTAATCAAAGATGGTTATGTTTCCTAACCATAGACATGTGTTGTCATTTGATTAGCGGTATCACATCATTAGGAGAATGATGTGATTGACAAACTCATTCCGTTAGCTTAGCACTTGATCATTTAGTATGTTGCTATTGCTTTCTTCATGACTTATACAAGTTCCTATAACTATGAGATTATGCAACTCCGTTTGCGGAGGAACACTTTATGTGCTACCAAAGCGTCTAGCGTAACTAGGTGATTATAAAGGAGCTCTCTGGTGTCACCAAAGGTACATGTTGAGTTGGCGTATTTGAGATTAGGTTTTGTCACTCCGATTGTCGGGAGGTATCTCTGGCCCTCTCGGTAATGCACATCACTATAAGCCTTGCAAGCAATGTAGCTAATGAGTTAGTTATGGAATGATGCATTACGTAGCAGTAAAGAGACTTGCGATAGCGAGATTGAACTAGGTATTGGATACCGACGATCGAATCTAGGGCAAGTAACATACCGATGACAAAGGGAACAATGTATGTTGTTATGCGGTTTGACGATAAAGATCTTAAGTAGAATATGTAGGAGCCAATATGAGCATCCAAGTTCCACTATTGGTTATTGACGGGAAACAGTTCTAGGTCATGTCTACATAGTTCTCGAACCCGTAGAATCCCTTGCAACAAGGTTTCGATGGCGGTTATATTATGAGTTTATGAGTTTTGATGTACGAAGTTTGTTGAGTCCGGATGTGATTACGGACATAGCGAGGAGTCTCGAAATAGTTGAGACATGAAGAATGATATATTGGACGACTATATTAGGTCACGGAATGGTTACGGGAGTTATCGGATATATGCGAGATGCAAGGGGGTTGCAGAACCCCGAGGTTAATGGGCCTCATGGGCCCAAGTGGAGGAAGAGGAGGCGGCCAGGGGCAGCCGCGCCCCTCCCAAGTCGAATTGGACAAGGAGGGGGCGCCCCCTCCCTTCCCCTCTCTCCTTCCCTCTCTCTCCTACTCCAACAAGGAAGGAGGAGTCCTACTCTCCTCCCTTGCTCCTTTATATCTGAGGGTAGGGGCACCCCATGACACATAAGTTGATCTTCGTGATGGTTCCTTAGCGTGTCGGTGCCCCTCCACCATATTCCACCTCGGTCATATCGTGGCGGTGCTTAGGCGAAGCCTGCGTCGATAGAACATCATCACCGTCCTGCGCCGTCGTCTTGTGGAACTCTTCCCGACACCTGCGGATCGGTCGGTGATCGTCATCGAGCTGAGCGTGTTACGAACTCGGAGGTGCCGTCGTTCGGTACTTGGATCGGTCGAATCGTGAAGGCGTCGACTACATCAACGCGTTGTTCTAGCGCTTCGGTTTCGGTCTCACAGTGCGTGGACAACCTCTCCCTCTCGTTGGTATGCATCACCATGATCTTGCGTGTGCGTACGAATTTTTTTGAAATTACTATGTTCCCCAACATGATTCTCAAAAAATAAAAACAAAAAAATGATCCATGGCCCACGGGTGAGTACAGTTGGGGAGAGCACAAATAACTACGGAAAGATACTCCAATGATTAATGGCGCGCATCACCATCCGAAGGTAAAAAATTATACTACAATACTGCGCGAACTCAGACCGCGTGCTCCTTGTTGCGAGGGTGTACGGTCGGCTATGAAAACGAGGGGCCAGCTCCATACGAACGAATTCTAGGGAAAAGGACAGAAAAAACAATTTGGTGGAAGGGCGGTAGGGCAGGGTGCAGGAGGCAGTGGCGGCGGAGTTCTTGTTGAGGCAGCCAGCCTTGATCCTGCGAGGCGATGAAGTCGTTGAGTCCGGCGCTGCAGCGCCGGCGAGAACCTCTTGGAAGACATCCCGGCGGTGTGGACCGATCCGCCTGGGACGATTTCTCTTCTCCGCGTGTGGAATGTGGCTGAGGTTGAGCCGAGCCGAGTCGAGCGAGCAGTCATCAATGTGAATCGGTGCTCTTCTTCTCGGCCTCCTCCTTCCTGCTCGTGCTCTGGCGGGCGGGCGCGCCTATACCTCGTGGGCGGGCCTTCCTTTGGTGGGCCCTCCTCGTTCCGCCTAGTTGTACAGTTTCGTTTCGAAAAAATCAATAGTCAAGGGGGATTATTGCAAATAATGAAGCGAGCTTGGATGGCGCCGGTGGTGCTTGACGGCGGCGAGTTGTTGTGTTGCGGGGCTGATCCTAGGGTGACCTCGCCGGTGCTTGGTGGCGGCGACCTAGGCGGGGCCGATCCGGGTGTCGTTGGTGCTTGGTAGTGCCGAACAGGGAAGACGGCGAGCTGACTGGCGGCGGGGAAGGAGGGGAGGAATAGGGGGTGTCCGACGCGGTGCTCAGTCTTGGAGAGGGCGGGGACGGTGAGGAGGTGGCGGCCGAGGTCAGCGGGGAGAGAGAGCGAGAGGGACAGATTGGGGGCAAAGCTAACCCTAGCGCTTAGGGATCAGGTGGGTTGGGCTCAGATTTTTTTTCATGGGTCAAACTCGTGCCTGCTGGCCTGCGAATGAGCCTATGAGGCTTTTCTCCAAAAAAGATCTGAGCCTATAAACCATGGGTGAGATTCTCAAAAATAAAACCAAAAAAAATGATCCATGGCCCACGGTGAGTACAGTTGGGAGAGCACAAATAACTACGGAAATATACTCCAAGGATTAATGGGGTGCATCACCATCCGAAGGCAGAAAATTATATTACAATATTGCACGAACTCAGGCAGCGTGCTCCGCAGCTGCAGGGGGTGGCACGGGTCGGTTACGAAGAGCAGGGCGGGCCAAAGCTCCCGCCCGAGACCCGAATACTAGGGCAAAGGACAGAAAAAACAATTTGGGGGAAGGGGCGGTAGGGCAGGGTATCGGGAGGCGGTTGGTGGCGGAGTTCTTTTTGAGGGAGACGACGCAGTCCTGCGAGGGGGCGATGAAGTCGTTGAGGTCCGACACCTGCAGCACCGGCGAGAACCTGCTGGAAGACATCCCCGGCCGGCGACGGACCGATCCGCCTGGGATGATTTCTCTTCTCCGCGTGTGGAATGAGGCTGAGGTTGAGCCGAGCCGAGCCGAGCGAGCAGTCGTCAATGTCAATCCGTGCTCTTCTTCTCGGCCTCCTCCTTCCTGCCTGCTGCGTGCTCTGACGGAGCGGGCCGCCGCCTATACCCCGTGGGCCTGGCCTTCACTGGTGGGCCCTCCTCGTTCCACCTAGTTGTACAATTTTGTTTCAAAAAAATCAATAGTGAAGGGGGCTTTTTGCAAATAATGAAGCGAGCTTGGATGGCGCCGGTGGTGCTTGACGGCGGCGAGTTGTTGTGTTGCGGGGCTGATCCTAGGGTGACCTCGCCGGTGCTTGGTGGCGGCGACCTAGGCGGGGCCGATCCGGGTGTCGTTGGTGCTTGGTAGTGCGAGCAGGGGAGGCAGGCTGGTGGCGGGGAAGGAGGGGAGGAATAGGGGGTGTCCGACGCGGTGCTCAGTCTTGGAGAGGGCGGGGACGGTGAGGGAGGTGGCGGCAGGGGTCGCGGGAGAGGAGACGAGAGGACAGATTGGGGGACGAAGCTAACCCTAGCGCTTAGGGATCAGGTGGGTTGGGCTCAGATTTTTTTTCATGGGTCAAACTCGTGCCTGCTGGCCTGCGAATGAGCCTATGAGGCTTTTCTCCAAAAAAAGATACGAGCCTATAAACCATGGGTGAGAGATTCTCAAAAAACAAAAACCAAAAAAATAAGCCATGGCCCACGGGTGAGTACAGTTGGGGAGAGCACAAATAACTACGGAAATATACTGCAAGGATTAATGGGGTGCATCACCATCCGAAGGCAGAAAATTATATTACAATATTGCACGAACTCAGGCAGCGTGCTCCGCAGCTGCAGGGGGTGGCACGGGTCGGTTACGAAGAGCAGGGCGGGCCAAAGCTCCCGCCCGAGACCCGAATACTAGGGCAAAGGACAGAAAAAACAATTTGGGGAAGGGCGTGAGGCAGGTATCGGGAGGCGGTTGGTGGCGGAGTTCTTTTTGAGGCAGCGACGCGGTCCTGCGAGGCGATGAAGTCGTTGAGTCCGACACTGCAGCACCGGGCGAGAACCTCTTGGAAGACATCCCGGCCCGCGACGGACCGATCCGCTGGGATGATTTCTCTTCTCGCGTGTGGAATGAGGTTGAGGTTGAGCCCAGCCGAGCCGGCGAGCGATCGTCAATGTCAATCCGTGCTCTTCTTCTCGGCCTCCTCCTTCCTTCTGCTGCGTGCTCGGCGGAGGCGGGCCGCCTATACCCCATGGGCTGGCCTTCACTGGTGGGCCCTCCTCGTTCCACCTAGTTGTACAATTTTGTTTCAAAAAAATCAATAGTGAAGGGGGCTTTTTGCAAATAACGAGGCGAGCTGGGATGGCGCCGGTGGTGCTTGACGGTGGCGAGCTGTTGTGTTGCGGGGCTGATCCTAGGGCAACCTCGCCGGTGCTTGGTGGCGGCGACCTGGGCGGGGCCAATCTGGGTGTCGTTGGTGCTTGGTAGTGCGAGCAGGGAAGTGGTGAGCTGACTAGCGCGGTGAAGGAGGGAGGAATATGGGGCGTCGATCAGTGCTGAGTCATTGGAGAGGCGGGGATGATGAGGGAGGTGGCGGTAGGGGTCGCGGGAGAGGAGACGAGAGGACATATTGGGGGACGAAGCTAACCCTAGCGCTTACGGGATCAGGTGGGTTGGGCTCAGATATTTTTTCGTGGGTCAAACTCGTGCCTGCTGGCCTGCGAACGAGCCTATGAGCCTTTTCTCCAAAAATAGATACAGGCCTAAACCATGGGTGAGAGATTCTCAAAAAATAAAAACAAAAAAAATGAGCCATGGCCCACGGGTGAGTACAGTTGGGGAGAGCACAAAAAACTACGGAAAGATACTACAAGGATTAATGGCGCGCATCACCATTCGAAGGCAGAAAATTATAGTACAATACCGCGTGAACTCAGACCGCGTGCTCCGCAGCTGCAGGGGGGTGGCACGGGTCGGCTATGAAGAGCAGGGCGGGCCAAAGCTCCCGCCCCAGAACCGAATACTAGGGCAAAGGACTGAAAAAAACAATTTGGGGGAAGGGGCGGCAGGCAGTGCGGCCGCAGGGCTGCACGGAGTTCTTGTTGAGGGAGGCAGCGCGTCCTGCGAGGCGATAAATCGTTGGTCTGACGCCTCTGGCCGGGCGAGAACCTACTGGAAGACATCCCCGGCCGACGATGGACCGATCTGCCTGGGACGATTTCTCTTCTCCGCGTGTGGAATGAGGTTGAGGTTGAGCCCAGCCGAGCCGAGCGAGCAGTCGTCAATGTCAATCCATGCTCTTCTTCTCGGGCTCCTCCTTCCTTCCTGCTGCGTGCTCTGACGGAGCGGGCCACCGCCTATACCCCATGGGCCTGGCCTTCACTGGTGGGCCCTCCTTGTTCCGCCTAGTTGTACAGTTTTGTTTCGAAAAAATCAATAGTCAAGGGGCTTTTTGCAAATAACAAGGCGAGCTGGGATGGCGCCCGTGGTGCTTGACGACGGCGAGCTGTTGTGTTGCGGGGCTGATCCTAGGGCGACGTCGCCGGTGCTTGGTGGCGGCGACCTGGGCAGGGCCGATCTGGGTGTCGTTGGTGCTTGGTAGTGCCGAACAGGGAAGTCGGTGAGCTGACTAACGGCGGTGAAGGAGGGGAGGAATATGGGGCGTCCGATGCGGTGCTTAGTCGCTGGAGAGGGCGGGGGACGATGAGGGAGGTGGCGGCACGGTTTGCGGGTGAGGAGACGAGAGGACAGATTGGGGGACGAAGCTAACCGTAGCGCTTACGGGATCAGGTGGGTTGGGCTCAGATTTTTTTTTCGTGGGTCAAACTCATGCCTGCTGGCCTGCGAACGAGCCTATGAGCCTTTTCTCCAAAAAAAGATACGAGCCTATGAACCATGGGTGAGATATTCTCAAAAAACAAAAACAAAAAAATGAGCCATGGCCCATGCATGAGTACAGTTAGGGAGAGCACAAAAAATAGCCGCGTCCTCGGTAAAGGACTTCTGGGTTTCTTGTACAGTTCATAGACAAGTGAAAGTGGATACTCTAAAATACGCAAGATAACCGTGAGTGCTATGGATGGCCTTCTCGTGGGGAGACAGGAGCAGATCCATAGTGGAGTATTGATATGGTGAATATGTGGAATCATGTGTGCCACCTCAAAAGAGTTACTTGTAGTCGTAGTTTAGGATAGCCACCGAGTCAAAGCTGACTTGCTGCAGTCAAACTCCACTACCCCTTTATTGATACTGATGCATATGTAGCTAGTTCTGATGTAAGTCTTACTGGGTACATTTGTACTCACGTTTGCTTAATTTATGTTTTTGTAGAGAGACTTCAGTCTCGCTAGTAGTTCCACGTGGACTTCGACGTTTAGCTTGTTACCTCAGCTACAATCTTGTGCCCTCGGCAGGGTCTTGTAGATAGTAAGGCTTCTCAGCCTTCTCTTTTGTAGTTGTCTATACTCAGACAAGTTAAGCTTCCGCTTGTGCTTGTTTCTTGTATGACTTGGATGCTGGGTCATCAGACCCATGTTTATAATACTTGGCTCCTCGGAGCCTAATGAATAAATACTTTGAGTCATAGAGTTATGTTGTGATGCCATGTTGTACACAAAAAGATCATTGATGGCCAATGTATTTTTTTGATGCGTGCTTAGACTTAGCAGTAGCGTTTTTCCGTAAAACGCGCTATAGCTACTAGCTATAGCGCTGTTTCTTAAAGTGCTTCTTGCTAGTTCGACTTAACCCCGCTCAAAATTTCACTAAGTCCTCCTCCCCTGCTCCCCTACTCCTCTATCGCCGCCTTGAGCCCGAGCCTGCCCTCACCGTCGCCCTCCCGAGGCCGCCCTCAACCTCACCGCTGCCGCCCGCCGCCGCTCTCGACCTCACCGTCGCCACCGCCTCCCCCACCCACTCCGTTCTCGACCTCACCATCGTTCGACGCCACCGCCGCCGTCCTCCATCCGCCACCGAGGTACTCCCTCCTTCCGTGCCTCCTCCTCCCACCGCGCCCTCCTCCCTCCTCCTCCCACCGTGCCCTCCTCCCTCCGCCTGCGGCCACCCCATCCTCCATCCTTTGCCGGCAGCCCTCCTCCCATTGCCCCTCCCTCCTCCTCCGGCCGCCCGGCCCCTCCCCCTCCTCCCTCCTCCCTCCCTCCCTTGTCTCTGTTCTTGCAAATCGTAGGTGTTTTGAATAAAATAGAAGTAAGAAAATTTAGGGTAGAACTAGGGTAGTATAATTTTTAGCAAGTGTTTAATAGAAAATAGTTTATTTAGTAAGTGATTAATATAACCAGTTTATTTATATTAGGTAATTAATAGAACTAGTTTATTTGGTAAGTGCTTAATAGAACTAGTTTATTTATAGTAAGTGCTTAATAGCACTAGTTTATATAGTAAGTAGTTAATAAAACTAGTTTATTTAGTGTTAGGATTATATATAAGATATTTTCTAATGTTTTTTTTCATATTTTGAACCATTGAAATGCAATGACCATCGCTAAATGGCCTATGTTTTACCAGAGTGTTGATTAATTTTCGTTCCTACAAATTTCAGGCGCTCGATATGTCTTTTTTAGCAAAGGTCATGCCGGATTTTTTGGGTTTTGCCGTTGAGTTATAATCTTTGAATTTTGAACACAGCGATGTCCGATGATTGATGGGATCCCGGAGTGCGGGTAATGCTACGATGACCGTGGTGTGTGCGACGGGTTTCCTCACCGCAAAATGATAGGTTTTTCACCGTGAAGCTGGAAGAGACCTTCGATGTTTGTACGATGCGCAATGACAAGCATTTCATCATAATAAATATCATCACTTGTGCTTCTTTTGTTCAATGTGTAATTTATGGATTTTTTTTCCAGTACGACTAGTACATCCCGTGCCATGCTAGACCATATGTATTGGAGAAGCTTGGTTTTGGTTTAGATGACTTTGAGAATGTGGAGACAAGGAAGGCTCACTTAAGAACTAAACATGGTTATGAGTTTCTGGTTAAGTTCTACAATGCCGTCGATCGCTCCCATTTCGGTTGCTCTAATTGGGAAGCTCTCTCGCAAGGCATATGGATTTGAGGAGGAATGCGAATAAGATTTGATATTCGTCTCAAGATTATGATGACGATAATAATATCGACATCCGGGTGGATGTGGATATGCCTCCGCTTTTTCCTAGATGTGAGTTTGTCAAACTAATTTGTTAAGTTCAGTAATTTATGTTGTTAATTTAAAAATATTTGGTGTTCGTCCGTACTAAACTTATTTATTTATAATTGTCAGCTTATTTCTTATCTTCAAGAAATACTCGGAAGGTAGTAGACAACACATACTACAGCTATGATTCCAAGCTTAATTGTGAGGAGAAAGGTTATCTTGTCTCATTCATAGAAGATGTTGAGGCCTTCAAAACCAGTCGCTCTATCAGCCCAAATTATACTAGATACGTGCCACTAGTCCATACATTGCTTGATGGTAACTTCATTGCCAAAAACTTGGTAAGATTTTGTTAATGATGGTAACTTCATTGCATACATTATTCTTAAGTAAACTACATTGCTAACTATATATGTTACTATTTCGGTTTTGAACAGAGGCTCCCGAAGCAGGTTGTGCCTGACATGCTATGTACCGAAGGTGATAGCATATGGTTAGCTTACGACTAACTCCTTCGGAGGCTTACCATACTGCATACTCGATTTCCTCAAATGATGGAAGGCTCAAAATCAAAGAATGGAGCAAAGTGATGAATGCGCACAGGCAAATAATTGGAGACAAAATGAATGTGCGCAAGCCACTAGTTGGAGATAGGTTTATGTCCATTCTCCATTATGGTGAAGGACCGGTTTATCTATTTTATGGTATTTTAGCTAGGAGAGAGGATTAGGTCCTAAGTATTAAGAACAATTAGTTAGTGTTGATTATATATGACTACAATGTCTTAGACTTGATGGTGATGCTGAGTAGGAGTAGTGATTATGAGTACTATGATGATGATGATGAGGAGTTGTTATTATAACTACTGACGAAGTTGTTATATGATGTCTCATCATGAACGAAAATGATGATTATGAGTTAGATGACAATGATACATTATGATGATAAGTTGTTAATGATATTGTGATGATGATGATAAGTTATTATGTCATTGGGTGAAATAACCGCATATTAGTTTCAAATGGATGGATCCAAAGTGATCCGCACTTGAAACTAATCCAAAGTTCTTTCACCTAGTGATTTAATAACTCATTATGATGTTAAAACAATCTCTAACTTGCTACTATATGAAAAATTGTATACATGTGTATGAATACGACCTAAAATAAAAAAGAAATGGAACTACGAATAATAGTAGTAGCGATTGTTCTCGAAAGCGCTACTAGTAATTAGTAGTAGCGCCTGTCGGGGAAAGCGCTGCTACTAAGTAGATATAGCAGTAGCGTGTGCCAGCAGGCGCTACTACTAAGCTTTAGCTGTAGCGCCTTATCAGTAGCGAGCTTCCCCGCTCTACGGATAGGCCAAAAACCAGCGCTACTGCTAGGCTTTTCCCTAGTAGTGTGTATTTGCACATATCGTGCATATTGTGTGTATGATTTGAAATGCTTGGTATGTGTGGGATCCGACAACCTAGTTGTTTATCATTGGTAGCCTCTCTTACTGGGTAATGTCTCCTAGTGCTTCCACTGAGCCATTGTAGCTTGCTATTGCTCCGGAACACTTAGGCTGGCCGGCATGTGTCCTTCTTCGTTCCTGTGTCTGTCCCTTCGGGGAAATGTCACGCGGTGTCTACCGGAGTCCTGCTAGCCCAGCTGCTACAGCCCGGATTCACTCGCTGATGACTGACACGTTTGTTGCTGGGTCATGCATGCCTGTCCCTGTAAGTTAGTGCCACTTTGGGTTTACGACTAGTCATGATGGCCCGGGTTCTTTGTCATATGGATGCTAGTGACACTATCATATACGTGAGCCAAAAGGCACAAACGGTCCCGGGCCAGATAAGGTGGCACCCGCGGGAATACCGTGCGTGAGGCCGCAAAGTGATATGATGTGTTACATGCTAGATCGGTGTGACTTAGGATCGGGGTCCTGATAGCTTTCTTGCTTTTCAGGGCAAGACGATATGATCAAAAGAGTGAGGGATTGACACAATCCTAACTCATTGATCCAAGAGTGCACCAGAAATAAGGACTAGGTACACTACAAAAAAAGACACATCCGTGACGTTTTGGGCCGAACGAAAAAAAATCTGTCATACTTATGACACTTCTATGACGATAATTGTGACAAAACCCGGTATCATCATAGATGTGGTGGGCTCCTACTTCTATGATAAAAAAATCATGACAGAAAATGGGCTTTTCGTCCTGGGCGGGCCGGAGACGCAGCTGCAGGACATTCTTTGGGCCGTCCATGACGGAAAAAACCGTGGTAGAAGCGAGGGCGAGGAAAATTTCGGGGAGTTCCTGGTTACGGTGGGTGGTCGGGGGCCGAGCGATGCGCGTTTCTCTCGTACACGTACGCGCATGTGTGCGAGGCGTTGGCTCTAACTGAACCTGAGTGAGGCGTTGGGCTCTAACTGAACCCGAGCGATTCCACTGCAGGCTACGCGTTACTAAACCCGAGCGAGCGATCGATCGATGGCTGTTAAGTGAACCCGATCGAGCGATTCGCCGCTCATCGCTAGCTGAAGCGATCGATGCTGCCTCTGGATGAGCAAAGTGGCGTTGCGAAGTCGATGAGCAAAGGGCGGTGGGGGTGGATGAACATGACCCCGTGGCGTTGCCTCTGGATGAACATGACCCCGATCAACCGAGCCGGTTGGGGCTGGATGAACATGACCCCGTGGAGGGCTGGATGAACAGGACGACCCCGTGGAGGGCTGGATGAACAGGACGACTCCGTGGAGGGCTGGATGAACAAGACGACCCTGTGGAGGGCTGGATGAATAGTATCCCGTGGAGGGGTGGATGAACAGTATCCCATGGAGGGGTGTTTGAACAGGAGCCCGTGGAGAGGGGTGGTTGAATAGTAGCCGGTGGTGTAGCGCGCGGTGGAGGCTGGATGAACAGGAGCCCGTGGATGAACAGTCGCAGGTGGAGGCTGGAGGAGGTCGACGGTGGATGAACAGTAGCTCGTGGAGGCTAGAGGAGGTCGACGGTGGAGATGAACAGTATCCCATGGAGTCCTGTTTTGCGTTACGCCACACCCCTCCCGATGAACAGGACCCCCGTTTCGACCGTAGCGCTCCAACACAAGTCCTTTTTATCCGTTTTGCGGTACGCCACACCCCTCCCGATCAACAGGACCCCCGTTTCGATCGTAGGAGGTCCGTTTCCTTCGTTTTGCGGTACGCCAGACCCCTCCCGATGCATAGGATCCCGTTTAGAACATGGCCGGTCGAACACAAGGCCGTTTCCTCTGTTCTGCGGTACGCCAGGCCTCGTTTCCATCGCCTCTTCTGTCCAAGCCAGTTGGCTCCCACGCGTTCCGTTGCCTCCCGATGAACACGACGCATTCCATTGCCTCCCCATGAACACGACGCACTCTGTTGCCTCCCCATGAACACGACAACGACGCAGTTTCTCCGTTCAGACCCAGCCATGTACACGAGCCCGGCCGTCATTTAATGCGCGATGCGTGTTCGAGACCCGCCCGTATGTAATGCGTGCGTGGCAGTATTTTCTTTCTTGCACACCGCGGCTATGCGTGCGTGTACATGCTACGTCGCGGCGCCTCTAGTACGACACGCGTCGCGTGCCTCTACATCCACCAAGACGTGCGTTACACGTCCGCGACCAAAACGACAACGCTTCGTATGCTTGAGCAGGTGGGTCGGTGTCGAGCACTTTCTTGCGTATAAGATGTAGTAGTGGGTCCCAGCAGTCGGGGAAACATTTTTTAAGTGAAATCGGTGGCCTGTCCGATGGGTCCCCGCTGTCAGGTCGAGGAATAATTATTTTGCGCGTAATAAGGAGGCACTTCCTTGCTGCGGCCGTGGACCCAGCTGTCAGCCTCTCCATGTACAGTCCACGTCCGATGGAAGCCGTTCCTTGACCATGTTGACCACGCTGCACCGAGAGCACCAGGACGATGGACGACGGCGAGGCCTAGGAAGGGGACGACGTGGAGCCGGGGAAGACGCGGTAGTGGATTCCCACGCGTAGAGGAGTATGAGGGTTCGCTGGTTCACTGTGGTGTGATGCTGCCGTTGCTGCAAAATAACAGGGGGTGTGGGTGAGTAGAGGGATGGCCTGGCCAGCGGTGGGAGTAGTAGGGGGCGGTGAGGCCTCCGTCGCATCGCAGCTGACCATGGGAGGCAGGAGCACGAGGCACGACCGACGCTGGTTTGGGCGGCTGGAGCAAGAAGACCAGAGGTTGAAGAAGCACTACGGCCGTTGGATGGACATCGTATGGTCACTGGAGCTAGAATCGTGCATATTGACTAAGTTGACAAAGCCCTCCGTCCCCGCCAACTTAGTAGGCCCACAAGTCAGCCTGCCACTATACTGGGTCCCAGCTAGCAGAGGGAGTATTCATTTTTTTGTGCGTAATAAGGAGGCACTTCCTTGCGTGCGAAGATATAGCTGGTGGGTCCAAGTCGTGGCAAGCGATAACGTTTTTTCGCGAAATATAGAGGCCCTTTCGGTGGGTCCTAGATGTCGTGGAGGAATCATTATTTTGCGCAGTAATAAGGAGGCATTTCCTTGCATCCGCCGTGGACCCAGCTGTCGGCCTCTCCACGATAGTCCACTTCAGATGCATGTCGGTCGTTGACCACGTTGACCAGGCAGCGCCGAGAGCACCAGAGGCGGTGGACGACGGCGAGGCCTAGGAAGGAACGACACGGAGGCGAGGAAGACTTCGGCAGTTGTTTCCCAGCGGAGGGGAATCGACAGTACAAGGGTTTATTGGTTATTCTCGTCGCGGAGAATAACATCGTGTGGGTGAGTAGAGGGATGGCTAGGCCAGCGATGGAATCTGATGGGCGGTGAGGCTCTGCGGCAACACAGGCCGCCATGAGGAGGGAGGCGAGCAGTCCACTTGGCGCTTGTTTGAGCGGCTGGAGCAGGAAGAGCAGAGATTGAAGAAGCACGACGGCCGTTGGATGGAAATCCAATAGTCACTACTTGTGCGTCAACCTTTTTTTAGGAAAGCCTCAAATCCGTGGAAAATAGCATACAACCCATCTGCCATTATTTCTAATAATTACAGCCCATTTGCTAATTCTTAAGGTTTTTTTTGGAGCCCATATTCTTTTTGTTAGCATTACAGCCCATATTGTGGCCACAGTTAAAAAATTATACGAAATTTTGCATATTTCGGTCCGATCTGAACTGCTTTTAATCCCGAAATTTTGAGTCACATTCAAAATGATTTTAAAAATAAATGTATATCAATATAAAATCCAAAAAATTGTCCACGCATAAAAATAAATGCAATTTAAAATCTCAAAATGAAAAAAGAAATTTCAAACTAATTGCCGGTTTGATGTGTTTTAAAAATGTACATCCCACTTCTCATTTCTGATAGGCCATTTTCTCGGCCAGCCGAATGAAGCTCTCCTCGTCTTGAAAGATTTGCAGCCCAACAGGGCTGTGGCCGTGGACCCAGCTGTCAGCCTCTCCATGTACAGTACTCTTCCGATGGAAGTCGGTCGTTGACCACATTGACCACGCCACGCCGAGATCACCAAGCGGGTGGACGACGGTGAGGCCTAGGAAGGGGACGACGCGAAGCCGGGGAAGACGCGGCAGTGGATGCCCACGCGGAGAGGAGTACGAGGGTTCATTGTTTCGGCTGCGGCGTGAGGCTGCCATCGCCGCAGAATAACAGGGGGTGTGGGTGAGTAGAGGGATGCTCTGAGCCAGCGGTGGGAGTAGTAGGGGGCGGTGAGGCCTCCGCGGCATCACAGCCGGCCATGAGAGGCAGGAGCACGCGGCACGACCGGCGCTGGTTTGGGTGGCTGGAGCAAGAAGACCAGAGGTTGAAGAAGCACTATGGCCATCGGATGGACATCGTATGGTTACTAGAGCTAGAATCGTTCATATTGACTAAGTTGACAAAGCCCTCCATCCCCGTCAACTTAGTAGGCCCACAAGTCAGCCACCCACTATGGTGGGTCCCTGCTAGCAGGGGGTACTCATTTTTTTGTGCGTAATAAGGAGGCACTTCCTTGCGTGCGACCATGGACCTCGTGGGTCCCAGCCGTCAGGCTCTCCATGTATAGTCCTCTTCCGATGACTCTCGTATGTTGACCACGCCGCGCCGAGCGCACCGAGGCGGTGGACGACGGTGAGGCCCCAGACTGGAATGACCCAGAGATGGGGAAGACGAGGCAGTGGAGTCACAGACGGAGAGGAGTGGGAAACTTGACAGGTTCAGGTGTGGGGTGGGCCTACACTCGGCAGAGAATAACAGGAGGTGCAGAGTGGAGGGATGGCCTGGCCGTTGGTGGGATAGCGTTTCGCTGAGGAGTGCAAAACAACGCCGCTGGACGCCGAAGGCTGGAGCAGGCGGTCCCGGCAGTGCCGGGGGAAGAAGACGAGAGATTGAAGAAGAATGCCGGCTGTTAGATGTAAATCCAACGCCTTCTTAGGCTTAGATCTACTGGCCCACATGTCTGCCAGTCCATTTGTTTTGTAGTCCATTTGGTGGGCTGGGTGAAACAATGATGGGCTGGGTGAAAATATCATGTTGGGCCAGACGGAGAAATGTTATAAAAACATAAGCACATGATTGCACGTCTATTACTGCATTGGTCAGTAAAATCTTTGCAAGCTTATGTACGCAATCACTAGGAGTTAACTTGCCAAGTTATATATAAACAATTATTATTATTATTTTGTAAGAACTTTCAACTTAGGAAATAAAATATCATTTAAATTTGATGAGTTAATAGTACGTGGGGTATTATTATTTTTAGGCTAGACGTGACAGCTTGAGTTGGTTCTAAATCTCGGGAGAAAACTCAGTTTTCATCAAAAAAGAAAGTGGGAGAAAATTCAGAGACCTCTTTGGGTCCACCGAGGAGGGAATATTTTGGGAGGAAGGAGATTCAAAGCACGGTAGCCGAAAGTGAACTAGTTTTTTTAACGGACAAGTGAACTAGTTACATACATAAGCAATTAGCCACTAAAAAAAGCAATCAGGTTAATGGGTTCTTAAAAGAAATATTTCGGACAAAACAGATAATTACGACACATAGGCTAATCCATGAAACACTCAGATGATAAAGGTGCTTATAAACAGATAAAGTACAACATCTAGACCTTCCTGGCACGCTTGATCATGACGCTGCAGCTGTCCGTGTACTCATCGGTTGCGGGAAGCAGACACGCCCTCATGTCCAAGATCTGCCTGTACATGTCATAGCATGCATATGCGTCCTTGGCCGCGTAGGTTAGATTCAGAGGTACCTCCCACGTGTTCAGGTCCTTGGTATCGTTGTCTTCTTTCATGTTGGCGTATCAGGGGTCGATGATGGTCTCAGCGAGGTCAACCACAGAGTCCTTCTCCTGCCCGTTGCCGATGATCTTGTATTGCTTCCGGATGTCGACAAGCTTGTTGCACCGGATGGCCGAATCGTCACGCTTCTTCCTTCTCTCCACCGTAGCGAAGGTGCAATCGCGCCGCCGATGAAACGGCGAATGCTCCGTAACCTCCGATGGCCCTACTGTAGTGGTAGATGAGAACCTCGCCCCGCACACATACCGGGTGACGGTGATCCGCTGGTCCTCGTCAGAGACGAATGGATGGGCACAAGGTCTAGTCCTGCAACCTTGTGCTTTCTCGTCTTGTAGGTATCGCTGAACTCGGCGAGGCGTAGCTTCACCGAGTCCGGATCGCTGGTGTACATCACATTCAACTTGGTGCAGCCATAGGACTGAATGGCGAACTCAAAGGAAACTCCTTGCTGAAGTCCATATCCAGCAGGCTCACCCCTCGGATCGCCACTGGAGTCTCTTCGAGTGAACGAGTGTGTAGACAGCGGCAGAAGTTCGTTTTTCAGCTCTTGGGCAATTGGATTCAACAGTAAGTTGAGTGTGTACAAGTGACAACAGTTACTACCCCTCCCTCATCCACTGCACGCCCGGCAGAAGATGCACCCTCGGCGCATTCAAACGCCTCCATTAAGAAACCTACTCCGCCACACGCCGGTTCACGAGCGGGTCTCAGATTGGTACCGTAATAACAGGAGTTAGTGGTCACTTTACTTAAATTTAATTGGCTTTAATAGAAGTTTATACTTAAAACAAGCAATGCATTGGCTCGCTCTATCGGTGCCACAGATCAACATGCACAACAATTAGAATTATTATTCTCGTGACGCATTACGATCATCACATTTGTCGACTTTCACAAAGATAATACTACCAAGTTTGAACTGTTTGTTATGGTTGTTGTCCTCTGCATCATCATGCCGTGTTTCCCAGCTTGCAAGATTCAGAACCAACAAATAAGATCCCAATAGTAAGTACAACAAATATGCCTACACATCTCATTGATTCCCAGCTTGCAATATTCAGAACCAACAAATAAGATCCAAATAATAAGTACAACAAAGATGCCTACACATCTCATTGATTCCCAGCTTGCAAGATTTAGAACCAACAAATAAGATTCAAATAATAAGTACAACAAAGATGCCTACACATCTCATTGATTCCCAGCTTGCAAGATTCAGAACCAACCCATTAGAGCCTTTTGATAAAGTGAATATCGGGATTAAATCCATCTTGGCTAGCCATGTCATACAATCGAAGAACTTGGCGAATGCTCTTGACCGTCACAACATCTGTAGTTGAGTATTCCTGTTTGCACAACACAAATGAGAAGAGCATGATTTCACTTTAATAGTGGCCTCCTTGAACTCAACCTGCAGCTCAACTAGGATGAGGCTTGCGTGGAGTTTCATGATTCAATTCATGCGCCTTTTTATGCAGTTCACCTAAAATGAAGCAAAGATTGCATCATTCAGCTAGCAAGAAGTACTTGCTCTCGTGAGCTGGCAGGTTCTTCTTTAGTAGTTGCACTAAAATTGAGGAACATTAAGGTTGGTTGTCCGGATCATGTAAGGTGCAACTATAATTTTCTTATCCTTTTGTGCAGTTCCACTAAAATAAAGTGCCATTGTGGTGACAGTGACGGCTCATCTTGCAAAGGCTAATAAAATGTTGCACGAGATTACCAACAGAACTTGACGGAGATTTTGGAAACTCCAATCACCATTTCGTGCAGTTCCACCAAAGTTGAGAGATGTTGCCCACGTGGCATTTTAGTTGAACTGCACAAGACACTCATTCCAAAAAAAGTGTTTTGTGCAGTTCACCAAAAGGTGACAATAGAAACAAGGTGAAATGGATATCCCTATCTGCACAAAAAGATAGAAAGTAAACAGTTGCTTGTCAATAAGAATATACGAAACATATACAAAATGAAAAGAAGCATATTAATTATGTTCATGGCAATCACGCAAGGACAGTAGAAATTTTAAAACGTCAGCAATGCTTCATGTTACCAGAAGCATTACGATCAACAATGAGATTCCTCAAATGTGGGATTACTTTAATGGTGGCATTGCTTGTTTACTAGACACAGTAAATCAACAGCAGCTAAAGAGTTGGTTTAAGGGCATGAGACCGTGGGGACACCAGGACACTCAGCAGCGTAAAGGAGCAACTTACTTATCATACTAGGGAAAACAGCAGAGTGCCATTTGTAACACGCTTTAATTGCATCTTATCATTTGGAGGCATTAGATTAACAATAACACCGGTTAGACATGTCCCTAAGGCAACAAGGTGATCGCTTCATTTTACATGCGCCTTACATTAACAACAGGAAAAGGTTGGTATAAGGACATGCGACGGTGGACGATCAAAGACAATGTACCTACAAGGAGGCATAAAGTGGTGATGCCGAGTTTGTTCATGCTATGTGAGGGCAGCAAACCTAATCCTGGAGACCTTGTACTATGTGAGGGCAGCAAATCTAATCCTGGAGACCTTTTACTATGTGAGGGCAGAAAATCTAATCCTGGAGACCTTTTACTATGTGAGGGTAGCAAATCTAATCCTGGAGACCTTTTACTATGTGAGGGCAGCAAATCTAATTCTGAGACCTTTTACTATGTGAGGGCAGCAAATCTAATCCTGGAGACCTTTTACTATGTGAGGGCAGCAAATCTAATCATGGACATACTTTGTTGACTTGTCCACCAGCCGCCACCTTCTATCCTTTTTTTAACCAATAATAGATATGTTCCTTATCCAGTTTGTACTACGTTTTCCCATTATTTCCCTTTTCAACCAAGAGACCGGTTGGGTATCCGGTCTCTACTACTTTCACCATATTATTTCCTCTTTGAATCAAGTCCTAGATTCATGCTACAACTTTCCCCCCTTTCTTCGTTGTTTCAACAATGCCCTAGATTCGAATGCATGAAGTAGCTTTACCTCTAATAATACTAAAAATTTAGGTGGCTTTGGAAGAGCTGATGGGAGTAGAAAAAGATGCACATGTAGACACGTGGGGAGCTAGGGCAGTAGAGCAAGGCTGCTTTCAAAGAAATTATACCTAAGGGTCGCCGGGATGTCGGCGGCAGCAGGTCGGATCTGCGGACAATACGGCAGGGAGGAAGAAGGGTCGGAGACCTCCCGAGCATGCGCTGTGTCGGCGAGAACGGCACGGGCAGAGGATCGGGCCCCTCCGGCAGCTGTGGGTTTCCTCCCTCGGCGGCGATGACCGCGTGAACGATGCACCTTTTAGTCCTCTACACACACCGACCGAAGGGATCCGGCCAGATCTGTGACCAGTGGTGAGCAGAGAGAAAATGTTGCTACCACTGTCTTGTTTATATCTGGAGAAGATGAGAGAATGAAGAGAGCAACCCTAGTAAAGCAAGCGCTCAGGCCCCTGCGTACATATATAGTGGAGTGACTATCTTTTTTCTGTCCACAACAAGCGTTTCAATTTGTGTACGTGGCATTAAAGAAAAGAAACTCTCTATTTAAGGTGACTACTGTACAACTCCTACTTACTACTAGTAGTACTAGTATTGTTCACTTGTGCTCCCCGCCCCTCCATTCATTGAACAACCCCACGGGTGAATAAACATACAGTAAGTAATGTATTTATATAGAACAAACAAGCTTGAACTATTTTCGCATAGTTAAAAGTTGAGGGCGGGGCTTTTCCCAGGCAGTACGCGCGGCAGTTTTCGGGTAGGCTGTTTGACAGAGAGGCGAGGAGGGTGAGCGAGTGGAGGATTCTCAAACATATTGCTGGAAAGGTCGGGTTGTGCGATTTGACGACGCGTTATTGCTGGAAAGACTTGTGATACGACCACTCACTATAGTCATGAATTACTGGCGCTCCGAACGGGGTGATGCCCCCCTTTTGTTCCGCGCTGTAATCTGGTGCATGACATGTCGACCCGGATGCTGGCTCTCCCACATGTCGGAGTAGTAAGAAGGAGCAAAGAATGATGCGGTATATACTAGTACTACTACTACTCAGGTCGGAGGAGTGCGAACCACGGCAGCCAAAGAACCAAAGATTACGAACCACGACAGCCAAAGGAACCAACAAGTCACGAACCACGGTAGCCCAAAGGAACCAGCAGAGAAAACAATGTGGTGATATGGCCATAAAAACAATGTGCTACGGTCCACACTGTAGCATGTACATTAACACTCCTCTTTGTTTGGATTCCTGAGTTAGAGCTAGTTTGGGTTGAAATAGCCTCAAATTATCGAAACAAGAGGGGTTAGTTTGAGTTAGTTTGCTCTAACCCAGCTAAAAAAACTAGCCCGGTGGAGAGGTTCTAATTGGGTTAGTTATCCTCGGGCCCACTAAAAGATAACTAAAAAAATCTCCCATGCCCGCACCAGATCGCTCCCCCTCTCGCACGACTCCTCTCTGTTTCCCATAGGGCCGCCTGCCCAAACGCCGCTCGCCCTCTCTCTCCTCCGGCCGCCCTCTCCTTCCGGCCTCCGCCGCCCTACTCTGGTCGCCCTCTGCCTCCGGCCTTCGAAAGTCGCCCCGCTCCCCCTTCACCGGTCGTTTTTCTCCCTTTGTCGTGCGCGGTGGCGGCACATCTACCAGGGAGGTCGCGAGAGGGGTGAGTTTTTTCGTTCCTTCTCTTTCTCACGGCCATATCATTGATCTTGCTCGCTCTAGCGCTAATTCTGATTTGGAAAAGTAGATCCTGATCAAACTTGGTATAGATTTGTGGTGCACGCATGGAATTGTTTGATGTTGCTTGAGGAGGTAATAAATCTTTCTAGAGGCCCAAAGATTCAGTTCACCTTTCTAGGTATTTCAGTTTTAGGCTTGCATTATTTCTAGAGGCCCAAAGATTCAGTTCACCTTTCTAGGTATTCAGTTCCAGGCTTGCATTATTTCTAGAGGCCCAAAGATTCAGTTCACCTTTCTAGGTATTTTAGTTACAGGCTTGCATTATTTCCAGAGGCCCAAAGATTAAGTTCCCAGTCGGCGGCAAGCGGCCCTACTACCCATGCCAGTGTCAACCTCAACCCGCAAGGGCCGGCGTCGGAGGTGTTCCTGGGGCTTGGGCTCTACAGAGCCTTCCTCCAGAGCGACGATGGCGAGCTCCTCCCTCGGTGCGTAAGGGGCTCCGGGCTCCCTCCCTATCGTGAATGACTTCCGTGATGAGTTAGCTCATGCTTTCTTTCATGGAGTGTTTTTTTGTGAAACTTGATTCACGACTTGTATGTTTAAGTGGGATATCTCATTTGTATGGACAACGTAAAAATTATCATGTTTTGCATGCTTGATTTGTAAAGATGGTTCGCTTATGTCAATTGTGAGCGGAGGAGGCCACGTAAGAGCCGCCACACCAAATCCGCAGGAAATAGGGTCCAAAGTAGTCAAATGATTGAGAAAGAGCATTTATTGTCAATCTAACCCTGCCATCCATACACCTCTTTGGTTTAGAGTTAGTTCAGGTTAGAATCTAACTCTAACCTCTAACTGAGTTAGAGTTCTCCTCGCCTCGGTTCATCGCCATCATACTTTCCCCATTCCTGTGTTTTCAGATCCTGCGAATCAAAGAGGCCCTTTTTTATGGAAAAATCAAAGAGGCCCTTAGACTAGTTTAAGTCCGGTCATTTTTATAAACGTGTTATGTCCAAAATTTAATGAATGTGCTCGGTTTCTACTGAAAATAATCCGTTTCATGTAGTAATTCATTCATTTATTTATTCTTCATGGGGGTTTGTATGTAATTCGTGAGGTCCAAATGTAAAGTACCTCGCATATGCTCCGAAGTCGTGCATGCACTATGACCTAGATGCTCTATGTCCCACATGTCGGCGAATGGGAGCACGTGGAAATAGCCTAGGAGTACATATAGGAGGATAAATGCGTGAAAAAAATATGTACTGTGAAGCATAGCTGCGGTTCGAAAAGCAGACCTAAAGTGATGACAGCTATAGGTCGCACGCACCCAACTAGTGGTACTAGACATACGACTATTTTTTCCCTCAAAAAAAAGAGGCACGAGTGCTCAAGATTCTATTCTATAAACACAAGTCCCATCCGACAATAGCATCCGTACAGCTTAGCTCTCCTCCTCGCTTTCTCTCTTCTAATTCTAAACTCGGCCGACGCCTTGGTGGGCGGGTGGGTTTGCTCAATCATGCGCCCCACCTCACAAAGGAAAATGTTACGACCGAATAAAATGTCATATACTCCCTCTGTTCCTAAATATAAGCCTTTTTAGATACTATTTCAAATGGAATACAACATACAGATGTATGTAGACATAGTTTAGAGTGTAGATTCACTCATTTTGCTTCGTATGTAGTAGTCACTTGCTAGAATCTTTAGAAAGACTTATATTTGGGAACGGAGGGAGTACTATACTAATAAAACATTAAGGCCACGAGGCGATGCAGTGCTGGTTACAGGAGGCAAGAAGAAGAGATGCATTTATCAACGACGTCCACCTCCTCGACTCAGGGCGCCGGCCCACCGAACGACGCCTAAGTAGCAGCGGCTTTCGTGGCCAGGTCGACGTGCTTCTGAACAATGGCGTCCAAAGATTCTAGCTGTTGGAAGAAGGCCAACGTCTGTCTGTCCTCGCTTGCCTTGTAGTGGCCTATGTAGATGATTTCTTCGTAGACGTGGATGTGCAGGTCGACGATTTCTTGCATGGCGAGGTGTTGCGCGGCGAGCGCGGCCTCGAGGTGGACATTCTTCGACGCGACCTCCGGCACCTGCAGGGCCACCAGGGCTTGAAAGAGTTCGTCACCATGGAGGCCAATGAGGGTGGCAGGCAATGAGGAGCCTAGGCGCACAGGCTGGAGCAGTACGGCAAGGTCGTCCGTGCGCTTCTTGACGGCAGTGAACGTGCGGATGGAGTTGACCATCATGTCGTCCATGCGAGAGGCGAAGCCGGCGTCGCCGAGGGCTACGATGCCGGCGTCGCCGAGGGCTACGATGCCGGCGGTCGCCAGCACCATCTGGAAACGCTGCGCGGTGCGGGGCCGCAGGTCGGTGCCTTGGATGATTTGGCACAACCGAATGCCGCTCGCGTCCATCGCCTCCATAGGTGCTTGTGGCTTCTGTTCACTTGGTCTTGGATTGGAGTGAGAAGTGTTGCGCAGAGACTTGGGAGTAGATGGATTGGAGTGGTGGGGCGCCTTTATTATATGAGAGTCCAAACTCTGTTGCATTCACATCGTCTTTGGCTCTATTTTGCTTCTCCAATTAATTCCTCTCGCATGTAATTGAGGATGCATCATTGACCGCTCAACGCCTCGGAACCGCTGCCCTCTCCCTTCGGGCATTCAAGCACCTATGGACCCATCGACGACGATGTTCCTATGGTGACTTCAGAATTTCAAGATGATAGTGTCGTATGTATGTGCGCTCATAGGGGTGAGTGTATGCGCGTATATGAGCGCTATGCCAGACAGTAAAAAAATCTAAATGCGTGTCAAAAAGAGACTAGTCAGTATACTCAATATTGTGCACCTCGGAGAGGAAAATGATAGAACTACTCCCTCCGTCCCATAATGTAAGACGTTTTTTCACACTAGTGTAGTGTTAAAAAACGTCTTACATTATGAGACGGAGGGAGTATGTATTTATTTACGGTGCAGATTCACTCATTTTGCTCCATATGTACTCTGTCTCGGTGTAGTCTAGTCACTTGTTGAAATCTATAGAAGGGTAAATACTCCTTTCTGGTTTACAGGGCTATACTAGCAAGTAGTTGTACGTACTAGTACAATAGTGGGCTCACATAGCAATTTTGTCTCATGCAAGAGCCTGGCTATATGCGTGCTCCAATGTTCGCAATTGCCACGTTCGGTTTGCGCTTGGCTCTTCGCCTCTTCAAGAGACGAACAATGATGTTACTACTACTGCTTCTACAGTGTCGAATCCACTGCTGCATGTCCGTCCATCGCGAGCGGGAGGGATAGCTTATTGTAGAAGTACTACTAAGCAAAAGCCTGTCCTCGTTTGTGAGCAACCGCGCGCATGGGCGAGGGAGAAGGCGTGTAGTAGTAAAATCAAGCTTCTTCTCGTTGTACGAGTTGACGCGACACATCATAGCACTGGTCCCACATGCTTGCCTCCAAACTTGGCTGAAAGACCCGCAGTGTACAATATATTTGCTGCAACCTCTAACATTTACCAACCACAAATTAAAATATATGTGGTCGTATGCATCGTTCTGATGCAGATGCCGGGGAGTCCCCCCTTTTCGATCAAAAAACAAATTAAAAATATATTCCTGTCTTGACCAGATGAGTGTGCAAACTACAATCACCAAGGTGATAGGTAGGGCCAGAAGAATATTTTATTTTTTTCAAAATAACTTCGAGACGGCCACATAGCATGGAGCTGACCCCAACGATTTGAAGCTTACAGGCACGGTACATGCTATCCTAGACTACTCTACACATGAAACTGCCACACGAGCGTCCGGGCTGCGCTTGACTCTTCGCCTCTTCGGGAAGTCGAACAATGATGGAGTACTACTGCACTGGAGGAGTACTGCAGTACGCTTTTGGCCATCTGAGATCTGACACCGATTGAACTGCTGGATGTCCACCGCGTGCGGGAGGGAGAGCGTGTAGCGAAAGCTTCTCCTAGTCTTGCAAGCCACCACGCTCATGGGCGAGTGAGGGACGCTCCAGCCTTTGCGTGTATGCCAGGTGGGCCCGACAGGTGGGTGGCCAACCTGTCATACAGCCAAAGGCAGGTGCAGTTAAGTCTGCGGGGGAGAGGATAATAAAACTTCTCGTTGATGTATGAGTTGACACGACACATCAAAGCACTGCACTCGATATATTTCAATAATTTGTGTTTACCGATGCATTAAATACAACGCATGCATGCATGCCGTGACTCTCCTTTTGATACTTGCATGTGTTGATTTAATGCACCTTGAAGTAGTATAAAATATGTGTCGGTAAAGCTTTGTAATGCCCTGGCCCAAGTCGAGAGATGGTTGTGCACGAGGAGGGCAAGATCATGCAGACCGAACAGGACCCGACAATGGAGCTCTCTAAGGTCTCGATGGACCTCACCATGCTCCACTGCCCCTTGTGCCTCCGTCCCTTGATGCCTCTAGTGTATGAGGTTCGAATACACCTCGTCCGTTCGGCTGATTGAGCAAGGTGCATGTTTCTTGATTGATGTGCTGTTCGATTGATTTCTGCAGTGCAAGGGAGGGCACCTGGCCGACGCGGACTGCCGCGTCGAGCGCCCCAGGAACCAGCGGCAGTGCGAGCGCGGTGGTGTCTTCAATGTGCGGAACACGACGGTGGACTCCGTCCTTTCGTCGGTGAGGGTGGAGTGCCCGCACGAAGGCTTTAGGCTCTACGTCACTTACCACAAGCTCGCCGATCACCGGAGCGCAGTCCGCCGCTTCCCTACAAATGCCCTGCCCGCTTATGCGGCTACGGCGTCCGCCGCAGCGCCTACCACCACATCAGCACCGCGCATCCCATGCCCGTGCACAGGATCTAGTACGGCAAGGTGTTCCAGCTGCAAGTGCCACTGTTGGAGCCACGGCTCTTGCTGTTTTTGGAGGAGGACGGGCGCGCGTTTTTCTTGGTCGGCGGCGTGCTCGACATCGGTGCGCCTATCGCCGTGTCGGTCGTCTCAGATCGAGCGGGGCGCCCCACCGCCGCACTACATGGCCAAGCCAGGCGAACGGTTCACCGGGGAGCCCAAAGGCACGACAAAGTCCGTCAAGGTGGAAATGGAGGTGACAAGCAACAAGGATCCCGGCGACGTCGACGTGCAGGAGCTGACCTTCTTCACAGTTCCGCCCAAGCTGCTGGCCGGGGCTAAGCTGGTGTCCCTCCACATTCAGATTGACAAGCACACGTCCTAAATGTTTCTACAGTGCCTTCTATTTATCTTAGTAATATACTAATATAGGGATTACCTCGGTCTACTTTACCTTAAGAAATGGTGGGTTTTGGTGGCGATGCAGCAATTACTTCGACATCATATCAGTAATTTCCAACAGTCGAACGGATATTTTGTGTCTATTGGATATAAAGTTCCTTTGGGTAAGAAGTAGTACTTGTCATCAAAATGGATAAAAGGAGATGTATGTAGACGTATTTTAGTTCTAGATACGTCCCTTTTTATCCATTTTGATGACAAGCCATCCCTCCGTTACACAATACATGCCTTCCATTTGTCAAAATATAGATGTATCTAGACATGTTTCAGTATATAGGTACATCCATGATAGAGCCAATCGGATGGTTGAGAACACTACAATTAAGTAGCTACAGATGCGTGTGACTCCCAGATGTAGAGGTCATCCTCCTTTTCGAGAAAAAACAGACGCGTGTGTGAGAGGACGAAAGGTGCGGTGCACCTCTTCTCTTCCTGTATAACGTACTAAACTCAGAGTACAAGTTTTTGTGGGTGGCACGATGGTGCGTGCGAGAAGTCCCGAGAGATGGGTTTAATTCGTCTGAAAAAAAGACTAGCCTATAGCTCGCCACGCGGCTATTCCTGTCGAACACCCCATTAACCGTAAGATATGTATACGACGGTGCCAGTTATTGCACGTACACAACAGTAGAAAAAGAACTACTCTATCCGGGAATATTGCCGCACTTCGAAACTAGAACCGTCAATAAATTTTGAGCTTGCGTCTCGTCACATTCCAAATTACTCCACGCTATATTGAATTGCAAACCTATTCACACTGATCACAACCTAAATTGTTTCCCACTTAGGAGCGTACTTGTACCACGCTATATTGAATTGCAAACCTGTTCACACCGATCACAACCTAAACGGTTTCCCACTTAGGAGTGTATTAGTACTCGGTTATAAATACTAGTATGCCAAGATGACTGCACATTCCTCCTTAACTCCTCGTCCACAAAAACAAACAAGCCATTCAGCATCCTTTGCTCGCGTCTGCCATGGCCAGCGTGAGTTCTGGGTCGAGAGATTGGCACCAGGGAGAGGCGAGCATGGAAGCGGAAGCATGAGAGATGTCCCGCCTTGCTGTGAAAGCAGCCGACATGTACCGCCACACGGAAGTATCAACACAGAGGTCCCGCCGCGCTGCTGAAGCAGCACGGAGGTCCCCCCGCATCGTCGATGCAGCAGACTGGTCCGGCCGCGCTGCGGAAGCAGCAGAGATGTCCCGCCGCGCCGCGAATGTAGCAGAGATGTCCTGCCGCGCCACGGTGGCCTGGGAGAATTTCTCGCGGGCAGGCGACGACTTTTATAGGCGCATGCATGCGATCATCCATAGCCAGATGGATCAGATCTCCGGCTGGGCGAGGTTGCAGGATGACATTAAAGCCTCGTTTGAACAGGCTATCGGCGTCATCCGACAACTAAGGGAGGGCAATGAGAGGCTTCGGGCTGAGCGCGACCTGCTGAGGGTGAAGATCTTCCGGCGCGCATCAAAGAGGAGGAGACCAAAGGCCTTGTTGAAGAGGACCGCGCCATTGTCAAGAAACTTATGGACGAGAATGACATGCTCCGCAATGAGCGCCAAAGGCTTGTGGAGGAATCCGTGGATGTTCTCAAGCAGCGTCTTGAGGACCCGAAAGAGCTCATCGCCACTCACCGTGCAGAATAGTTCCCGTGGCCTGCAGCAACGCATCAAGAAATTAGAGATCAGCGAGCCAGATCCTTGTCTTCCTTCTTCTTTTACCCTTGTGTATTCCGGGTGTAGCCGCATGTGGCTTTTTTAAATTATCTTTCTAATTATGTAAGAAAATTAATCGTCCTTATATATTCATCAGTCTTGCTATAAGTCGCAGTAGATGCTATATAGGTCTGTCGGATCTTACATCAAGATCCGTGCTTTCAGATTTTCTTTTTTCTCTCTCAAATCTCAGTCGAGTGAGACATAGCCACGCCATTAAACAGAGGCTCGGGCGCCATTAATGGAGACCTTGGGCGAGAGGTGGACGGCAGATGGAGGTCAAAGGGCTCTCCTCCCGATAAGCACGCGCAGGGGTCTGATCGCACGCCTCTCGTACTCAAATAGCTACCCTGCACGGCGCCTCCTAGCTAATAAAAAATGGGGACGCGTGGCGGCACGTAAATGGTAGTAAATAGAATGCGCACGGTTTCAATAGTACTTGTGTTTCCGATTGTAACGTGACAACACTTGTTCCAAAATGACTTTGTTGATTGTTAATGTGTGCACCTTCGCAAATCGGACTGCAAAACTACCACAGCATGTTGGTGCCATGTCATGGCACCAAGCCAAGTTTCATTATTTTCATGCGTGTTTTGGATTTACAAGAATTAAAAAACTAAGTTTCTCAATGTTTCCAGCCCAGCCACGACGCCCAGAATTTTGAATTTCATTCACATTTCTTGCATGGAACCTAGAAATTTACCCGAGGACACACATGTGATTTTTCAACCAACTTTGGTGCAATCGGAACATGTGCTTGTATTTCAAATCTGAATTATGCACAAAAGGTGACACGCTCCTCCCGTAACCACGAGCCTTCTTGAGAGAAGTCCGATTTGCAAGAAGCTTATACCAAAATTTGTTCCTATTCGCCAATTTTTTACCACGGCATGGTACTACCATGACATGACACCATGCCAAGTTTCATGATTTTAAAACCAAGTTTCTCAATGTTCTCGACCGAGCCACGATGCCCAGATGTTTGAATTTTATTCTCATTTTTTGCATGGGACCTAGAAATTCACCCGAGGACACAAATGTGATTTTTCAACCAACTTTGGTGCACGGGAGCATGTGCTTGTAGTTCAAATTTGAATTATGCACATTAAATGACCAAAAACTCAATTAATGTGTAAATAAGGCCAAACGAAGCAGGAATAATTCAAAATTTTAACAGGGCACTCATGTAGTTCTATGTTGCCTTTGTAAATAAACTCAAGGGGGATAACATATATCGTTTCGCACTCAAAGGTGGCACGTTCCCTCTCAGAACCACGAGCCTTCTTGAGAGAAGCTTCGATTTGCAAGAAGCTTATATCAAAATCTGTTCCTATTCGGCCAATTTTTTACCACAACATGGTAGTACCATGACATGACACCCATGCCAAGTTTCATGATTTTTAGACGTGTTTTGGATTTAAAAGAATTTTAAAACCAAGTTTCTAGTTGTTCTCGGCCAAGCCACGATGCCCAGATGTTTGAATTTTATTCTCATTTCTTGCATGGGACCTAGAAATTCACCCTGGTGTTCTTTTCTATCATATTTTTGATGCGCTTTTGCAACATCATCACTTCGTCGGTCGACCCCTAGTCCAGACCCTTGTTGGTCCACGACGCAAGCCGCATTGGGGGTCCGGATCTAAACGCAGGAGTGGCCGCCCATGTGGCGCCACGAGGTTCGGTGATGTAGAACCATTCCTGCTGCCATACTTTGACGATCTCCATGAAGGCCCCTTTGGGCCAGGTGGAGTTGGGGAGCTTGCTCACCATGGCGCCGCCGCTGTCCGCATGTTGCCCGTCGACCACCTTCGGCTTCACGTTGAAGACCTTGAGCCATAAGCCGAAGTGTGGGGGGATGCGAAGGAGCGCCTTGCACACGACGATGAACGCCGATATGTCGAGGAAGGAATTTGGGGCTAGATCATGAAAATCCAGCCCTAGTAGAACATGAAGCCGCGGACAAAGGGGTGAAGGGGAAACCCTAGTCCGCGGAGGAAGTGGGTGATAAACACCACACTTTCGCCGGGCTCTAGAGTGTGGATGATCTGCTTCTCGGCAGGGTGCGTGTGCGCAATGTTCGCAGTCAGGTACCCCGCCTCCCGGAGCTCCTTGATGTCCTTCTCCGTTACGGAGGAGGCCACCCACTTTCCCTATGAGCCAGATCCGGACATGGCCGGAGAGGTTGGCGGCAGTGGGAAAGATTGAAGCTTGGGCGCTGGACTTGAGGATGGGGAAGCAGAGGGAGGAAGAAGGCGTGGGGTAAAAAGGAGGATCTTTATCCACTTATATAGGCGGTGAATATCAAATTCCCCCCCCCTCAAGCCTTAATACTCGCTTGTTCCCTAGGGGTCATGCGAACGGCACGGTTTGATTACCCAAACCCGTATTGATGGGGATCCCGCAATAAGCGGACACGATGTCTATTTTGACAAGACATGTCAGTAGAGGTCGCGCCTCGAAACACGAAGTGGGAGTCCAAAAAATTGTTAGAAATGATAAAGAGGCCAGATGTAACGTTTCGCCGAAAAAGTTGTCAGTAGACATACCTTATTTTGATTTTTCCTTTGTGGTTAAGGGTTGTGACTATTATACAGAACCGGATACAGATCTATTATTCAGAAGACTGCTTTAAAGTATTCGGATGAGGAACCCGCCTTGCAATGCCGAAGACAATATGCGTGCCGGATACATCGCCATTGAAGGCTAGTTTAGGGGCTACTAAGGGAGTCCTGGACTAAGGGATCCTCGAGTGTCCGGGCTATGTAGCATGGGCCGGACTAATGGGCCATGTAGATACGAGACAGAAGATATTTCCCCGTGTCCGGATGGGACTCTCCTTTGCGTGGATGGCAAGATTGGCGTCCGGATGTGTAGTTACCTTCCTCTGTAAACTGACCATGCACAACCCTAGGCCCCTCCGGTGTCTATAGAAACCGAAGGGTTTAGTTCATAGAGGCTATCAGAATTGACATAGGCTAGACATCTAGGGTTTAGTCATTACGATCTCGAGGTAGATCAACTCTTGTAATCCCTATACTCATCAAAGTCAATCAAGCAGGAAGTAGTGTATTACCTCCATTAAGAGGGCCCGAACCTGGGTAAACATCATGTCCCCTTTGTCTCATGTTACCTTCGATCCTCAGATGCACAGTTCGGGACACCCTACCCGAGATCGGCCGATTTTGACACCGACAACGTACATACGGGTGGGATCTCGAACGCCTACTCACGCATTCGTACGACCAGGGCTAGTGTACATGGAGAGGCAGCTACGACATCCTGTTCATCGGCAGCCAGCCGGCTGGGTCGGAACGGAGAAACTACGTCGTCGTGTTCATCGGGAGGCAATGGAATGTGTCGTGTTCATCGGGATCCAACCGGCTTGGACGAAACAGCCGAAATGAGTCCTGGCACACCGCAGAACGGAGGAAGCGGCCTTGTGTTCGACCGCCTAAGGTCGAAATAGGATCCTGTTCACCGGGAGGGGTGTGGCGTACCACAAAACGGAGGAAACAGACTTCTCTTCAACCTCCTGTGGTCGAAACAGGGTCACGTTGATCGGGAGGGGTGTGCCGTACTGCATAATGGAGGAAACGGACTTCTCTTTGACCTCCTACAGTCGAAACAGGGGTCCTGTTCATTGGCAAGGGTGTGGTGTACCGCAAAACGGGACTCCACGGGCTACTGTTCATCCACCGTCTACTGTATCGCTCCAACCTCCACGGGCTACTGTTCATACACCTTCGACCTCCTCCAGACTCCACCTGCGACTGTTCATCCACGACATCTCCCTCCTGCCTCCACCAGCTACTGCTCATCCATGGGCTCCTGTTCATCCAGCCTCCACCGCTCCTCCACCGGCTACTGTTCAACCAGCCCTATCCATGGGGTCCTATTCAACCAGCCCTCCACGGGCTACTGTTCATCCATCCCTCCACCGGCTACTGTTCAACCAGCCTTCCAGCGGCTGCTGTTCATCTAGCCCTCCACGGGGTCCTGTTCATCCACCCCAACCGGCTCGATCGGGGTCATGTTCATCCAGTGGCAACGGCCTCTACTTCCATGGGGTCCTATTCCTCCAACCCCCACCAGGAAATGTTCATCCAACCCTCAACAATGCTCAATGTTTATCAAGAGGCAGCAGGTTCGATCGGCTTCAGTTAGCAGCAGTAGTGAAGGAATCGCTCGATCGGGTTCAGTTAACAGCCAGATCAATCGATCACTCGGGTTCAGTAACGCGTAGCCTGCAGTGCAATTGCTCGGGCTTAGTAGGCGAACGCCTTGCTCGGGTTCAGTTAGAGCCCAATGCCTCGCACCCACGCCAAGATACGCAGTACGAGAAAGCGCGATCGCCGCCCCGACCACCCACCATAACTGGGAACTCCCTGATATTTTCCTCGCCCTCGCTTCTACCACAGTTTTTTCCATCATGGACGGCCCAAAGAATGTCATGCAGCTGCGTATCCGGCTCGCCCAGGATGAAAAGCCCAGTATCTGTCATGATATTTTTTCATAGAAGTAGGAGCCCACCACATCTATGACGATACCGGGTTTTGTCACAATTATCGTCATAGAAGTGTCATAAGCATGATAGAAAAAAATCGTTCGGGCCAAAATGTCACGCATGTGTCTCTTTTTGTAGTGATCATAGCTTCTTCATAGTTCGTAGGTTCGCCATGGTCTAGTAACATGACTTCCAGGACATGATTACCATACCACTCTAGTGCGGAACGTGCTCTGTTCCTCCTACGAGGTCCAGTAGTAACTTGATCTGAAGTTTTCATGATCATCATCATTAGCTTCCTCTCTAGTTGGTGTAGACATCATGGGAATGGATTTCTATGATGTGCTACTTTCCAATTCGAGAGAAGCTACTATTACCTCATCAAGTTCTACTTTCCCCCACTCACTTCTTTCGAGAGAAACTCCTTCTCTAGAAAGGTTCTATTCTTGGCAACAAAGATCTTGCCTTCGGATCTGTGATAGAAGGTGTACCCAATTGTTTCCTTATGGTATCCTATGAATACACACTTCTCTGATTTGGGTTCAAGCTTATCAGGCTGAAGCCTTTTGACATAAGTGTCGCAACCCCAAACTTTAAGAAACGACAGCTTAGGTTTCTTGCAAAACCATAGTTCATACGATGTCATCTCAAGGGATTTAGACGATGCCCTATTTAATGTGAATGCGGCTGACTCTAATGCATAACCCCAAAATGATAGTGGTAAATCGGTAAGAGACATCATAGATCGCACCATAACTAATAAAGTACGGTTACGACGTTCAGACACACCTTTACACTGTGGTGTTCCAGGTGGCGTGAGTTGTGAAACTATTCCACATTGTTTTAAATGAAGGTCAAACTCGTAACTCAAATATTTGCCTCCATGATCAGATCGTAGAAACTTTATTTTCTTGTTACGATGATTCTCCACTTCACTCTAAAATTCTTTGTACTTTTTAAATGTTTCAGACTTATGCTTCATCAAGTAGATATACCCATACCTACTCAAATCATATGTGAAGGTCAGAAAATAACAATACCCGCCGCGTGCTTCAACACTCATCAGACCGCATGCATCGATATGTATTGTTTCCAATAACTCATTAGCTCGCTCCATTGTTCCATAGAACGGAGTTTTAGTCATCTTGCCCATGAGGCATGGTTCGCAAGTATCAAATGATTCATAATCAAGTTATTCCAAAATCCCATCGGCATGGAGTTTCTTCATGCACTTTACATCAATATGACCTAAACGGCAGTGCCACAAGTATGTTGCATTATCATTATCAACTTTGCATCTTTTGGCATCAATATTATGAATATGTGTATCACTACGATCGAGATTCAATAAACCATTCACATTAGGTGTATGACCATAGAAGGTTTTATTCATGTAAACAGAACAACAATTATTCTCTGACTTAAATGAATAACCATATTGCATTAAACATGATAAAATCATATACATGCTCAACGCAAACACCAAATAACATTTATTTAGGTTCAACACTAATTCGGAAGGTATAGGGAGTGTGCGATGGTGATCGTATCAACCTTGGAATCACTTCCAACACACATCGTCACCTTGCCCTTAACTAGTCTCTGTTTATTCTACAACTTCTGTTTTGAGTTACTAATCTTACCAACTGAACCGGTATCAAATACCCAGGGGTTACTAAGAATTCTAGTAAGGTACACATCAATAACATGTATATCAAATATACCTTTGTTCACTTTGCCATCCTTCTTATCCGCCAAGTATTTTGGGTCAGTTCCACTTCTAGTGACCATTTGCTTTGCAGTAGAAGCACTCAGTTTCAGGTTTGGGTCCAGCTTTGGGCTTCTTCATGGGAGCGGCAACTTGCTTCCCATTCTTCTTGAAGTTCCCTTTCTTTCCCTTCCCTTTTTCTTGAAACTAGTGGTCTTGTTAACCATCAACACTTGATGCTCTTTCTTGATTTCTACCTTCGCCAATTTCAGCATCGCGAAGAGCTCGAGAATCATTCTTGTCATCCCTTGCATATTATAGTTCACCACGAAGTTCTATTAGCTTGGTGATAGTGACTAGAGAACTTTGTCAATCACTATCTTATCTGGAAGATTAACTCCCACTTGATTCAAGTGATTGTAGTACCCACACATTTTGAGCACATGCTCACTGGCTGAGCTATTCTCCTCCATCTTGTAGGCAAAGTACTTGTCAGAGGTCTCATACCTCTCGACATGGGCATGAGTCTGAAATACCAATTTCAGCTCTTGGAAAATCTCATATGCTCCGTGGCATTCAAAACGTTTTTGAAGTCCCGGTTCTAAGCCGTAAAGCATGGCGCACTGTCGGATATCGGGTTCCGGCAAAACCCTTAAGGTTCGAACTCTAGGGTGCACACGAAGATCTTCTCCCAACCGACCCACGCCCCAAAGCCTCGCCGCAATTCTAAGCTACACGATGAACAACACAAGAGACACGAGGTTTATACTGGTTGGGGCCACTGTTGTGGTGTAATACCCTACTCTAGTGTGTGGTGTGGTGGATTGCCTCTTGGGCTGATGATGAACAGTACAGAGGAAGAACAGCCTCGCGAGGGGTGTTCTTGTGATGGGTGCTCTCCTTCAAAAGGATTCGATCTCCCCTCTTCCTTCTTCCCCTTTTTTCTCTTCTCTTGCCTACTGCGGTGGCTATCTCTATTTATAGAGGCCCTGGTCCTCTTCCCAAATATTGAGCGGGAAGGGAGCCAACAACGGCCATTTTGAAAGGGGATAGCTAGTACAAGCTATCCTGACTAAAGGTGGTCTTCGGCTGCCAAAAGCACTGGCGATGACGCTGTCTTGGGCTCCACGGTGACCTCCGTCCTGCCGCTCTGCTGGCCTTGGTCTCGTTGCACCGATATGGTAACCTTTGCTTGATGCCTCGGTACTCTGCGCCTGCGCTTGCCCCCTTTGCACCAAAGAGGAAACGAGGACACTGCGTGGGCTGGTGCCCTCCTGGCGAATGCCTGGTCTTGATCGTCATGGCTTACGTCATGAGCACCTCATGAGGTACCCCTTGCCTTGATCTCTCCGCCTCCTCGCGAGCCTGCCTGGTGAGGCCGCCCCTGAGGAGGCCTTGTGTCATCTGCCCCGTGAGGCTTGGCCCCTCGCGAGGGTCTTGAGCTTGGGTTGATGAAGACGGGTCGTACTGGGCCACTGGTGAGCCACATCGCAGGCCACAGGCAGGCATGTCTGGGGACCCCCGTTCCCAGAATGCCGACAGTAGCCCCCGGGCCCAAGGCGCGCTCGGACTTGGCTTAGCAGCGAAGCCAAAGGCAAGTGCGGAGCACCGCGGGCCCCAAAGAGCATGTGGCCTTGGTCGACGCGTGGCGACTGATTGGATGTGGGCGTCTCCGCTTCCCCATGCTGCCTCGGGAACTGCCCGATTTGATGAGTCCCTGCTGCATGCAACAAGAGTCATCATTACCTGTGATCATGGAGGTCGATGGTTGGCCTCCCGGGGACTATAAGTATGGAGGGGCGAGGTCCCATGTTGTTCATCCTTTCTTGCTCCGCCTGCTTCTTCCTCCTCGCTCCACCTCCGTTCTCGATGTCAATGGCACCGATCCGCCGGTTCTCAGCCGAAGTGAAAGGGAAGGCCCCCCGGGAGGGGCCTGACCCGCTCCCGCCAAAGAAACGGGCGGTCCAGTGCCGCCGCGACGAGGTTGCGAGGCCGGATATGATGAGGCCTTGGTACGAGTGGCCACCTCCTGGGTTCCCGCTACCCCTGTACGCTCGGGCCGAGGGCCCTGGAGAAGGGAACGATGAGCGCCGCCGTCCGCGCCGCCGGCGAGGCCGACGAGCCATGGCGGCGCGCGTCGTCGCTCCTGGAGTCCACGCCGCAGACTCCTCTCGCGAGCTCGTGCTCCATGTCGTGATGCCTCCAAGCACCTGGATTCGCTTCCCTGCATTCTTTGTCTCCTAGATGCCGCCGAGGGGGCCTCTCGAGCTTTGGCTGCAGCATGCCGACTATAGTGCCCCGGCGACCGGAGCAGAGGTTGAAGTCGTCGCTCCGGGCAAGGTCTTCATGACCCGAGGCTGGGGCGAGATCGCCCGGGTCTGCCGAACAGGGGGTGCCCTCGTGATTCACTTTGAATACGATGGCGCCTCCGTGATGTTCTTCAAGGTCTTCGATGTAGAAGGCCACCGGCTGGAGTGCTGCCCCAGGGGAGGCAGCCAAGACATCGACATGGCAGGGGCCTGGCCTGCCACCCGCTTTCCCAACGACTCCTCTGGCAGCAGCGGCGATACTTGGGAGTCTAGCGACTCTCTGATGTCTACTACACAACCTTCTTCTTGTAGACGTTGTTGGGCCTCCAAGTGCAGAGGTTTGTAGGACAGTAGCAAATTTCCCTCAAGTGGATGACCTAAGGTTTATCAATCCGTGGGAGGCGTAGGATGAAGATGGTCTCTCTCAAACAACCCTGCAACCAAATAGCAAAGAGTCTCTTTTCTCCCCAACACACCCAATACAATGGTAAATTGTATAGGTGCACTAGTTCGGTGAAGAGATGGTGATACAAGTGCAATATGGATGGTAGATATAGGTTTTTGTAATCTAAAAAATATAAAAACAACAAGGTAACTAATGATAAAAGTGAGCATGAATGTTATTGCAATGCTAGGAAACAAGGCCTAGGGTTCATACTTTCACTAGTGCAAGTTCTCTCAACAATAATAACATAATTGGATCATATAACTATCCCTGAACATGCAACAAAGAGTCACTCCAAAGCCACTAATAGCGGAGAACAAACGAAGATATTATGGTAGGGTATGAAACCACCTCAAAGTTATCCTTTCTGCTCAATCTATTCAAGAGTCCGTAGTAAAATAACATGAAGCTATTCTTTCCGTTCAATCTATCATAGAGTTCATACTAGAATAACACCTTAAGACACAAATCAACCAAAACCCTAATGTCACCTAGATACTCCATTGTCACCTCAAGTATCCGTGGGCATGATTATATGATATGCATCACACAATCTCAGATTCATCTATTCAACCAACACAAAGTACTTCAAAGAGTGCGCCAAAGTTTCTACCAGAGAGTCAAGACGAAAACATGTGCCAACCCCTATGCATAGGTTCATGAGCGGAACCCGCAAGTTGATCACCAAAACATACATCAAGTGGATCACGTGATATCCCATTGTCACCACAGATAAGCACGACAAGACATACATCAAGTGTTCTCAAATCCATAAAGACTCATGATAACCCACAAGTGTAGGGGATCGCAACAGCTTTCGAGGGTAGAGTATTCAACCCAAATTTATTGATTCGACACAAGGGGAGCCAAAGAATATTCTCAAGTATTAGCAGTTGAGTTGTCAATTCAACCACACCTGGATAACTTAGTATCTGCAGCAAAGTATTTAGTAGCAAAGTAATATGATAATAATGGTAACGATAGCAAAAGTAATATTTTTGGGTTTTGTAATGATTGTAATAATAGTAACGGAAAAGTAAATAAGCAAAGCACAATATGTGAAAGGCTCGTAGGCATTGGATCAATGATGGATAATTATGTCGGATGCGATTCCTCATGTAATAGTTATAACCTAGGATGACATAGAACTAGCTCCAGTTTATCAATATAATGTAGGCATGTATTCCGAATATAGTCATACGTGCTTATGGAAAAGAACTTGCATGACATCTTTTGTCCCACCCTCCCGTGGCAGCGGGGTCCTAGTGGAAACTAAGGGATATTAAGGCCTCCTTTTAATAGAGAACCGGACCAAAGCATTAGCACTTATTGAATACATGAACTCCTCAAACTACGGTCATCACCGAGAAGTATCCCGATTATTGTCACTTCAGGATTGTCGGATCATAACACATACTATAGACTTGCAAGATAGGATCAAGAACTCACATATATTCATGAAAACATAATAGGTTCTGATCTGAAATCATGGCACTCGGGCCCTAGTGACAAGCATTAAGCATAGCAAAGTCATAGCAACATCAATCTCAGAACATAGTGGATACTAGGGATCAAACCCTAACAAACTCGATTACATGATAAATCTCATCCAACCCATCACCATCCAGCAAGCCTACGATGGAATTACTCATGCGCGCAGGTGAGCATCATGAAATTGGTGATGGAGGATGGTTGATGATGATGACGACGACGAATCCCCTCTCTGGAGCCCCGAACAGACTCCAGATCAGTCCTCCCGAGAGAGATTAGGGCTTGGCGGCGGATCTGTATCGTAAAACACAATGAAACTTTCTCTTTGATTTTTCTCTCAGTGAAACGGAATATATAGCATTGGAGTTGAGGTCGATGGAGCTCCAGGGGGGCCCAGGAGACAGTGGGGCGTGCCCAGGGGGAGAGGGCGCGCCCCCACCCTCCTGGATAGGGTGTGGCCACCCCTGGCCTTGATTCTTTCGCCAGTATTTTTCTTATTTTCCAAAAATAATCTCCGTGGATTTCCAGGTCATTCCGAGAACTTTGGTTTTCTGCACAAAGACAACATCATGGCAATTCTGCTGAAAACAGCGTTAGTCCGGGTTAGTTCCATTCAAATCATGCAAGTTAGAGTCCAAAACAAGGGCAAAAGTGTTTGGAAAAGTAGATACGTTGGAGACGTATCAACTCAATCCGATAAGATAACTTCAGAGGGAAAACTCAATCCAGTACAAGAGAGTAGAGGGGGGAGAAACATCATAACATCCAACTATAATAGCAAAGCTCGTGATACATCAAGATCGTACACCTCAAGAACATGAGAGAGAGAGAGATCATACACATAGCTACTGGTACATACCCTCCGCCCCGAGGGTGAACTACTCCCTCCTCGTCATGGAGAGCGGGGGGGATGATGAAGATGGCCACCGTGAGGATCCCTCCCTCAGGTGCCGTAACAAGGTCCCGAGAGGTTTTGGTGGCTAAAGAGGTTTGCGGTGAACTCCATATCTATTCTGCTCCCAAGGTTTTAGGGTATATGGATATATATAGGCGAAAGAAGTCGGTCGGGGGGCACGAGGGCCCACGAGACAGGGTGCGCCAGTGGGGGCGCCCACCCTCGTGGCCACCTCGAAGCTTCCTTGACTTCAACTCCAAGTCTCCTGGATCACGTTCGTTCCAAAAATCACGCTCCTGAAGGTTTCATTCCATTTGGACTCCGTTTATATTCCTTTTCTTCGAAACACTGAAATAGGCAAGAAAACAACAATATGCGCTAGGCCTCCGGTTAATAGGTTAGTCCGAAAAATAATATAAAAGTGTTTAATAAAGCCCATAAACATCCAAAACAGATAATATAATAGCGTGAATGCTTCATAAATTATAGATACGTTGGAGACGTATCACTCTCCCGAGCTCTTCGCGACTCTAGAGACGAGCGACGACAGCTACGTGCCCCCGAGCTCGCGTCGTGCCCGGAGCAAGGTGGCTGCGTCAGGCCGTCGGCGCAGCTGATCTAGATGGGGTTGGTGACGGCCTCCCGTGGCCCACTGTTGATGATGGCGTCGGCCATGGAGGCGCGTGTAGTTAGAGCTCTTTAGGATTTGCGTCTTTTGTTCCCTGTGAGTAATTGAGGAAACACCCCATGGGGGCATGTAAAGGGGCTGCGATGCCTTTTGTTGATATTATCCTTATTATGAAGTGGTGCGAATGCTTGTCCTGTCCCGGCTCGGTTCCCCCTTTGTAACCTCGCGATGACTTGGTGCCCTACGCTGACAGGTCCCAGTCCCAAGGGAGGCTTCAGCCATCGCTGGTATGCCAGGTCGCGATGCCGTGGTTAAGGCCAGGAGGTGAGCGGCCCGAGGTCCAGTAAGAGCCCTTGAGGTGCGATGCTCAGGAGGTCCCCTTTAGCGCTCATGCAGCCGCCGAAAGGTGAGAAAGGAAGGCAACGTCACCGTCATAGAGCCGCATTAGGTGGAGATCCTGGGGCTACATTGATTAGCTGTTGCAGGCGCGGAACTTACCTCGAAAACAAGGAGTCATTCCTTCGCGTCGCGCCGGACTTGCACGTCGGTGGGTGGGATGTAGCTGGGTCAGGCCCTCGCGAGCTTCCCCTCTCTCCCTTGCACTCTCCTTTGTGCTCTACGTCCTCAGGTCCCGGCCCTCGAGCAAGCTCAGCCGCCGCTGGTATGCCAGGTCGCGATGCCGTGGTCAAGGCCAGGGGGTGAGAGCTGGAGAGCCAGTAAGAGCTCCTGAGTCGCGATGCTCAGGAGCCCCCCTTTTAACGCGCAAGCAGACCGCGCGGGAAAGAAAGAGAGAGCTCGTGGTCCTACCCACTGTTGACCTCAGGAGGTTCATGTAAACCAACGCGAGAGAAGCAGGGGTTGCCATTATGATTGCTGACCGGCCGTTGGTTGCTCCGAGAGAATGGTGACGACACTGAGGGCCTGGTGAGGTGACGCTTGCGGGGCTGCCGCGGGCCAGAGCTCGACCACTCAGATTTGTCGACGTTGCAGGGACGGACCCATGCACAAGCATCGTGCCAGCGCGAGCGGCTCCAGAGGTAGGTGTCAATCAGGCAGGTGATAATCGTAAGCAGGTTAAGCATGAAAGGCAAATCGACCTAGGTAAAAGCAGGCATGGTACATGCCAGTAGGCCAGGCCCAAGCAGCTTGGGGATGATGCAGCCCAAGGGGCGCCCCCAGTAAAGTCAACTAAAGACATAAGCAAAAGGGATACACGCCACAGGGACGGACCCACGCGGCCTGGGAATGATGCAGCCCTGAGGGCGCTCCCAGCTGAAATGAACTCGAAAGATGTCACCTGGTATCGCTGTAGAATGAGTGCTGGGGTAGCTGTTGATGCGTGGTGAAGGAGCCGACCCTCACGAGCCACCAGAGCCATGAGCCTCAGGAGGCTCTGGGGGTCCGGGCGGTTCCTAAAGGACCACTTCCATCTTTGCCAGGACCGCATGGTGCCTGGCCTCCTGAGCCGCCAGAATGCTCCGCAGATGGCGTTGGCGAGTAGTAGCCACGTTCAGCAGGCCGAAAGGCATGCGGTCGTAGCTGTGCGGCGGACCTTCGCAGCGTCCCACGCGCGAAGGCAAGAAGCACTCCTGAGATGCGGCTCGGTTGAGCCCTGGGAAGTCGATGCAAACACGCAGCCCGCCATCCTCGCCTGGATGGGGAGCTACGCCGGGCAGGCGGCAATCGCCGCACATGACTCTTCATTCCTGAAGCTCCTGAGTGGTCTTGGTGATGAACTCCTGAGGGTTGGGCCTTCCTTGCCTCATACCTTCCTAAGGGAAATGTGATGCGAAGCACGCCTCCAAGAGGTGCCCGAGCACCTCCCTCGTGATCCTGGCAAGGTCTGAGGCCCTCCGAAAGGGAGCCCCCGAGCCTTGCCCGAGGAGGGCGCCAGGCGCGCCTTCCTATGCGATGGAGGCAGGCGCCCCTTGCGCGGGCGCGAATCCTGATGCGGCACCACCTGAGTTGTGAACCTCCTGAGGCCTTGAGCTGGGCGATGTCTCCTTCTTCTTGGGGACTGCCTTAGGAGGGTTCTTGCCCTTGCTATCCGGGTCCTCGATTGACGCAGCTTGGAAGGCGCGCTCAAGGGAGCACACCGCGTCTCTCTCTTCGTAGGGGACCGTGATGATTCCGCCGCTCCCTGGCATCTTGAGGACATTGTAGCCATGGTGGGTCACCGCCATGAACTTAACCAGGGCTGGATACCGAAGGATGGCATTGTATGGCAGGCGAATGTGGGCGACGTCAAAGTCGATGAGCCCGGTGTGGTAGTTGTCGCGCTGCCCGAATGTGACAGGGAGGCGGACCTGCCCTATCGGGGTGGTGGAGCCGTCAGTGACTCCTGAGAAAGGCTTGGTAGGCTGAAGTTGATCATATGGCACTTGAAGGTTGTTGAACGTCTCGACGGACAGAACGTTGAGTCCCGCGCCGCCATCGATAAGAGTCCTGGTAACTTGCACGTTGCTGATGACTAGGGAACAAAGCATCGGGAGGACGCCAGTGGTTGCCGCACACTTGAGTTGATCTGCTGAGCTGAACGTGATGGCCTACTTGGACCATCTGAGAGGGCGCGTGGCCTCGAGCTTGGGGAGGACCGCGTTCACCTCACGAGCAAACTGCTTGAAGATGTGCTGAGAAGCTGGGGCCTGGGCACCGCCCAAGATGCAAGCGATGGCGCGCGGCTCCTGGAAGCCCCCAGCCCCCTCGTCCTGGTGGTGGTCGTCATTCCTTCTTAGTGGTGGCGGCAAAGGATGAAGGCCTGCGTTGCCCTGCGGGCAGTCCTCGTGAGGCTGATCCCTCCAGGCACCCTTGCGAGGCTGGTCCTGCCAGCGGTCCTCGTGAGGTCGGTCATGCCACTCCTGGCGTGGGCCTCGGTCGTCCCATCGTCCTCCACCTCTTCCTCCTCCTCGGCCGTAGCCCCGGTCGTTGCACTCAGGGCATCGACCGATGCGTCCTTCTCGAATGGCTCTGAGCTCCTGGCATTCGTTTGTGTTGTGGGTGTAGAGGTTGTGATAGGCGTAGAATCGGTTGCCCTTGGATGACTACGGCTGGTCCCTGTCGCGCTTCATATCTGGCTCTGCTGTGAGCACGGCTGCTCCCTTGCGCTTCACGTCCTTGGCCTTGGCCTTCTTCTCTTCGGGGTCTGCGGCTGGAAGCTCGAGGAGGGAGAGGCGCCCTTCCTCAGCTCTCGCGCACTTGGTCGCCAGGGTGAACAGCTCCAGAGATGTGCACAGATCCTCATGGATGGCGAGCTCCTCCTTCATCTTGACATCACAGCCGCCATCAGAGAACGCTGAGATGATGGCCTCTTCAGTCACCTTGGGAATCTTGAGGCGAGCGCTGTTGAAACGCTGGATGTACTTCTGCAAGGTCTCTCCAGGCTGCTGCTTGATGCGGCGCGGGTCACCCACGGACGGAGGGCGGTCGCGAGTGCCCTGGAAGTTGGTGATGAAGCGGCTACGCATCTCGTCCCAAGAGGAGATCGAGCCGAGAGGCAGGTTCAGGAGCCAGGTGCGGGCACCATCATTGAGCGGCATGGGAAACCAGTTCGCGATGACCTTTTCGTCTCCATTGGCCGCCTCGATGCCCAGCTCGTAGAGCTGCAGAAACTCCGTGGTTCGGCAGTACAGTCATAGCGAGGAGGCAGGTCCGGCTTGAACTTGCTGGGCTAGGCGACGCTACGCAGCTCGGTGGTGAAAGCGCGGCAACCTGCTTTGGTCACCGGAGCCCTTTGCTGATGCAGAGCTTGCTCTTGGTGGTTCCCGCGCGCCGCCGCCAGGGGCAGCGCGGGGTCTTGGCGTACTAGTGCAGGGATGCGGTCTTGTCGTGCTGGTGCAGGGAGCACATGAGCGCCTTCTTGAGGCCGAGGGATTTCTTGGCAGCTTCTTTCTTGCTGTGCGGGCACCGGACGCGGCCGGTCACGTCCGGGGGCCACGCGCCTTGGAGCAAGGGCGCCTTCTTGGGGAGGAGGTGGCGGCGGCGCTCCCCGAGCAGCGTCGCCCATGCATGACGGAGGGCGAGGCAGCGAGAGGGACGGCGCGGGAGAGCCCCCTGCGGCGCTGACGATCTCGATGATGCGAGCGAGCCATTCTTCGTAGAGGTCGTCGATGGGTCGGTGCCAGGAGCAACACGGCCTGCGCGCCCGTGGGGTCGCGACGAGCGTGAGACGACGAACCAGCTAGGGTCAGCGACAGAGTGGCAGTGCAGCCTTCTTGCCGCACCGAGGGGTGCAACAAAGATGCTTGCTACTCGTTCCCCGCCGGGACGGTGGCGGCGTTGGCGGCAGGCGACGGAGAACGACGAGGAGGCCCACCGACGGAAGCCGTCTAGGCGACGCGGGCTGAGCACCGGGCTCGGCGAGCGTCCGCCATGGATGCGATGAAGCGACGGGACGCCGAACAACGGAAAGAAGATTCCGGTGCACCCCTACCCGGCGCACCAAATGTAGGATATCAGGTTCCGGCAAAACCCTTAAGGTTCAAACTCTGGGGTGCGCATGAAGATCTTCTCCCTACCGATTCACGCCCCAAAGCCTCGCCGCGATTCTAAGCTACACGATGACTAGCACAAGAGACACGAGGTTTATACTGGTTCAGGCCACCATTGTGGTGTAATACCCTACTCCAGTGTGTGGTGTGGTGGATTGCCTCTTGGGCTGATGATGAACAGTACAGAGGAAGAACAGCCTCGCGAGGGTTGTTCTTGTGATGGGTGCTCTCCTTCGGAAGGATTCGATCTCCCCTCTTCCTTCTTCCCCTTTTTTCTCTTCTCTTGCCTACTGCGGTGGCTATCTCTATTTATAGAGGCCCTGGTCCTCTTCCCAAATATTGAGCGGGAAGGGAGCCAACAACGGCCATTTTGAAAGGGAACAGCTAGTACAAGCTATCCTAACTAAAGGTGGTCTTCGGCTGCCAAAAGCACTTGTGATGACACCGTCTTGGGCTCCATGGTGACCTCCGTCCTGCCGCTCTGCTGGCCTTGGTCTCGTTGCACCGATATGGCAACCTTTGCTTGATGCCTCGGTACTCCGTGTGTGCGCTTTACCCCTTTGCACCAAAGAGGAAACAAGGACATTGCGCGGGCTGGCGCCCGCCTGGCACCCGCCTGGTCTTGATCGTCATGGCTTACATCATGAGCACCTCGCGAGGTACCCCTTGCCTTGATCTCTCCGCCTCCTCGCGAGCCTGCCTGGTGAGGCCACCCCCGAGGAGTCCTTGTGTCGTCCGCCCCACGAGGCTTGGCCCCTCGCGAGGGTCTTGAGCTTGGGTTGATGAAGATGGGTCGTACTAGGCCGCTGGTGAGCCACGCCGCAGGCCACAGGCAGGAAAGTCTGGGGACCCCCGTTCCCAGAACGCCGACACGCACTAAACTATTAAGTAGTCATCGTATCAAGCTTGCCAAACGTTCATAACGTCTGCATCTGCTCCTGCAATAGGCCTATCACCTAGCGGTGCATCAAGGACATAATTCCTCTGTGCAGCAATGAGGATAATCCTCGGATCACGAACCCAGTCCATATCATCGCTACTATCATCTTTCAACTTATTTTTCTCTAGGAACATATCAAAAATAGGGGAGCTATATTGCGAGCTATTGATCTACAACATAGATATGAAAAAACTATTAAGACTAATTTCATGATAAATTTAAGTTTAATTTCTCAAATTACTAATGAACTCCCACTTAAATTAACATCCCTCAAGTTATCTAAGTGTTACATGATCCAAATCAACTATCCCATGTTCGATCATCACGTGAGATGGAGTAGTCATCAATGGTGAACATCTCTATGTTGATCATATCTACTATATGACTCATGTTCGACCCTTCGTTCTCTAGTGTTCCGAGACCATGTTTGTACATGCTAGGCTCATCAAGCTTAACCCAAGTATTCTGCATGTGTAAAACTGTCTTACACCCGTTGTATGTGAACGTAGAGTCTATCACACCCGATCATCACGTGGTGTCTCGAAACAACGAACTATAGCAATGGTGCATACTCAGGGAGAACACTTTTATCTTGAAATTAAGTGAAGGGATCATCTTATAATGCTACCGTTGTTCTAAGCAAAATAAGATGCATAAAGGATAAACATCACATGCAATCAAAATATGTGACATGATATGGCCATCATCATCTCGTGCTTTTGATCTCCATCTCCAAAGCATCTTCATGTTCTCCATTGTCACCGGCTCGACACCTTGATCTCCATCATTGCGTCGTGGTCGTCTCGCCAACTATTGCTTCTACAACTATTGCTAACGCATAGCCATAAAGTAAAGCAATTACATGGTGTTTGCATTTTATACAATAAAGAGACAACCATAAGGCTCATGCCTTGCCGATAACTTACAAAACATGATCATCTCATACAATAACGTATATCACATCATGTCTTGACCATATCACATCACAAATACCCTACAAAAACAAGTTAGACGCCCTCTACTTTGCTGTTGCAAGCTTTACGTGGCTGCTACAGGCTTCTAGCAAGAACAGTTCTTACCTATGCAAAAACCACAACGGTGTTTCATCAAGTTTGTTGTTTTAACCTTCTTCAAGGACAGGGCATAGTCAAATTCGATTCAACTAAAGTAGGAGAAACAGACACCCGCCAGCCACCTTTATGCAAAACTAGTTGCATGTCGGTCGGTGGAACCGGTCTCATGTACGTGGACATGTAAGGTTGGTCCGGGCCGCTTCATCCCACAATACTGCCGGATCAAAATAAGGCGTTGGTGGTAAGCAATATGACTATCATTGCCCACAACTCTTTGTGTTCTCCTCATGCATATCATATACGCATAGGCCTGGCTCATTATGCCACTGTTGGGAATCGTTGCATGGAAAACAAAAAAAATTCTACGCACACGCAATGATCTATCAATGGAGATGCATAGCAACGAGGGGGAGAGTATGTCTACGTACCCTCATAGACCGTAAGCGGAAGCGTTTCACAATGCGGTTGATGTAGTCGAACTTTCTTTGTTCTCCAACCGATCTAGTGCCGAACGCATGGCACCTCCGCGTTCTGCACACGTTCAGCTCGGTAACGTCCTCCGCCTTATTGATCCAGCAAGACAACGAGGTAGTAGATGAGTTACGGTAGCACGACGACACGGTGACAGTGATGGTGATGTGATCGGCAGGGCTTCGCCTAAGCACTACGAAAATATGACCGAGGGACAAAACGGTGGACGGGGGCGCCACACACGGCTAAGACAATGTTGTGTCCTTGTGTGGCACCCCTCCCCATGTATATATAGGTGGGAGGGGAGGAGGAAGCCCCTAGGGCTCCCCAAGAGACCTGGCGACAGCCCTAGGGCTACTGCCTTGCCCTGCACCCCCTTTCCTTATTTGGACATGAGGGGGAAAGGAAAGGGAGATGGCTGACTTATGGCGCCTCCCCTTTCCTTCCCTCCCTCCTTTCTGAAAGTGCGTTATATCGACTAGAGGGGGGGTGAATAGGCGATTTTTAGAGAATTTTACAAATTCTTCACTGAGGAATTTTCTGGTGAGGAAATTCCTTAGCGAAGAAATACATGCAGCGGAATAAGTACTCAGACGTAAGCATAGCAGATTACTGGCATAGTCATCATGATGAAATGAAGACAATCACAGAGTACAAAAAGCGTAATCACAGGATAACACAAGATGAAGACAAACAGACTGAAGAAATTGAACTGAGGAAATTGAGAAAGTCTTCAGTCAAAGTCTTCAAACACAGATATGACAAACACTCAACACAGTAATGAGGAAATGAAAGGTTGAAGAAATAGAACCAGTTAGGTTGGTGAAGACAATGATTTGGTAGACCAGTTCCAACTGCTGTCTCAGTTGTACGTCTGGTTGGAGCGGCTGAGTATTTAAACTCGAGGACACGCAGTCCCGGACACCCGATCATCGAGCACGCAGCTCAGACACCAAGTCCTCACCATATTCTCCTTGAACTAAGGTCACGCAGACCTCGTCCAATCACTCGTGGTAAGTCTTCAGGCGACTTCCAAACCTTCACATACTTGGTCACTCGGCGATCCACAATTCCTCTTGGATGCTCTAGACCATGACGCCTAACCGTCTGGAAGAAGCACAGTCTTCAAAGGTAAAAAGCGTCGGATCCACGCAGGATCAATTTCTTCAGTGATGCTCAATCACTTTGGGTTTGTTGGGGTTTGGTTTTTGGGTTTTTCCTCACTTTTGGGTTTCTCCTCACTTGATGATTTTCTCTCAAAGTCCTCAGAGGATGGGTTGCTCTCAAATGACAAGTGTCAAGTTCTCTCGAGCAGCCAACCAACTAGTGGTTGTAGGGGCGGCTATTTATAGCCTAGGGAGCAGCCCGACATGATAAGACATAAATGCCCTTCAATGATATGACCGTTAGGTGGATAAGATATTTGGTACAGCCAAGCGACCAAAGAACGGTCGGAATTTTGAATATCAAATTCTTCGAGGCTATCATGTTCCTCATCGTGTAGGCAATTCAAGACTGGCGAATTCTAACTCCTCGCCGAACAAATTCTCGGCGACTGAAGAGCTTCGTCTCATCACATCAAGAAATTGACTGAATCTGTATGAGATTTCCAAAGGCTTCACTCAAGGGATTGGTAGGTGTAGGATTTTGAGTTGAGCATCAAATGGAATTTTTCCTTAGTATTTCCTCGACCCCTTTAACAAAGATGCGGTGTTTCCTATGACTCAAGAAAGAGAAAATGAAACTACGAAAACAAAAGTCTTCACGCTTCATGTTCCTCAAATGAATACCAAGTCTTCAAGGTCACACCAATTTCTTCACTTTCAAAGTCTTGAGAAAGTCTTGAATATCAAATTCTTGATTGAAGAAATTCATTTTAGGGTCGACTTTCTCTGTGAATATCAAACTCCTCATAGACTTATAGACCTGTGTACACTCACAAACGATTAGTTACTTAACCTATAAGTCTTCAATACACCAAAATCACTAAGGGGCACTAGATGCACTTACAATCTCCCCCTTTTTGGTGATTGATGACAACATAGGTTAAGTTTTCAACGGGGATAAATATATGAAGTGTAAACACTGATAATGAGGATTTTGATTGCAAGATATAGAAGAACTCCCCCTGAAGATGTGCATAGTGAGGAATTTGCTTTTGAGGCAATGCACATTTGAAGAATTGAATCATGGAGATCTCCCCCTATATCTTGTAATTCATACACGCATTTGACATATAATATGAGGAATTTGAAATGCATGATGAAATATGGTGCTTGATGATATGCAGAGCATGCAAAATAATGCATAAAGAGTATCAGAGCCCAATGCGTATGAGGAATTTGAAACTATCATGAGTATCAGATCCCAAATCGATTTGAAGATTTTCAACGAGCTCATGAGGATCGAGCATAACAAATATCGAGCATATCAACACTACGTAATCGAGCATAGAGCAAAAGCATAATGCATCAAAAGTATCAAAGCACCATCGGGTTTAAGATTACAACTCGATCCAATAAAAGGTTTCGGAAGAACGAGTTGTAACTTAATAAAATACTGTATATAGACAAAACGAGACCCGCTTGAAGACTAACTCAAATTTCTCCCCTTTGTCATCGAATGACCAAAAGGATCAAACCGAGGACTAACGCTCTTGAAGAATTTCAAGTTGAAGGCGGAGCGCCACATTATTGTCGGGTTGTTCGTTGAAGTAGGACCAGCAGCAGTGTCTTCCAAATCTTCATTTTCATCGATGTCGCGAGATGAAGAATAGGAGCTGGCCACTAAGGAAGGAACTTTGACCTTCTTGAATTTCTTGGAGGAGGTGCGACCAGTCAAATTCTTCCTTGAGTCCCATTGATTGCAGTTCTTCTTCATTGTAGACATGTGAAAGAACAGCCCAGTGCGCTTGAAGGTTTCATGAAGGTAGTAGTGGTTTTCTTCACTGCATTGTGAGTTGAGGTCATGTTGTAAAGAAGAGTACCAAACTGACGTTTGACCCACTTATGATTGCGATCAACCTTCTGATGAAGACTGAGGAGTAATTCACGATCAGTCATCACCCTGGGTGCAGTTCCTTGAGGATTTTGCTTAACTGAGGTATTTGCTGTTGAGTCATGTGTGGCAGAGTCATCATTGGTGGAGTAGGATGCTGCTTTGCGAAACTGTCCATCCAATGGACGTGTGCCTTCATCTATCACAGCAGTAGCCTTTCCCTTTTCATCAGCTGAGGTAATTGGTCGTTTGAGGACTTCAATCGGGGGCAGGTAGCTGCAGTGGTTCAAAGTGTCAGCCTTGTAATTCAGTGAAGATCTTGACCTGATGAATCTCATAATCCAAGGCGCATAAGGCTTCAGCTCAAAAGGTGACATGGCAATGTTAGCCAGAGTCCTCATGAAGAAATCATGGAAATTGACGGGAACGCCATGGATGATGTTGAAAAGCATATTCTTCATGATGCCAATGACTTCTTCATCATTCGAGTCGTGGCCCTTGATAGGACTCATAGTCTTCGTCAAAATTCGATAGACTGTTCGAGGCACATATAATAATTCCTTGACGAGGAATTTGGTCCTTGGGGCTTGCCTTGGCTTCAAAGGCTTCATCAGCACTTGCATATAGTGATTTGAAAGTTCCTTTTCTTCATAGATGCGACGTGCACCATCAAGCGGAGGACTGAGTGGGAGGGCACGAAGCAATTCACTTGCTGGTGCCTTGTAGTGAGTGTTTTCGGTCATCCAATCCAAGACCCATGAAGTTACATCTTTAGCGTCTCCGGTGATGTGCAGGGTTGCATAGAACTGAAGAATTAGCTCTTCATTCCAATCACAAATATCAGTGCAGAAGTTTAGGAGACCTGCGTCGTGAAGAACACTGAGGACTGGCTCAAAGCCTGGCAGCGACTCCATATCCACATGAGGAATATGAGCATGATCAAAGATTTTGTCCTTGTTGAAAAGCACTGAGGAATAGAAGTTGGCTTGGCTAGCAGTCCAGAAGCGCCTCTTCCTAATTCGAGCAGAATCATAAGGATTATATTCAGTGAAGAACACATGCTCGGCAAAGAAATCTTCAGCCTTGAACTTTTGTTTGGTTGAGAACGGATTCTTTTGCTTGGGCGGAGGGTGTCGATGAGTTGCATCACCACCTCAGAATCGTAAGTTCAGGTTCTTCACTGAGGAATTTCTTGGTCCTCAACTTGCGATCCGAGGATTAGCAAGAAGCAGCAGTTTCATCAAGACTAGTGGCTGGAATTTCTTCATGCATGTAACCAGTGGGTTGTTTTCTTGAGTCAATTTGGACAGTCATGCGGGGAGTGAGGAACTTGTTGAAGCGGGGTGAAGAGAGGAGTATTGGGATGCTGACTTTCCCAAAAGTCATCATTGATCACTGGAGTGGTACATCCAATATCCACATCTTCATTTTCAATTTCCTCAGTACCAGCTTGAGGAATTTCATGGTCTGATGAGGGAATGACTGGGGTTGAAGGGATTGCTTCCACTTCAATTTCTTCATCAATTTTCTCTGACGAAGCAGGAGATTGATGTTCTTCATCAGATCCGGTTGGCACCTCATATTCTTCTCCAAAAGGAACTACTTCCTTTGATGGTATGGAGGAAATTGGAACAGCATCAATTGGGTTCTCAATGAGCTGGTCATTGGCTTCATTTTCTTCGCAGTCAAGAATCTGGACGCAGTGATGCTTTCCTTTTCTTCACAGCAGCTCGTTCCGCAGCCTTGGTTTTCTTCACATCTGAAGCAGATGGAAGAATTGGAGTTGGAGTTGGCGCATGAGGAGCCGAGGAATTTGGTGCAGTTTCTTGAGAGCAACGATGCAGTTCTCCTGTCTTGAGTAATTTCTTGAGACGCAATCGATGCAGCTTGCCTCGACTTGAGTAGTTTCTTGGTAGCACCACTAGTGGGTGCCCCGGTAGTTTCTTCAGCGGCTGGAATTTCTTCATCAGCCCGGAATCAGCATTTTCTTCAATAGGCTGAACTGATGCTTCACTGAGGATTTTCACGTTGCACAGTGCAGCAACACTTGTGATTTTCTTCGTCGATCGATTTAATCTGGTCTTGACTACTTGCCAATCAGCATAGTATGTGTCAAGTTCTTGCCGAGGTTCTGAATTTCAGTTTGGATTTGAAGGAGTTCCTCGGTGTCATCTTGACAACATTTTCTTCAGAACCTCTCCTTCCTGTATTGAGCCTTTTGATTTCCCTCGCCTTCTCAAACTTCCATTTTCTTCAGCGATGAAGTGAGTCAACGCATGACTTTGACCAGGTGTCAAAGGAAGATCGAGCGAGAGGGTATTGGGATCATTGTGCGGAGGTCAATGAAGTCGAGGACTTTCTTCGATCCATGAGCGATGGCACGATGTACCCTTGGCTCTAGCGGCTCTAACTTGGCGGTCTCGATGATTTCTTCAAGTTCTTCATCGATGCCTCATCATCGATGGCACGTGGACTACAAGCTGTTTCTTCCTTGGGCTAGGCCGAGGACCACGCCCAATGTTGCTTTTGTCTTCAGCAGGTTGGGCCAGATGAAGAATTGGGGCAGCCGAGGAACTTGCATAGATGCTCGAGGCAATTGAGAAACCAGCAGTCCTTTGACATGTAGCTAGGTGCACAGAACTCAAGGTTTGGACGGAGCAGTTGAGGACTTTGATGGAACAGCAGCAGGTGTGAGAATTGGCTTTGGGATGGTGCTGCTGAGGAACTTGGCCGTGAGGGCGCAGATGATGAAGCACTTGGCTTATTAGCAGACTTCTTTTGCATTGATTTCCTCGGTTTGACCGAGACCTCGATGTGCAGCAGTGCAGAATCCTCATTGAATTTCTTCACTGCTTCCTTTGCTTGCTTTGCCAATTTTGCTTGGCGTTTAGCCCATTCATCAGGAAAGTCCTCACCGCGTTTGACGCTAGTGGGATCAGCTATTTGGCCAGGTGCCAAAGGAGCTCTTGGGCATGGAGGATTTAAAGCGAATTTCTTCATGTACTTAGGAGTTACATATCTGTATTCCTTCCATTCCCGTGCCCATCTCCGTTCAATCTTCTGAATACGCACCTTGCGTTGATTTTTGCTTTCCTCATCTGGTGTACAGTAGTCAGCATATATTTCCTCAGGGATTTCGAATGCTGTCATGACCTCAGGTTTCTTTCCTCCCTTTTGCGGCTTCTTACCATCTGCCATTTTCTTCAAGTGAGGAAATTGAACAATTGAGTTCTCTGAAGAAGTGTGCACTTTTTCTTCGAGGAACGCTGCAAATGAGTTAAGTTGATGAGAACCTAGGGATTCAGCAGCGGACATTTGTACCTGTGAACAGAGTATAGGTGCGAGGAATTTGAAGAGGTCATATGCTTCTCGTAAGGTTTTTCAAAAGAACAAGTTTGAGGATTTTGACCAGATGAGCCTTGAAGAATTTCAATAAGCGTTATTTGTCTTAGGTTCCAGAGTTGTATAGATCGAAGATCCACACAATTGAGGAATCTTGAAGAAAATCATTGCTTAGAGAAACGAGTCAAGAGATTTGAGGTGTTCATATGTGTGAAGATTTGAAGAATAAACACCTTTGAAGAATTTGAAGAAAATTTGAGAATCAAAGTGAGTAATAAAAGTAACTTTTAATTTACCCGAAGTGAAGAACACGACGAACTGAGATGAACAGTTGAGAAGTTCGTCTGCTCAGATCTTCCCGCCTAACTTGGCAGAGGAAATCAGCTACGGCGACGGCGGATTGAAGATTTTCCACGGTCGGCGCGAGTACGTCGGCGAAGAGGTCAAGGCAGTGAAGCTTTTCCTCACCGGCGACGATGGAGTAGCGGCGGCGCTAGGGTTTTGAGGAGCTCGAGCGGGAGAGAGGTCGAGCGAAGTAAAAGAGTGAGGAAGGGAGAGAGGGGTATTTATAGACACGGTGAAAAACGGATCGTCCGAAGATTTAGGACGAACATGCCCCTGACCGCTTCCCTTCTCACGACATGTGTCACACACGTACTGTGTAGTGGAGATCGTGTGCGATCGTGGGTGAATATAATAATGCATCGTGGGATGCGGAACGGTTTGAGCGGTAAAAGCGAAGGTTTGAATAAGATTTGTTTTAAAGTTCGTTATAATTTCTTCAGCTGTCAAGGACACAAAGAAGAATTTGAATGAGTTTCAAAGTAGAACGCACATGAAGAATTTGTGAATGGATTGGGTTGAGTATAGCATAGAGGGGAAGGGTCCGATCACATTCACTTAGCGTAAAAGCGACTTGAAGAAATAGCCATAAGTGAATGCTGTAGAGGACATAAATCCATATATATATATAGCCAATGAAGAAAGACGACGGAAACAGTGAAGAATTTGCAAAGTTGAAGAATTTGAAAAAGCGAAGAATTTCAAAACTGAGGAAAACTCAAATTGAAGATTTTCAACTTTGGTGGTGGCGTGACCCACCAGATAAGAATGATGATTTCAGACACAGCGTACAATTGTCGAGGGTTCGAGAATCAAATTCTTCATTAATTTCTTCACACTTAGAGTGTTATTCTTCATTGATTGAAGAAAACGCTTTCTTCATGTGTTGCACATCTAAGTCATCAATTTTGCATAAGTGTTAGGATGTGTGTCCTTTTCAAAGAACGTTCAAGATTCTAAGATATTTAGCTCACTCCGCAACTTGCTAAATCTCTTCTCATCCAAGGGCTTAGTGAAGATATCAGCTAGCTGTTCTTCATCTTTCACGTGCTCGATGGAGATGTCGCCTTCAACACATGATCACGAAGAAAATGATGACGAATTTGAATGTGCTTTGTCTTCGAGTGCTGAACTGGGTTGTGAGCAATCTTGATGGCACTCTCATTGTCACAGTAGAGAGGCACATTCTTCACGTTGATGCCGTAGTCCTTGAGGGTTTGCTTCATCCATAGTAATTGAGCACAACACGAGCCAGCAGCAATGTATTCAGCTTCCGCGGTGGACAGTGATACACAGTTCTGTTTCTTCGAGGACCAACAGACCAAAGATCGTCCGAGGAAATGACAAGTACCAGATGTTGACTTGCGGTCCACACGATCACCAAAGATAGTCGAGTCGTAATATCCAATGAGATCAAAAGTAGAGCCCTTGGGGTACCATAATCCTAGTGTTGGTGTGTGAGCTAGATATCAAGAATATGCTTCACAGCCTTATGGTGTGATTCCTTGGTGTAGCTTGAAATCGGGCACACATGCAAACACTAAGCATTATATCTGGCCTAGATGCACATAAGTACAATAAAGAACCAATCATGGAGCGGTATACCTTGTGATCAAGTCAATACCATTTTCATCGAAGGCATAGATGGCCATTTGTGGGCATAGGAATTTTGACACCTTTGCAATCTTGCATGCCAATTTCTTCAGACATCTTTGAGGTATTTCTCCGAGATATGAATATGCCATTGTGTTGTTGACGAATTTGAAGACCTAAGAAGAATTTCAACTCTCCCATCATAGACATTTGATATTCTTCACTCATCATATAGGCAAATTCATCACTATAACGTTGGTCAGTACAGCCAAAGATAATATCATCAACATATATTTGGCACACAAACAGTTCACCATCATAAGATTTAGTAAAGAGAGTAGGGTCGAGTGAACTGGTGTGAAGCCATTCTTCACGAAGAATTCCTTCAATGTATCATACCACGCCGAGGGGCTTGCTTGAGGCCATAGAGGGCCTTATTTAGTCTGAAGACTTTGTCGATTCTTTGGATCTTCAAAACACGGGGTTGAGCAACATATACTTCTTCCTCAAGCTTACCATTGAGGAATGCACTTTTCACATCCATTTGATATAAAGTGATATTGTGATGGTTAGCATAGGCGAGTAATATGCGAATAGACTCAAGTCTAGCGACAGGTGCAAAAGTTTCATCGAAATCAATTCCTTCAACTGCGTGTAGCCTTGAGCTACTAGTCGTGCCTTATTCCTCACCACAAGACCATTTTCATCTTGCTTGTTGCGATAGATCCACTTTGTGCCAATGATATTATGCTTGCGAGGATCTGGACGTTTGACCAGTTCCCGACGTTGTTGAGCTCGAATCGATGTAATTCTTCTTGCATGGCCTGAATCCACTCCGGCTCGAAATGCTTCATCTACCTTAGTGGGCTCTGTGATAGAGACAAAAGCATAGTGCCCACAAAAGTTAGATAAGTGTGAAGCTTTTGAGCGTGTGAGAGGACTGGCGCTTCAATGTCATCGATGATCTTGTCAACTTGCACTTCTTTTGCAACGCGAGGATGAGCTGGTTGTCTTGAGGAATTTGATCATTTTCCTCAGCACCATTTTCTTCACATTATCTTCAGTGCATCACTCGGCGTTCTTGGCGTCAGAAATGAATTCTTCAGCAGTTTCAGAGGAATGACATCCTCGCTTACCTTGAACCTGATAGAATCCTCGGTGCTGGTTCGCCTAACACGGAAGGTAGGTGCTCTCTTTGCGAGCCATTAGTTTCATCGAACCGCACATCTCTGATGTCAACAATCTTGTGAAGAGTAATGTTGAAGACTCTGAGGTGTGCGAGTCCTTTCCGTAACCAAGCATAAAACCTTCATGTGCTTTCGTGCAAATTTAGAGGTGTGGTGAGGATCTCTAATCCAGCATTTAGCAATCAAGACTTTGAAATAACTTACATTGGGTTTCTTGTCGGTGAGGAGTTCATAGGCTGTCTTCTTGAAGAATTTGTGAAGATATACTGTTGATGATGTGGCAAGCAGTGTCAATTGCTTCAATCCGTAAACGACTAGGCGTTTTGTATTCATCAAGCATAGTGCGAGCCATCTCAACAAGAGTTCTATTCTTGCGCTCCACGACGCCATTTCTGCCGAGGAGTATAGGGAGCAGATAACTCATGAGTAATACCAAGTTCATCAAGATAATCCTCAAGTCCGAATTCTTGAACTCAGTTCCATTGTCACTCCCGATGTGCTTGATCTTCACACCAAAGTTGGTTGAAGCCCTCGAGGAAAATCGCTTGAAGATTTCCTGCACTTGATTTTTGTAAGTAACAATGTGTACCCATGTGTAGCGAGAGTAATCATCAACAATAACAAAGCCATATAGTGATGCTTCATTAACGACAATGAGTAATGATTGGGACCAAAGAGGTCCATGTGAAGCAATTCGAAGGGACGAGTAGTGGTCATGATAGTCTTCGCTGGATGCTTGGCCTTGGTCATTTTTCCAGCTTCACAGGCTCCGCATAAGTGATCCTTGAGGAATTTGACATTTTCAATGCCAATGACATGCTTCTTCTTCGCAAGCGTGTGCAAATTCCTCATGCCTGCGTGACCAAGTCGTCGATGCCATAGCGAGCCTTCTGAAGCTTTTGCAAGTAGGCACACGGCTGGTTGTGGACCTGTAGAGAAGTCAACAATATACAAGTCTCCTCTCCTAAAGCCTTCGAAGACTTTGGAATTGTCAGCTTCCATAATCACAACACAACGATACTTGCCAAAAATAACTACCATATCAAGATCACAAAGCATTGAGACTGACATGAGGTTATATCCTAAAGACTCAACAAGCATGACTTTGTCCATGTGCATGTCCTTAGAGATAGCAACCTTACCAAGTCCCAATACGACTTTTGCTTTGTCGGCAAAGATGATATGCTTGGATGTGACGGTGATAAGGGAGCATCCATCAATAGATTCTTGTCACCACCATGTGATTTGTACATCCACTATCGAGAACCCACTCGGTGGCTTTGGGTTGATCATCCTGCAGATGAATTAGTACAACTTACGATCTCATATACTTCATCGGTGAAGAATATGATATCAAGTTCATCGATGAATTTCATCACCAAGATTTAGATAAGCAAGATGAGGACGTGTGAAATGAAAGTTCATTTCATCATGATTAGCCTGCGTCCGTTCAGGCACTTTTGTCAGGCCCCCAGCAAATTCTTCAGACGTTTAAGACACGCCCGAGACCTGACCCTGCAGAAGAGATTAGTTCTTTTTCTTCACCACCCACATCTGAAGGGGTGGCAAAGAGTTCATCATTCTGAGCATCATATGAGAATGGTGGCATAGAGGCCAAACCATTTCGTTTCACATAAGAGGGGTTAGGGTAAGCATATGAATAAGCGTAGAAATTCTTGAGGACTTATGAACATATTGGTTTGAAGAATAATGCACATATTCATAGCCCTTGGCTCTACCTGCGAAAGCAGAGTTGTTAGCACGATGATAATCATATGAGGACTTTGATCCTTTTGAGGAATTTGATCCACGTGAGGAATTTGGTCCGATGAGGACTTGGATCCATATGAAGAATTTTGTCCATATGAAGAATTTGATCTGGGGTTCCTTTTCTTCACCGGTGGTGTCATGAGGACATTCACTGAAGACTTTCAAGGCACTTCTTGGGAACCCAGATTTTCTTCATAGGGGACCGTTCCTGCAGTTTGTGCCAACATATCTAGCAAATACTTCACCATTCTGATTTTTGAACAGTTTATAGTTTGAGTCAAATGACTCATCATCGTAATGAGGAAATTCACATGTAAAACCAGATAAGGTAGATGGATCAATCGGAGGTCCCTTTGCAGCAACCCATGAGGTTTTGGGATACTTGCTCGGGCTTCCAAAGACGCTCCATCAGCATTGAGTTTCCTCTCAAAGGCAATACCCTCTTTCCTAGGGTTTCATTGAGGATCTGCTTTTAAGCACATCACAAAGAGTCGATGCCCTTTGAGGCTTTTGTACATGCTGTCATGTACAATTCCTTCAGCCCTGCATCGTCAATGATACTAGCAATGTCCTCGGTGAGGAATTAGTGATAGCAGAGGCAGGTGAAGAATTTGTAACAGTTGAAGCATTTGAACATTCAGTGAAGAATTAGTAGATTCACGTTCAATGCATTTTAAGCATGGAGGAACAAATTCTTCTTGAGAAGCGCTGATTTGTTGAGCAAGTAATGAATCGCGCCCTTCGAAGATCTTCATAACTCGCTCTTAGCTTCTCAAGATCTTGCTTTCTTTGAAGAAATTCATAAGAAAGTTTCTCATGATCGATAAGAGAGTGTTATGATGACCTTGAAGGCTGTCAAGCCTAGATCAACCTTCTCAAGATTTTCATCGGGGCTTGAGTGCGATCCATTTCTTCACCTAACATACCATCACTCTTATCTAGCATGTTTTGAACCTTTTCAAAAGCCCTTTGTTGTTTTATAGCAATCTTAGCAAGTTTAGAGTAGCTGGGCTTGAGATCCTCATCGATTCATTTTCACTAGGATTCAGAGGAGGTGAAATTGAGTACCTTAGCACCTTTTGCCATGAAGCAATAGGTGGGGCGTAGTCATCATTTTCCTCATCAGGTTTGTCGGTGGAGTCAGTTTCTTGATGTTGAAGATGGACTTGCTAACATAAGTAGTAGCAAGAGCCGGACTAGCCACACCAGATTCAGATTCTTCTGGACTCCTCCTCTTCCTCATTTTCCTCGATTCAGCTTCGAGTCCATTTCCTTGCCAATGAATGCCCGAGCCTTTTTGGAGCTGCTCTTCTTGTGAGAAGAAGGCTTTGAGGATTTTGATGATGAAGATTTGGATGATTTCTTCTTCTTCTTCACGCCATCGAGCTGTAATCCTTGTGTTTCTTCTTTCTTAATTCTTTTTCCCATCGAGGACAATCTTGGATATAGTGACCAGGTTTCTTGCATTTGTGGCAAAGTCTTCGCTTATAGTCACTAGATGAGGAATCACTGCTTCTTGAGGATTTTCCAAAACGACCATGCCTTGTGAATTTCTGGAATTTCTTCACGAGCGATGCTAGCTCTGGCCAAATTCTTCAGATCTCCAAGGCTACTACCGAGTCTTCACTCTCGATTCAGATTCAGCCTTGGCCTTGTGGCACGTGTTTTCCATAGCCGAACCATAGAGATCTCTCTTTCAGCAAGTGGAACTCGTGAGTATTTAGCCTTCGAGGATATCAGCAGGATCAAGAGACTTGTAGTCAGCTCGTTCTTGTATCATCGGTGCGAGTGTCAAATGAGGAATCAAGCGATCTTAGTAATTTCTTCACCACCTCATGGTCGGTGATGTCGGTGGCACCCAGTGCTTGAAGCTCATTTGAGATGTCAGTGAGGCGATCGAAGGTTTGTTGAACATTTTCGTTGTCGAGTCTTTTGAAGCGGTTGAAGAGATTCCGAAGAACATCAACTCGAGAGTCACGCTGAGTTGAAACACCTTCATTTACTTTGGACAGCCTGTCCCGGATGAGTTTGGCAGATTCCAAAGCACTCACTCTTCCATATTGGCCTTTGCTCGATGGCCACATATGATATTATTCGCTTGAGAATCGAGTTGCTTGAATCTCTTCACATCAGCATCATTCATAGAGGGTGTGACTGAGGAAACACCTTTTGTCACAACATACCAGAGATCGTTGTCAATTGCTTCAAGATGCATTCGCATTTTGTTCTTCCAGTAGGGGTAGTCCGTCCCATCGAAGGTAGGACACCCTGCTGAGACCTTGATCATACCTGCGGTCGACATAACTAAAACTCCAGGTGGTTAAACCAAAATCACACAGAACAAGGGAGTACCTTGCTCTGATACCAATTGAAAGTGCGTTATATCGACTAGAGGGGGGGTGAATAGGCGATTTTTAGAGAATTTTACAAATTCTTCACTGAGGAATTTGCTGGTGAGGAAATTCCTTAGCGAAGAAATACATGCAGCGGAATAAGTACTCAGACGTAAGCATAGCAGATTACTGGCATAGTCATCATGATGAAATGAAGACAATCACAGAGTACAAAAAGCGTAATCACAGGATAACACAAGATGAAGACAAACAGACTGAAGAAATTGAACTGAGGAAATTGAGAAAGTCTTCAGTCAAAGTCTTCAAACACAGATATGACAAACACTCAACACAGTAATGAGGAAATGAAAGGTTGAAGAAATAGAACCAGTTAGGTTGGTGAAGACAATGATTTGGTAGACCAGTTCCAACTGCTGTCTCGGTTATACGTCTGGTTGGGCGGCCGAGTATTTAAACTCGAGGACACGCAGTCCGGACACCCGATCACTTGAGCACGCAGCTCAGACACCAAGTCCTCACCGTATTCTCCTTGAACTAAGGTCACGCAGACCTCGTCCAATCACTCGTGGTAAGTCTTGAGCGACTTCCAAACCTTCACATACTTGGTCACTCGGCGATCCACAATTCCTCTTGGATGCTCTAGACCGTGACGCCTAACCGTCTGGAAGAAGCACAGTCTTCAAAGGTAAAAAGCGTCGGATCCACGCAGGATCAATTTCTTCAGTGATGCTCAATCACTTTGGGTTTGTTGGGGTTTGGTTTTTGGGTTTTTCCTCACTTCTGGGTTTTTCCTCACTTGATGATTTTCGTTCAAAGTCCTCAGAGGATGGGTTGCTCTCAAATGACAAGTGTCAAGTTCTCTCGGAGCAGCCAACCAACTAGTGGTTGTAGGGGGCGGCTATTTATAGCCTAGGGAGCAGCCCGACATGATAAGACATAAATTCCCTTCAATGATATGACCGTTAGGTGGATAAGATATTTGGGACAGCCGGCGCGCAGCACAGCAACGGTCGGGATTTTGAATATCAAATTCTTCATGGCTATCATGTTCCTCACTGTGTAGGCAATTCGCACTAGCGAATTCCTAACTCCTCAGTCAGAACAAATTCCTCAAATGACCGAAGAGCTTCGTCTCACATCCTTTGAAGAAATTGACTGAATCTGTATGAGATTTCAAAGGCTTCACTCGAAGGGATTGGTAGGTGTAGGATTTTGAGTTGAGCATCAAATGGAAATTTTTCCTTAGTATTTCCTCGACCCCCTTTAACGATGACGGTGTTTCCTATGACTCAAGAAAGAGAAAATGAAACTACGAAAACAAAAGTCTTCACGCTTCATGTTCCTCAAATGAATACCAAGTCTTCAAGGTCACACCAATTTCTTCACTTTCAAAGTCTTCAGAAAGTCTTCAGAATATCAAATTCTTCAGTTGAAGAAATTCATTTTTAGGGGTCGACTTTCTCTGTGAATATCAAACTCCTCATAGACTTATAGACCTGTGTACACTCACAAACGCATTAGTTACGTAACCTATAAGTCTTCAATACACCAAAATCACTAAGGGGCACTAGATGCACTTACACTTTCGTGCATGGGCAGGGGGTAGAGGGGTGCTCCAGCCTCTTATGGGCTGGTGTGATCTTCCCCTTTTGGCCCATAAGGCCCCAAAACCTACCGGGGCTGCCCGGAACCCCTTCCCGTGACCCGATAAGTACCCGGTACCACCCGAAACACTTCCGGTGTCCGAATACCATCATCCTATATATCAATATTTACCTCTCGACCATTTTGAGACTCCTCGTCATGTCCGTGATCTCATCCGGGACTCCAAACAACATTCGGTAACCAAATCACATAACTCATATAATACTATATCGGCGTCGAACGTTAAGCGTGCGAACCCTATGGGTTAGAGAACTATGTAGACATGAGTGAGACATCTCTCCGGTCAATAACCAACAGCGGAACCTGGATGCCCATATTGGCTCCTACATATTCTACGAAGATCTTTATCGGTCGAACCGTTATGACAACATACATAATTCCCTTTGTCCATTGGTATGTTACTTGCCAGAGATTCGATCGTTGGTATCTTCATACCTAGTTCAATCTTGTTACTGGCAAGTCTCTTTACTCGTTTTGTAATACATCACTTTGTGACTAACTCCTTAGTCATTTGCTTGCAAGCTTATGATGTGTATTACCGAGAGGGCCCAGAGATACCTCTCCGATACTAGGAGTGACAAATCCTGATCTCGATCTATGCCAACTCAACAAACACCTTCGGAGATACCTGTAGAGCATATTTATGATCACCCAGTTACGTTGTGACGTTTGATAGCACATAAGGTATTCCTCCGGTATCCGGGAGTTGCATAATCTCATAGTTGAAGGAATATGTATTTGACATGAAGAAAGCAATAGCAATGAACTAAACGATCATTATGCTAAGCTAACGGATGGTTCTTGTCCATCGTCACATAATTCTCCTAATGATGTAATCCCATTATCAAATGACAACACATGTCTATGGTTAGGAAACCTTAACCATCTTTGATCAACGAGCTAGTCTAGTAGAGGCTTACTAGGGACAAGGTATTTGTTTATGTATTCACACATGTATTTTGGTTTCCGATCAATACAATTCTAGCATGAATAATAAACCTTCATCATGAATAAGGAAATATAAAATAACAACTTTATTATTGCCTCTAGGGCATATTTCCTTCAAATCTTGTGCTGACATAGAGTGGGACTAATGCCCTTAAGATCATCAAGAGTATATCCAATAGCGGCACGGTGATTCTTTAGAATTTTTTATAATCTTTCTTCTTCATGTTCTGAAAGATTAGCACTAATAATAACATGATATATCTTGTTCTCATTAATATAAGCATACTTCAAAGTTTTTGGCAATTGTTTTAATTCATACACAGGATCACCTTTAGGTGGAGGAGGACCTCCTAGAGTTTCAATAGGCAAATTGTGTTTAAGCAGATGTTGTTGTTCAAAGAATATTTTATCTATTTCATTTCTTTCACGCAAGTGCATATCATTTTCATGGTCTAGCAAATATTATTCTGAAAGATCAGTAGGAGGCATAGCAATAGAAGGAAGACCAATTTCATCCTTACCAGGTAATTCCTGCTTATGAGGTTGTCTACTAAACTTAGAGAAATTAAACTCATGAGACTCATCACCAAAGCTAACACTAACAGTTTGTTTATGGCAATCTATAGTAGCATTGACAGTGTTTAAGAAAGGTCTACCAAAGATAATGGGACAAAAATCATCTTGTGGGGAACCAAGAACTAGAAAATCAGTTGAGTATTTTATTTTCCCACACAAGACCTCAACATCTCTAACAATCCCAAGTGATGTGATGGTGTCTCTATTAGCAAGTTGAATAGTAACATCTATGTCTTCTATTTCGGCGGGTGCTATATCATTCATAATTTCTTGGTATAAGGTAAAAGGAATAGCACTCGCGCTAGCACCTAAGTCACACAAACCATGATCACAGTGACCTCCTATTTTAACTAAGACAACAGGCATGCCAACAACAGGTTTATGCTTCTCTTTTTCATCGCGTTTGGCAATTCTAGCAGCTTCATCACATAAATAAATAACATGCCCATCAATATTTTCTACCAGGAGATCTTTAACCATAGCAACACTAGGTTCTACTTTGATTTGCTTAGAGGGTTTAGGTACTTTAACATTACTTTTACGAACCACAATTGATACTGTAGCATGTTCCTTTATCCTAACAGGGAAAGGTGGGTTTTCAATATAAGCAGTAGGCACAACTCGATCAACATTATAAATGATAGTTTCATCTTTAGCTTTAACCGGTTCTTTAATTTCTTATTTAATAGGGGGATGATATTTGAACCGCTTCTCCTTAGGGAGATCAACATGAGTAGCAAATCATTCACAAAAAGAGGCTACTATCTCAGCGTCAAGTCCATATTTAGTGTTAAACTTGTGAAAAGCATCGGTATTAATAAAAGATTTAACACAATCAAACTCAAGGTTAATACCTCACTCTTTACCTTCGTCGAGTTCCCAATCTTTAGAGCTGTGTTTAATTATTTCTAAAAGATCCCACCTGAATTCAATAGTCTTCTTCATAAAAGAACCAGTACAAGAAGTATCGAGCATGGATTGATCGTCATGAGAAAGCCGAGCATAAAAGTTCTGAATAATAATTTCTCTCAAGATCTCATGATCGGTCCATGAATATAACATTGCCTTAAGCCTCCCCCAAGCTAGAGTGATACTTTCTCCTTCATGAGGCCAAAAGTTATATATATTTATCGATCACGATGAACTAGATGCATAGGATAATTTTTTGGTGAAATTCCAACTTCAATCGATTCAAGTTCCAAGATACAATATCATCGCATAGCCTATACCATGTCAATGCTTTTAACTAAAAAGATAAAGAGAAAACCTTCTTCTTAGCTTCATCTCCGGGTAAACCTACAAGCTTAAATAATCCACAAATTGCATCCACAAGTATCCGGTGCATATCAGGATGTTCTATTCCATCTCCTGCATAAGGATTAGCTAGCAGTTGTTCTATCATACCTGAAGGAATTTCATAACCAATGTTTTCAATAGGTACAGTAGGTTGACGGGCAACTCTTTGTGTTTCTGGTCGAGGTGAAGATACCCTAAAAAAAACCCCAAAAGATGGTTTTCCATAGTAGCAAGTGATAATAAATTTCAGCACGTAGTAATAATTTTTCCTTATCATTGCCACTTACCAAGAGCACTTCACTCCCCGGCAACGGCACCATAAAAGAGTCATGATGACCCACAAGTATAGGGGATCAATGGTAGTCCTTTCGATAAGTAAGAGTGTTGAACCCAACGAGGATTATAAGGAAATGACAAGTGGGTTTCAGCAAGGTATTTTCTACAAGCATTGAAATTGTCGGTAACAAGTAGTTTGATAGCAAGATAATTTGTAACGGACAAGTAACGGTAATGGTAAATAAAGTGCAGCTAGGTAGCCCAATCCTTTTTGTGACGAAGGACAGGCCAAAATGGTCTCTTATATATAATAAGGAAAGCGTTCTTGAGGGCACACGGGAATTTCATCTAGTCACTTTCATCATGTTGGCTTGATTTGCGTTCACTACTTTGATAATTTTATATGTGGGTGGACCGGTGCTCGGGTGTTGTTCTTACTTGAGCAAGCCTCCCAGTTATGATTAACCCCCTCGCAAGCATCCGCAACTACAAGAAAAGTATTAAGATAAAATCTAACCAAGGCATTAAACATTTGGATTCAAATCGGTCCCTTACGAAGTAACGCATAAACTAGGGTTTAAGATTCTGTCACTCTAGCAACCCATCATCTAATAAATAATCCACAATGCATTCCCTTAGGCCCAAAGATGGTGAAGTGACATGTAGTCAACGTTCACATGACACCACTAAGGGAATCACAACATACATATCATCAAAATATTGAACACATATCAAGTTCACATGATTACTGGCAACATGACTTCTCCTGTGACCTCAAGAACAAAAGTAATTACTCACAAATGATATTCATTCTCAAGATCAGAGGGGTATTAAATAGCATAATGGATCTGAACATATAATCTTCCACCAAATAAACCATATAGTAATCAACTACAAGATGTAATCAACACTACTAGTCACCCACGGGTAACAATCTGAGGTTCCGGTACAAAGATTGAACACAAGGGATGAACTAGGGTTTAAGAGGAGATGCTGTTGTTGAAGATGCTGGTGGAGATTGGCCTCCCAAAGATGAGAGGGTTGTTGGTGATGACGATGGCTTCATTTTCCCCCTCCGGGAGGGAAGTTCCCCCGGCGGAATCGCTCCGCCGGAGGGCAAAAGTGCACCTGCCCAAGTTCCGCCTCGAGACGTCGGTGCTCCGGACGATGGGCACCGGAGGTGGGCTGGGCTGGCCACAGCCCACCAGGGCGCGCCTGGGGGGGCTAGCGCACCCTGGTGTCATGTGGTCACCAGGTGGCCCCCCTCCGGTAGTTTTTGCTCCTCTATTTTTTATGTATTCTAAAATAATTCTCCATAAATTTTCAACTCATTTGGAGTTGTGCATAATAGGTAGCTCTCACGTAGCTTTTTCAGGTCCAGGATTCCAGCTGCCGGTATTCTCCCTCTGTCAGGACCCCGATTCCAAGTCACATCGATCTAGCCGGTAACACCTCATATCACTTTGTGGCCTCACGCACGGTATTCCCACGGGTGTCGCCTTACCATGGCCCAGGACCGTTTGCGTCTTTTGGCTCACGTATATGATAGCGTCGCTGGCATCCATATGACAAAGAACCCGAGCCGACATGGCTAGTCGTGAACCCAAAGCGGCACTAACCCATGGGGACAGGCATACATGAATCATATCGAGCATGTCGGTCATCAACGTATGAATTGGGCTGTAGCACTTTGGGCTAACAGGACTCGGTATTCCGGCTGTAGCAGGCTAGGCAGGACTCGAATATCACCGCGTGACATTTCCCGAAGGACAGACATAGGAACGAAGTGAAACACATGCCGCCGATCAAGTGTCCAAGCAGTAGTCTGGGGCTAGCAGGACTCCGTGAACCGGGCTGTAGCAGACTACTATCGCCGTAAGCACGAGACTACATTTCCCCATATGAGAGGCTGCCAAGGGTAAACAACTAGATTGTCGGATCCCACACATATCAAGCATTTCAAACATACACACAATATGCTCAATATGTGTAAATACAACATGGCATCACAACATAACTCTCGACTCAAATATTTATTCATTAGGCTCGAGGAGCGAGATATTACAAACATGGGTCTCATGACACAACACTCGAGCATACAAGTCAAAACACAAGCGGAAGCTAAACACATCTCGAGTACGAGACAACTATAAATGAAAAAGGCTGAGAAGCCCGACTATCTACCAGATCTGCCGAGGGCACAAGATCGTAGCTGAGGTAACAAGCTAAATGTCAAGTCCACGTGGAACTACTAGCGAGGCCGACGTCTCTCGCAAAAACATAAAATAGGCAAGCGTGAGTACAATTGTACTCAGCAAGACTTACATCGAACTAACTACACATGCATCATTGTCAAAAGGGGTTGGTGGAGTTTGACCGCAGACAAGCCAGCTTTGACTCGGTGGCTATCCTGAACTACGACGCAAGTAACTCTTTTGAGGTGGCGCTACGAGTCCACATATTCACCATATCAATACTCCACTATGGACCGCTCCGTTTCCCTCACGAGAACGCCATCCATAGCACTCACGATTATCTTGCGTATTTTAGAGTATCCACTTTCACTTGTCTATGAACTGATATAGGCAACCCGAAGTCCTTCTCCGTGGACACGCTTATTCGAATAGATCATATTAACCCCGCAGGGTGTACTTCTTCACACACGCTCACCACTTACGCGTTTACCGACATGTACTGGCAACCTTCAAGCGGAAGCCCAACGTGGGTGTCGGCCACGGCCTACCTAAACACTCAAGTCCCTAGTCCAGGTTTATCGCCTATTCGGGTTCCATCCGCAGGAGTCCGCCGAGGTTTCCCATACAGCCCGAACGATGTGTGCAGGGTTCCCGAGACACCAAGCAGGCGAATCGGTACATCAACACGTGCCTACCGCAACACAACCCACCCCTAAGGTCAGCGTTGCGTCTGCCCCAAACATGCTACAAACACCAGAAACTACTTGCAACTCCCGGACTGAGGACAAGGGTGGTTAAGAAGCCGAGAGTATCAATTAAGGATTCCAATGTGTGGTAGTAACTGTTTCATGGATCGCAAACACAGAACTCAGTTCCTGAGGACGGCTTCAATGAGACAACCCACCATGTACTCCTACATGGCCTCTCACCGCTACCTTTACCAAATCGTGTTCACACCACTTAGCTCACACACACAAGAGGACATGTTCACACACTCCGATTCATCCCGATGAATCGGACCTGACTCAACTCTAAGCGAGAGTGCATGACAATCAAGTATGAATGAGTAGGCACAACAGGGCTCAAACAACTCCTACTCATGCTAGTGGGTTTCATCTAATTACTGTGGAATGACAGGTCATGCAGAGGATAAAGGGGTTCAGCTACCGCAGCAAGTAACACATGACTCGTTGTTGTCCTAATGCAGTAAAATAGAGCAGGAGCGAGAGAGTGGGATTGTATCGGAATGAACAAGGGGGTTTTGCTTGCCTGGCACTTCTGAAGATAATATAGTTCTTCATCGGTGTCATCGAATTCATCGTCAGACGCGTCGTCTCGAGAGGGACAATTACCGGCAACAAGAGAGAACACAATCAATGCAATGCACATTCACATGAATGACATGTCATGTTAAGGTACTGAATTCACCTAATGCAATATCTAGCCAAGTTAATTGAAGTGGAACTCAAACAAGAACAAATTCCAACTCCAAATGTTATTTCATAAATTACCCTAATCATGATTCATCCTATTCAGTGAGGTTAACTTGTTCAAAGATGCATGATCATGGCATAAACAGATTCTTCATATTTTTCTGATCATTTTTCATATATAACTTATTTCCATTGGAGTTACGGTTGAATTTCTATGAATTTTAGAAGTTTTGGATATATTCTGGAATTTCTAAACCTTTCTGATTTAATTTTAATTCCAGAAAGGCTTTAATGCGTCAGCATGACCTCACGGTGACGTCAGCAGGTCAACTGGGTCGGCTAGGTCAAACCTGACCTGTGGGACCCATACGTCAGTGTCCCAGTCAGCTAACAGGGTTATTTAGTACTAACTAAAAGTTAATCTAGGCTAATTAGTCCCTGGACCCACACGTCAGTGACTATGGGATTAACGTAAGTTAATTTTAACACTTAGCTAAATAACAGGGACCGGGGCCCGCATGTCAGTGAAAGAGAGGGGTCAAACCTCACCGGTCAAAACGGTCAACCCCGGGTCAAACTCACCGGAGTTGACCGCGGCTCGCCGCCAGCGGAGCGAGAGGCGGCGAAAAGCGCCAGGTTTCGCCCTCCGCGACCAAAAGAGAGCGGAGGGCTCTCGTGGCGCCTGAGCTCGCAGCGCATCCGTTGCGCCCATAGGCAGCAGCTGGGTGCACTAGGCGGCGGCGGCGATGACAAGTCGCGGCGGCCGGAGCTACGGGTTCGAGCGGCGCGAGGCCACGAGGACGGGAGGGCTGGCTAAGGGCTCACCGAGCTCCTGAAGATGCTAGGAGCACGGTGCGTGCTCGGTTTCGAGCCTCTTGACTGCAGTGGACGGCGACATCGCCGGGGGTGGGGTTCTCGGCCAAGACGGGCTATGGCCTAGAGGTCGAAAGAGACCAGGGAGAAGGGAGGACGACTCGGGGGCTCACCGTGAGTCCGTTTGGAGGGTCAGTGGGCTCGAGGGCGGCCGGAGTGCAGCGAATCAACGGCGAGGGGCTCGGGTGCCCGAGGTTGGAGATGACCGCGATGACGATGAAGCAGGGCCTCCCGGCGTCTTGTAGCTCGATTGGGAGGACGAGGAGGTTCCTGCGGTTCTTCTGGACTCGGCGGAAGGGTGAGGGGTGCCCGGTGGCCGCGGTGGTGCTCGTCGGCGGCGGCGGGTGTGTTCGGTGGCTGCGTGCGAGAGAGCCAGAGGAGGAGAGGAGCTCGGGGAGAGAGTGAGAGGCCTGGGGGGCACGTTGCTGTCTCCGTGGCGCTGGAAGGGCCTCGAGGGCGTGAGACAGGCAGGGAGGAGGCCACGGCGTCGCCAGCGCTCGCCACCGAGCTGCTTCGGGGCGAGGGGAGGAAGACGACAGGAAAAGGTGGGCTGGGCTGCGCTAGGCCGGTCCTGTTGGGCCACCAGGTAAGTGGCCAGGTATGTTCCTCTCTCTCTCTCTTTTATTTGTTTTAGTTTTTCTATTATCTACTTTAAGTTTGCAATTAAAAACCCAACCAAAACACTTTGGTTAATTCTGTAATTTTTTGTGAGGAATATTTGAATTATTTTCAAACCACACAATAAATTTCAGAATATTTGGAGCAACCAATGTTTAATGGTAACTTTTAAACTCCAACTCAAATACCATAATGATTTAATTCAATGCCCAAAATGTCCTGGAAAAATATGCATTATCTCTGGTAGAGGCTTTCAGCTTTTTCCATAAATCATGGACATTTTAAAAGGATATTTTGAGGTCATTGAAAATATTTTGGTTGAACCTATTTGAATTGCTTTAATGCTAGGGTTTAGGCAATCCCCATTTCAGGTTTCTTAGAAATTTAAACATGATGCATGGATGCAATGCCACTAGTTACAAGCAAGCTCTAGGGCTGTGACAACTCACCCCCACTAAACAAGAATCTCGCCCGAGATTCAAGGCGTGAGTAAGAGGAAAAGGAGTCACAAAACTATCACAATCTTCATGATCCATTTGCCCTTCTCGAAGATGTTGATTCACTCCATCATCTTGGTCTTGACGTCTTTGCTTTCGAGATCTTCACTTGACACGATAACAGAAAGAAGGGGGAACCCTACAGGATTTAATCTTCTTGAAGATCGAGCAACTCAAGATCAGTTCATGGAGAGACGTAAGAACAACTCTTGGGTTGAGACACCAAACACACATTAGGAATGATGGTAAAGAAATGGATAACGAAGGTTCAAATTGGTAGGCAACCATTCCACGCTTAAAGAGATGATGGATGGTGTCAAGGTGGCGAGGAAATAATTGTCATGATTCAATAGCGGGGCACCTCAGGGGAGGTGACGCGAGGAACTATTCCCTTAAGTGGCAAAAAGAATTACGTTTGATACAAAGATCATTGAAACTTTTCATACCAGCCTAAGGCAATTCACAACGATCGTTTGGTGGAGTGCAAAGGAATGGTACACCCGGACTAGAATGGATGATGTGGACTACCTTGTTGAAGACAACGCAATGGATGATTTTTGCTTATCATCGGAGGTGAAGGGGACCCATGGTAAGTCCACTTTTGAAGATGATCCTGAACAACAGCTGCCGAGGAGGGCAGCCCATGGACGTTGGCACAATGGCGGTGTAAGCTGGGAACAAAATGCAACTGTTGGGAATGTTTCAACCATCATATCTGCCTGAGATTCAGATCCGATTGGTAATAGGATACTCCAGACTCAGCATGTCTGAAAAGGGAAGGGTGCAACACAAACCGACGAGATGATGTTGCGGAATTCTCGGGAGATGGACTATGGTAGTGAGCTCCAAAACATGAGCTGGTTCTGCTAAACACATGTGAACACGTTGTCCCAGACAAGCATGACCACATGGTAGTCTTGCAACGAAACACTACCGAGTTCAGGTGGGGAACCATCATCTAGGGCAACGAAGTCTTGTGCATGACCTAGGATTTGCACAACAACTCCTTTTCCTTGAACAAATCAATCAGTGGCTTGGTGTGCTAGGAATACATATAGAATGAAGGTTGCAAGTCTCCAGGCTACAGAATACTTCGCACATATGCATGACTGACTTGGGATGATTCCAAGGGAAACAAAACAAACCTTTCTCAAATCCATGGCGGCAACTTGCACCTAATGCACGTGAATTAGAGGAAGTCACTTCTTCCATCCAAGCACAAGCTTTATGAACGAAACACGAAGAAATGCTTACACAAGTTTCCAACACTAGGTTGATGTTCAACATGAATCATGGGGGAGACAAAATGCTGCTGATGGGCTCAACAACAAATCATCGGAATTTCCATATCACTGGACTTCCACCATCATGTGAACACGGTGATAGCATTGGTCAGACCAAGGGATATAATGGTGTATGCTCGAGGGATCAACCACGAGTAAGACAACATTACGAGCATCATTGGTACTGATTTGGTTTGACGATAGCCCACACTCAAATCAAAGGATTGATAAGACAATAGGTCCAGCAACTGATCACAGGGACCAATCGAGGATGATATCATCTTTCTTCAACACACACCACACAAGAATATCCCTTTGGAACGAACTAAGCTAGGCAAGCTTTTATCTTCCAACTCTCCAAGTTGTTGTCTAGCTTAACCAACTAGCTCAGGGATATCCAACATAGATTCTTGGAGAAAGGGTGGGTCACAAGAAACCAACTTGATCACGAGCTCAACATAACAGTCAGGAAACAACCCGGTAACACTTCTAAGAAGATATTTGGAAAGTCACGAACCACCGGTATGTTACTAAGCTCGAGAACAATCTTGCTTTGAGGGCAAGACAATATGATCAAATGAGCAAGGGATTGATATAGTCCTAACTCATCAATTGAAGTGTGCACCAGAAATAAGGACTAGGTAGCACGATCAATCTTAGGATGATGATTTAATAACCAACACGCTAAGAATGAGGATATTGTCCATTAGCTGCCAAGCAACGAGTTGCTCGGAGTATTGATTTCACACATCACAATTCACTTGTCGGCATTCCGGTTACAACAACACGGGGACCGAGGAATGAATGATGATGGTGAGAAGTATCACTGCGTCAAAAATTCATGAGAGTTGGTGCAGTTCTCATGTCAATTCTGACATAAAGGGGGTAATACTCCAAGGTAGAACATAACAAAGCTGAATTGGCATTTTGATCTGCGGAATACATCTACTTTGACCCAATCCTGGAAATGGACAAGGTACTAGAGTTTGTTTCTCCTAGTCATTCCCGGATAGAATGGCTTGACGTACCACACGAGTAATAGGCATCGATAAACGAATGCACGCATACCCTTGACTATCAATTGACAGGCGAGAGTCAGAATACAACTAAAGAGGGACAACTCAAGGAACATATAACTTTTCGAGTTATGGAGGCATAGATTAGTATGTCGAGCAAAGCTCAACATTTCTTCCGGATAACCCATGCGGAAAGGGTAGAACTGGCAGATTCACAATATGAATGGAGTACTCCTCAAGAGCACTCTGATTGTGATCTTTTGGTTCAAATAACTTCTGCCTTAAATAGTTCATGGTATTTGGAAGAAGGATATACCACGGACCTCGAGGACTAGTGCAAGGTTACTAATATCCTAAAGGGACTAGCAAATACTAACAACATGAAGTAGGGTGAATCTCGGGTTCAAGAACCCAGGAATAGAATGCCTACTAATTAATAACATCATGGGATGCTTTCAAGAATAATGGCCAGAATCATCACCCTGGGGATACAAAAGCATTGCTAAGTTGCTAGGTGACTCCCTAAAACACCTAGGTCATAATAACAACTCCAACATATATGTTGAGGCAGCGGAGTACCTCAACATACCAATTTGTGTGCTTAATCTGGCCCAGATGAACATTAGAAAAGGAGAGAAGGGATTTGCAAATGCATCAGACTATTTGGAGACCTGGGATGACTCGGACAGCATAACGGCTGTAAATGCTCAAAAGGATTTGAGACATCATGCAAAATGGTGGCATAGCCACTTAACAACATCATATCAAAGTTCCGAGGTCAACAGTTAACATATAGAAATAGTAGGAACTGAACTGAGGCTTAAAACCAACAATTTTAAAGGTCTATGGATTAGTAACACGTCATCCTGATAGATAGATGAGAAGCCTAGTTCTTAAACCCCGTAGAAGAGAAGAGGTTGACTCAGATCAGAAGACCATGAGATATAAGGAGTAAAAAGCCTTACGCTCCTTCCACAATCAATTCCTTACATAACTAAAGCATTTCTAGACACAACTTCGACCAGTTTGGCTTGGTAATCCTACAGGCAGTCAGGCTCTGATACCAACGCTGTCAGGACCCCGATTCCAAGTCACATCGATCTAGCCGGTAACACCTCATATCACTTTGCGGCCTCACGCACGGTATTCCCACGGGTGTCGCCTTACCATGGCCCGGGACCATTTGCCTCTTTTGGCTCACGTATATGATAGCGTCGCTAGCATCCATATGACAAAGAACCCGGGCCGACATGGCTAGTCGTGAACCCAAAGCGGCACTAACCCATGGGGACAGGCATACATGAATCATATCGAGCATGTCGGTCATCAACGTATGAATTCGGGCTGTAGCACTGGCTAACAGGACTCGTATTCGGGCTGTAGCAGGCTAGGAAGGACTCCGAATATCACCGCGACATTTCCCGAAGGACGTATATAGGAACGAAGTGAAACACATGCCGCCACCAAGTGTCCAAGCAGTAGTCTTTGGGCTAGCGGACTCGTGAACCGGCTGTAGCGGACTACTATCGCCGTAGCACGAGACTATATTTCCCCATATGAGAGGCTGCCAAGGGTAAACAAATAGATTGTCGGATCCCACACATATCAAGCATTTCAAACATACACACAATATGCTCAATATGTGTAAATACAACATGGCATCACAACATAACTCTCGACTCACATATTTATTCATTAGGCTCCGAGGAGCGAGATATTACAAACATGGGTCTCATGACCCAACACTCGTGAGCATACAAGTCAAAACACAAGCGAAGCTAAACACTGTCTCGAGTACGCATAACTATAAATGAAAAAGGCCGAGAAGCCCGACTATCTACCAGATCTGCCGAGGGCACAAGATCGTAGCTGAGGTAACAAGCTAAATGTCAAGTCCACGTGGAACTACTAGCAAGACCGGCGTCTCTCGCAAAAACATAAAATAGGCAAACGTGAGTACAATTGTACTCAGCAAGACTTACATCGAACTAACTACACATGCATCATTATCAAAAGGGGTGGTGGAGTTTGACCGCAGACAAGCCAGCTTTGACTCGGTGGCTATCCCGAACTACGATCGCAAGTAACTCTTTTGAGGTGGCGCACGAGTCCACATATTCACCATATCAATACTCCACTATGGACCCGCTCCCGCCTCCCCACGAGAACGCCATCCATAGCACTCACGCTTACCTTGCGTATTTTAGAGTATCCACTTTCACTTGTCTATGAACTGATATAGGCAACCCGAAGTCCTTCTCCGTGGACACGGCTATTCAATAGATCCTATTAACCCCGCAAGGGTGTACTTCTTCACACACGCTCACCACTTACCGCCGTTTACACGACATGTACTGGCAACCTTCAAGCGGAAGCCCAACGTGGGTGTCGGCCACGGCCTACCTAAACACTCAAGTCCCTAGTCCAGGTTTATCGCCTATTCGGTTCCATCCACAGGAGTCCGCCGAGGTTTCCCATACAGCCCCGAACGATGTGTGCAGGGTTCCCGAGACACCAAACGGGCGAATCGGTACACCGGGCCACGTGCCTACCGCAACACAACCCACCCCTAAGGTCAGCGTTGCGTACGGCCCCCAGCATGCTACAAACACCAGAAACTACTTGCAACTCCCGGACTGGGGACAAGGGTGGTTAAGAAGCCGAGAGAGTCAATTAAGGATCCCAATGTGTGGTAGTAACTGTTTCATGGATCACAAACACAGAACTCAGTTCCTGAGGACGGCTTCAATGAGACAACCCACCATGTACTCCTACATGGCCTCTCACCGCTACCTTTACCAAATCGTGTTCACACCACTTAGCTCACACACACAGTAGGACATGTTCACACACCTCCGATTCATCCCCGATGAATCAGACCTGACTCAACTCTAAGCAGTAGCAGGCATGACAATCAAGCATGAATGAGTAGGCACAACAGGCTCAAACAACTCCTACTCATGCTAGTGGGTTTCATCTAATTATTGTGGAATGACAGTCATGCAGAGGATAAAGGGGTTCAGCTACCGCAGCAAGTAACACATGACTCGTTGTTGTCCTAATGCAGTAAAATAGAGCAGGAGCGAGAGAGTGGGATTGTATCGGAATGAACAAGGGGTTTTGCTTGCCCGCACTTCAAGATAATATAGTTCTTCATCGGTGTCATCGAATTCATCGCTCGGTACATCGCTCATCGAGAGGGACAATTACCGGCAACAAGAGAGAACACAATCAATGCAATGCACATTCACATGAATGACATGTCATGTTAAGGTACTGAATTCACCTAATGCAATATCTAGCCAAGTTAATTGAAGTGGAACTCAAACAAGAACAAAATCCAATTCCAAATGTTATTTCATAAATTACCCTAATCATGATTCATCCTATTCAGTGAGGTTAACTTGTTAAAACATGCATGATCATGGCATAAACAGATTCTTCATATTTTTCTGATCATTTTTCATATATAACTTATTTCCATTGGAGTTACGGTTGAATTTCTATGAATTTTAGATGTTTTGGATATATTCTGGAATTTCTAAACCTTTCTGATTTATTTTTAATTCCAGAAAGGCTTTAATGCGTCAGCATGACCTCACGGTGACGTCAGCAGGTCAACTGGGTCGGCCAGGTCAAACCTGACTTGTGGGACCCATACGTCAGTGTCCTAGTCAGCTAACAGGGTTAATTAGTACTAACTAAAAGTTAATCTAGGCTAATTAGTCCCTGGACCCACACGTCAGTGACTATGGGATTAACTTAAGTTAATTTTAACACTTAGCTAAATAACAGGGACCGGGGCCCGCATGTCAGTGAAAGAGAGGGGTCAAACCTCACCGGTCAAAACGGTCAACCCCGGGTCAAACTCACCGGAGTTGACCGCGGCTCGTCGCCGGCGGAGCCAGAGACGGCGGAGGGCGCCGGGTTTCGCCCTCCGGTGACCAAAAGAGAGGCGAGGGCTTCACGTGACGCCTGTGCTCACAAGATCCATTGCGGCCATAGGCAGCAGCTGGGGTGCACTAGAGCGACGGCGGCGATGACAAGTGCGGCGGCCGGAGCTACGGGTTCGAGCGGCGCGAGGCCACAGAGGACGGGAGGGCTGGCTAAGGGGCTCACCGAGCTCCTGAAGATGCTAGGAGCACGGTGCCGTGCTCGGTTTCGAGCCTTACTGACTGCAGTGACGGCGGTGACATCGCCGGCGGCGTGGGGTTCTCGGCCAAGACGGGGCTATGGCCTAGAGGTCGAAAGAGACTAGGGGAGAAGGGGAGGGCGACTCGGGGGCGCACCGTGAGTCCGTTCGGAGGGTCAGTGGGCTCGAGGGCGGCCAGAGTGGCAGCGAATCGACGGTGAGGGGCTCGGGTGCCCGAGGTTGGAGATGACCGTGATGACGATGAAGCAGGGCCTCCCGGCGTCTTGTAGCTCGATTGGGAGGACGAGGAGGTTCCTGCGGTTCTTCTGGACTCGGCGGAAGGGTGAGGGGTGCCCGGTGGCCGCGGTGGTGCTCGTCGGCGGCGGCGGGTGTGTTCGGTGGCTGCGTGCGAGAGAGCCAGAGGAGGAGAGGAGCTCGGGGAGAGAGTGAGAGGCCTGGGGGGCGCGTGGCTGTCTCCGTGGCGCTGGAAGGGCCTCGAGGGCGTGAGACAGGCAGGGAGGAGGCCACGGCGTCGCCAGCGCTCGCCACCGAGCTGCTTCGGGGCGAGGGGAGGAAGACGACAGGAAAAGGTGGGCTGGGCTGCGCTAGGCCGGTCCTGTTGTGCCACCAGGTAAGTGGCCAGGTATGTTCCTCTCTCTATCTTTTTTATTTGTTTTAGTTTTTCTATTATCTGCTTTAAGTTTGCAATTAAAAACCCAACCAAAACACTTTGGTTAATTCTGTAATTTTTTGTGAGGAATATTTGAATTATTTTCAAACCACACAATAAATTTCAGAATATTTGGAGCAACCAATGTTTAATGGTAACTTTTAAACTCCAACTCAAATACCATAATGATTTAATTCAATGCCCAAAATGTCCTGGAAAAATATGCATTATCTCTGGTAGAGGCTTTCACCTTTTTCCATAAATCATGGACATTTTAAAAGGATATTTTGAGGCCATTGAAAATATTTTGGTTGAACCTATTTGAATTGCTTTAATGCTAGGGTTTAGGCAATCCCCATTTCAGGTTTCTTAGAAATTTAAACATGATGCATGGATGCAATGCCACTAGTTACAAGCAAGCTCTAGGGCTGTGACACCCTCTTTATGTAAACCTTGCATATTATGAGAGAAAAGTCATTAGAATTACTCCATAAAGCATTATTATGCATAAAAACATTATAAATAACAGTAGGAAAACATGATGCAAAATGGACGTGTCACCACCTCTAAATTTTTAAATGCATATCTGTTGTGTGTGCTTGGACAGCTCATGGAGCGACAGGGGGTAGTCAGTATCTTCCATGTTATGCGAGTTATTCTCATGATGAGTTTTTATTCACTCGTCCTTGCACGAGATGGGCCGGTAATATGGATGCCCAGTCCAGAAATAAAAAATTGTAAATAATTAAACAAAACTTCCCCGGGACTGTTGTTGGTATGGACGGCACCCGTGGATTCATCTAGACATGGCTTGTGTTTGTTGGTGGAGGGGGAGTAAACCTTTACTTTTACCGCTTGGGAACCGCTGCTAAAGTGTTTAGCATGGAAGATATTGATAACTCTTGGTCGTGACATTGACAGGAAGGGTGCACCTCTCAAAATTATATTTATCTCTGATTTAAGCTTTGAGCTCTGGCACCTCTACAAATCCCTACTTCCCACTGCAAAGGGGCTATCTATTTACTTGCATGTTATTTTACTTTTATGTTGAGTCATCACCTTCTCAAACAAGCACCAGACCTAAGAGCACTATTGTCATCCCCATGCATTGTGTATAGTTAATGTTGAATGCATCATGACTTGATCTCTTCTACCATGAAATAACATGTTTAGTCGTTGCTTGAACTTTGGAGGTGCTCTGCATTTATGTTTTGCGGTCTCAGAAAGGGCTAGCGAGATACCACTATTGTCATATTATATCATAATTGATTTGACAAAGTGTTGGCATTTGAGATATCTTACGATTGATCTCTAGTTGATTATGCCATTGATATGAGTTAATATAATCCCTCCGTTCCTAAATATAAGTCTTTTTAGACATTTCAAATGGACTATAACATACGGATGTATGTAGACATATCTTAGAGTCTGGATTCACTCATTTTGCTCCGTATGTAGTCAGTTGTTGGAATCTCTAGAAAGACTTATATTTCAGAACGGTGGAAGTAATTTCTAGGAGTTATTGCTTGCATGGTTAGTCATGATCTTTGCTGAAAACCTGGGTGCTATTTAATGATATATATGTAAACAAGAACAAAAGAGTTCATAAAAGTTTTTCTTTATCACTTTCAGTTTGTCAACTGAATTGCTTGAGGATAAGCAATAGGTTAAGCTTGGGGGAGTTGATACGTCTCCATCATATCTACTTTTTCCAATGGTTTTGCTCTTGTTTTGGACTCTAATTTGCATGATTTGAATGAAACTAACCTGGACTGACGTTGTTTTCACCAGAACTACCATGGTGTTGTTTTTGTGCAAAAATAAAAGTTATCAGATTTGGACAAAACTTTTTGGATAATTATTTTGGAATAAATAAAAAATATTGGAACTAAGACCCACTGGAGGGGGCCCAACTTTGCACAAGACACCAGGGTGCGCCACCCCCTCTGGCGTGCCCTGGTGGGTGGTGGGGCCCACAAGGCCCTATTGACCCTAATTCCAACACTATAAAATCCTATTTTTCCAGAAAAAATAGGAGAGGAACTTTCATCGCGTTTTACAATACGGAGCCGCCACCATCTCCTGTTCTTCCTCGGCATGCCAGATCTGGAGCCCGTTCGAGGCTCCTGAGAGGGGGATCTTCGGTCTTCGTCATCACCAACCATCCTCCATCACAAATTTCATGACGCTCACCATCGAGAGTGAGTAGTTCCTTCATAGGCTCTCTAGTCGGTGAGGAGTTGGATGAGATTCATCATGTAATCGGCTTAGTTTTGTTAGGGCTTGATCCCTAGTATCCACTATGTTCTGAGATTGATGTTGCTATGAATTTGCTATGCTTAATGCTTGTCAGTAGGGCCCGAGTGCCATGATTTCAGATGTGAACCGTTTAGGTTTTCACCATTATATCTATGTTCTTGATCTGATCTTGCAAGTCATATGCACCTATTATGTGTTATGATCCATAAACCCCAAGGTGACAACAATTGGGATACTTTCCGGTGATGACCGTAGTTTGAGGAATTCATGTATTCACTATGTGTTAATGCTTTCTTTCGGTTCTCTATTAAAAGGAGGCCATAATATACCTTAGTTTCCTTATGGACCCCGCTACCATGGGAGGGTAGGACAAAAGGTGTCATGCAAGTTCTTTTCCATAAGCACGTATGATTATTAACAGAACACATGCCTACATTATATTTATGAACTGGAGCTAGTTCTGTGTCGCCCTAGGTTATGACTGTTATATGATGAATATCATCCAAAGAATTCACCAATCCAATGCCTACGATTTTTTTCACATATTGTTCTTGCTAAGTTACTATTGTTATTGCTACTGTCACAACTCATACAAAATTATCACTACTGTTGTTACTGTTACTATCAGTGCTATCACTATCAAACTATCATACAACTATGCTACTGATCTCTTTGCTACAGATATTTAATCTCCAAGAGTGTGGTTGAATTGAAAACTCAACTGCTAATACTTACAAATATTCCTTGGCTCCCCTTGTGTCGAATCTATAAATTTGGGTTGAATACTCTACCCTCAAAAACTGTTGCGATCCCCTATACTTGTGGGTTATCACATAGCAACAAGAGGGGAGAGTGTGTCTACATACCCTCATAGACTGAAAGCGGAAGCTATATAACGCGGTTGATGTAGTTGTACTCTTGGCGATCCGGTCACGACCCAACCGATCTAGTGCCGAACGGACGGCGCCTCCGAGTTTAGCACATGTGTGGCTCGATGATGTATCCTCCTCCTTGATCCATCAACAAAAGGCGGAGAAGTAGCTGGGATCACAGCCAGCACGACGGCGTGGTGGTGATGGTGGTGGCGGAGCTAGTTCAGCAGGGATTCGCCAAGCGCTACTAGAACAAGGACGGAGGAACTACGGAGTAACGGGAGAGAGAGGGGCACCAAGGGCTTGTCGTGTCCTCTTGGGGTGCCCCTCCCCTATATATATAGGTGGAGGGGCGTGGGAATAGCCCCTCCAAGCCCTAGGGCGCAGCCAAGGGGGAGAGAACTTGGACTCCAAGTCCAATCCTATTCCTACTAGGACTCCCGTTTTTTCCCTTCCCTAGACACATGGGCTTTTGAGGACTTGGTGTGCCTAGCCCAATAAGGTCAGGGAGCCTCCCATCAGCCCATGCCAGCCCTTGGGTCATGGTGGACCTACTTGTGTACTTCCGAAATCCTTCGGAACCTTCTAAAAGCTTCATGGTACAATACCAAAAAAACTGCATCTTTTTCCGGAACCCAAAATATGACTTCCCATATATAAATATTTACCTCTCAACCATTCAGAGACTCCTCGTGATGTCCGGGATCTCACCCGGGACTCCAAACAACACTCGGTTACCAATCATCAATTATCGCAAATACTACTCTAGCGTCAACGAACGTTAAGTGTGTGACCCTGCGGGTTCGGGAATCATGTAGTCATGACCGAGACAGCTCTCCAGTCAATATCCAATAGTGGAACCTGGTTGCCCATATTGATTCCTACGTATTCCACGAAGATCTTTTATCGGTTGAACCACAATGTCAAGGATTCGTTTAATCCCGTATGCAATTCCCTTTATCCGATGATATGTTAGTTGCGCGAGATTCGATCATCGGTATCTCCATACCTAGTTCAATCTCGTTACCGGCAAGTCCCTTTACTTGTTCCTCTATACAAGATCCCGTGACTAACTCATTCGTCACATTGCTTGGAAGCTCTTAAAGATGTTGTATTACCGAGAGGGCCCAGAGATATCTCTCTGTCATACGGAGTGACAAATCCCAGTCTTGATCCATGCCAACGCTTAAAGATGTATTTTGATAACCATAACATGTATTACCGAGCTCTTGCATGTATTATTAAAGATGGTTATAACTAACATGTATTTTGATAACCCTTAAAGATGTATTTTGATAATCCCAGTCTAGTAGAGGCTCACTAGTAGGGCTAGTTACATGTATTATTTCCTCAACACATGTATTTAATTTTCTGGTCAAGACCATTCTAGCATGAATAATAAACATTTGTCATGAACAAGGAAATATGATAACAACCAATTTATTATTGACTCTAGGGCATCTTTCCAATAAAGACGCCCATCGAACTTTGAGAGGTCTGACAAGGTGCGTAGTCCTCGACATGGCCGAGGTCCTAGACCCCCAGTCTGTCCCAATGAGGAGCTCGGCTCGACAAAATGGTGACGTGGCATGAATGACTTGGCGAGGCGAAGCCCCTAGTCCAGCCAAGGGGATGGAGCAGGTCGACAGAGTGAAGCAGGAGTCCCCGAAGTAGGTTGATGAAGCAATGGTGAAGCCCCCGGTCCACCCTAGGTAACGGAACAGGTCGGCGGGGTGACGCTGGAGCCCCCATGTCAGCTGACATGTCGAAACAGTTCGGCATGGTGGGTGTCGGCCTTAAGAAGAGACGACACGGCGATGCCAGGGCAGGTCCGAATTTGTTGTCGTCGTCAATGTCATCTTGATGAAGTGACCGCGTGGCGATGCCGGCGCGCCCGACCCACGCAATTGGCGAGTGACAATGTTTTCTCGACAATGATTTGGCCTTCATGATGTTGAATTATTTGTTGTCTCACCGAGGTGACGATTGACGTGGATGACGTCGGCTCGACGAAACAATGACGCATCTAGTGTAGGTCGGCATCCATGGAGCAAGAAGGTCGAATCGGTTTGACATCGGCGCGATGGTGAGAAGTACCTCGAAAAAGGCTCAAAATTTGTGCATACGCGTTTGGGAACAAAACACAATACTCTAGAAAAAAATTACTCCAAAAAAGGGCATCTAATATCCCGTTCATGAAAAAAGATGAACTCAAGTCGGATTCGTTTTCGTGCAGAAAACAGATCCAAAAATTGATGCGATCCTCGAGCCTTTCCCGGGGTTTGAATAGACGGATCGAGCTAAAACTTTGAGGGGTTGTCAATATAGGAATTCCGCAGCCGATGAACCATTGGATTTTCCAAAGGATATCCAAGTTGGCCGCTAGACTCCTCATCCCAAACTCATGCGGATTTCCACCCAGATTTGACATGGCTCAGGTATATCGATAATTGTCGGAGATTCCTCCACCGGAATGCGATGAACTTTAGTGGGTCATTGTAGGCTCAATTCCGAACAATTCCACAGAAGCAATCATCAAAGTGATGCTCGAGGAGGTGGTGGAGGCCTGAATGAATCTGATGTCCAGAAAATTTTGTATAGCCGTGAGAGGGCAATGTTGGTGCTGAGATCCGAGCTCCATGGACGAATTTTTTCATGATCTCAGTTGAGATCGAAGTTGATGTTAATAAATATGCCCATCGATTTATGAAAAATCTGATGTGTGGTGTAGTCCTCGGCCTGGCCGAGGTGACCAGCCGAGGTAGTGATGAAGACCCATTCTAGTGCATAGATCCCATGAGAGTCGATCTGAATTCTCATCGCACCGTGGCAACTACCAAAGGGACCTGTATGGGCAACCAATGTCGGAGCTAAATCTGACGGATCTCGGGTAGGGGGACCGATCTGGTAGTCTTGGCTAGATGATAACAAGGACATAGAGGACATGATATTTACCCAGGTTCGGGCCCTTTCGAAGAGGTAAAACCCTACATCATGCTATGTTGTATTGAATGTGGAGGGGTACAAAGTACAAGTGATGTACCACGACAGCGGATGTGAATAAATCTAAAGATTTCTAGGATATGTCCTATTGACTAGCCTAGCTTCAGTTTATATAATGTACATGGGGCCTAAGATTTAGAAGAGTCCTCATTTTGTGCGTCAAGTCTTGTGGAATCTCCCTTATATAAGTCATGTCTGTCCGAAGTGGCCTAATAATGAACCGCCATGGGGGTCCTCGGCCCGGCCCTCCTGGCCAGAAGATGACATGGTGAGTAATCCCTAGTCCAGGACACCATCACTATGCTCACATTAAAAGAGATGCAAAGTGATAATCATACATAAAGGACATACCTACAGTATAAATGACTCAGTGAGACATGATATATGGAGTTATGATGTAACAAATAGGCTTCAAATATGGGTCTAAAATAGAGCCATCATTTGTACTGGTTTCCCACCCCTCCCATACATTCTAATCTTTCTCGAGCTAGTAGTACATGCCCCTGATCGAACATATGGAGAGGTCCCTAGTTTTACTCATGTTTTCTCTTTTCGCTAGTACATGTTTCAGATTGAGCGTATTGGCACGTACTATGATCATTGTTGGGAAGAAATATAAAGGGTGGAGAAGTATTTAAACCTAGGTTGTGATAGAGGCAAAGGTGTCACGTCTTTAGATGAGATGGTGGCTATCGTTTATGGTGGACTAGACTTTGACGATCCGACTACGAACGTACGAGGACGTCGTGCCTTAGCAATCGCTAAACCAACTCCGAGAGGTTATTGGCCATGCCGGAGCACGATCAACCTGGCCACGAGGGTCTATTCCCTGCAAGCAAACGAAGAACATGCAAGAAACTAAATTTGCAATCTAGATATTGCGAATAAAAGAGGAAAGCTTTATTGATCAAGGTGGGGTTCTGTGACGCCTTGGTCTGGTCGTTAAACACAAACGGAGTACGCGAAGTTGCAGCTATGGCGAACTTTTAGCCTAAACAAAACCCAAAGTCTAAATGATGCCCTAAGGGCTGTATATATGGAGGAAGAGGGGGGAATTTTGTGGCCCTTGGAGGAGGGGTCCGAAACCAACCCTAACTCTTGTTTCCCCACACATACCGACTCTAAAAATAGCCTATACTCAAGTATTTCAAAATTACATGGACCTGGCCCAATAATAAGGTGACGCGGCACCTAGAATAGGCCCTGGACTAAATTTATGAAGTGGCATTATGGTGGCTTCAAAGTCCTGAAATCATCACTTGTAACTCCATTCTTGTTCCCCTTGTGCATGACATCATCTCCATGCTTGAACTTGCTCCAAGGTTCATCTTTCTTGTCCGATCTAGGCCCTTCATTTGTAAGCAAAACAAATGTATCCAATTTAGGCAGCATCATATTCTCATGAACGTTAGAATTTTACCAAGAAACGAAAGTACCTGGTAATTCAATGGCGTGCGCGAGCTCTAGTAATTGGTCCAGTACGTATAACAGTAGGAGATGTGGGTGTAACAATGGTATTGTTGTCCTTATCAGGTTGCCTGGATAGCTAACCTTCCCAATAACCAACCCAAATTATCACTAGTTGTTGTCAAATGGACCAAAACAATGGATTTTTTTCAGTTAGGCAACCATCTCACCTAAACTGATTTTCTTGAAAAAGATAAGGAAAATACGCAATTTTGACCTTTCTCCTCTGCTATGTCTAGCACAAAAAAGTTACGTCATCATAAAAAAAGTTTTACATAAGAACTTTTTTGACCTATCGAACCTGGTGACAAAGCTACTATCGAACCTGGATAGCTAGTTAATTCACCAATCTGGTTTCCGAAAAATGTACTAGAGTTACTAGGTTGCTCATCCTAAAATTACCAGAGTGGTCATGCCATAGTCCAGGCTGCTCATATTGAAGTTACCCACCTCTCAATACTAGATTTACTAGGTTTTTCATGATGAAGTTACCAGGCCCCCCATGCTATAGTTACCGCCAACACATTGAATACATAATTGCCATGTCGGTCATGCTAAAGTTATGAACATAGTGATCATGTAGTTATCACACCGTCCATACTGTTGTTACCAAACTGCTCAGGCTAAAGTTACCAAGCTAGTCATTTTGGATGAACTTATCAGGCTTTTTATGCTAAAGTTATCCGACTGCTCATGCTATAGTTACCATGCTGCTCATGTCTTAGTTACCAGGCCGCTCATGTCATACTTATCAGGTATCTCCAGTGGATGCTTTCCGGCACTAATGCAATCAATAATGCCTCCACAGAAGACGCAATTAGAGAGGTAAGCGAGGTCGGTGATGAGAGTCGACCGGATGTCTTGAGATACAATCCAACCACACGTCGTCGTAGTACTATGGTGCGAGATGGGTCCCATGTGCAGAAACTATATATGCAGATGTTACACCAATTATGTAGTTACCAGGGCACTCATGCTAAAGTTACCGGCTTATTCATGCTATAGTTACGAGGATGGCCATCCTAAAATTAACAGGACTCTCTCGTGCTAAATTTACTAGGCTACTCATGATACAGTTACCAGGCTGCCCATATTAAAATTTCCAGACTTCCCATGCTATAGCTACTAGGCTGCTCATGCCATAGTTACTAGGCTACTCGAGTAGCCACTCCATTACCAACACCATCTATAGTTACCAAACATGATGCCAATGATGGACTAGAGAAATCTAACAAAAATACCAAGAGAAGATATTTTTTGCTGACATGGAAGTAGAAAAAGGTTCGAATATCATGTTCATGTATAATTAACAACAAACTGAAGGGTCTGAGTTGGTTACAGGGTTGAGTAACAACCCAATAAACCTAGGTGAAAATCATCTTCCAAGCATTTTCTTTCTCTCGCCCACCAACACTAACCACAATATTAACAGAGAAGAATCATCTAACGAGAACGTGGATGGGCGGAAAATGAGAAAAGCAAAATCGATTCAACCATCTGAGGTACGATGCGAAGGGTGCATGATACGTCTCCAACGTATTTATAATTTTTTATTGTTCCATGCTATTATATATTCTTGTAACATCCCAAATTTTCAATTTGGAATGTTATACATAGATCATTCATGCATATCATGTTTTATTGCATTTCGATTCGCGATCCTCGAAATTCTAAGCAACTCAAGGACCCACGGAGAGAGTTAGGGATTTCACGATTTTCATATTTGAATTTTATCAAATATCGAAACGAGGATCATTTATTTTAATTATTTTTCTCTCTGAAAATATTTCATATTCAAAGTATATGAGAGGGGATAATATGACTTCTCCAAAAATAATGAAATATTGGAAGAAAATATTAAAAACAAATATTTGACTTTATTCGGATTTTATTTCTATATTATTTGCCTAGGAAAAATATGCGTTTTTCAAAATTACATTTTAGGCCCAAATAAATGTTCATCTTGTCCGGCTTATTTTTAGAGGACGGGGAAAATTTATATCAGGATTTTTGGAGTCCGTTTAGTATTTCTTTTCATACTTTTTCTGCACGCTAGAATTATTTTAAAAGAAGTGAACCGACTTCGGGCCATACCCGGCCAGGAGACCTTGGGCCGGCCCTTTATAAGTCGCCGCCCCGGAGCTCCCGGAGCCCACTGCCACCCCAGCCCACCCCGCGCCCTAGCCCTAGCCGCCCGACGCCGCCACCGCCCGCCCGCCGGATCCCCTCGCCGCCGATGCCACCCGCCCCGCCGGAGCTCGCCACCGACCTCGCCGGAGGTATAGCCACCGCCACCGGTTTTTTTATAAAACCGTTCGGTTTTTTAAGAAAAACCATAAATCCTTTTTTTTTAGTTTCAGTTCGTCGTTTTTTCTTGGTTTATTTATTTTGCGGACGTTCGTCCGTACGTTCATTTTAATGAACGGTTTTCACCATTTAGCTGCAGACAGCGAACGTTCGTTCGTTAGCCTCTTCGTCTGTTTTTCTTTTTCTTGATTTTTTTCGCGATTATTTCCGATCGCGATTTCTCATCTGATTTTTGTTCTAGTATAACTTTTCGCTCGTTTATCGGAATCAGGCGATTCAAGCGCCTAGAGTTTCGTCTCGAAACCCTCTTTCTGTTTAACCAACTCAAAAAAGTTTTTGCTACTGTGAAATTTGACTTAGGTCCAGATTAGTAAGTGCAGTTTGTTTCTTTCGCCGTTTGAGTTTCGTTGCTTCATTCGATTTGATTCTTTTTGCAAACCGGAGTTCTTAAGTTGAACTTTCTGGTTAGATCTCTTATTTGAGTTTTAACCGTGCATATTTTCTTGATTGCTTATGTATGTTATTGTTTGTTTGCGATAGAGTACCCGGAGTGCGAAACGTGCTACTATGAGTCTCTAGGTTTCACGGATCATCAGCAAATCAAGTAACACTTTGATCATACCTTTTTACTACCCAGTTTTATTGCATTAGATCAATCCTCAAACAATTGCATGATTAGGATCTGATTAATATGTGGGTTTTGGGGAGTAGATGAGGTAGTACATATTGCCCTGTTTATTATCAAACCTTTGGGAGTTACTTCTACGTTGCTTATTTGCTATGCTATACTCGTAGACGTGGATTGGGTTTAAGTGATTTCCATGACAGATGAGAGATTGATAATTAATGGTTGAACTTAAGGTGGCTACTTTAATTCACATCTGGGTGGATTGAGGCACCTGGAGAACCTAGTGTTGCCTGTATTTTGGAAATCCCGGGGTTCTGTGTGATTATCCTATGGACGCCACCCAGACTCAAAGGGATCATGAGATTATTCATGCTAGAAACTTCCGTGTGCAGCCACAAGCTATTATGGGCTCTAGCATAGCTGAGTAAGTTGCAAGACCTCTTTCACAGGTGGGCTAGCAGATGTAGGGGAAGTAGGTGTAACTGTCCACCCGGAGTAAAGAGTTATTGTTTCTGAAAGACTGTGTCTCGGTCATCCGTTTCTCAAACACCATGTAGTGCGAGAAATCAAATGGAGGAGATCGAGTCTTGTGGGGAAAAGTGCACAAACCTCTGCAGAGTGTACAAACTAATCATAATTAGCCGTGTCCCTGGTTATGGACATCTTGAGTATCTAGTTCTTGGATTATCATGTGGATCTCATCATCATGTTACTTAATTATAAATTTGATTGGGTTTAATCACATTCTTAATTGGGATTGAGTTGGAGGAACCTTCTCAATGTTTAACAACCACCATGATAGTTAAATAAAATTTATTCCTTTGTTGTAGGGAAAATTTGGCTTTTCGCAAAACTGTAACCATAGAGCTTTCCACCAGCCAAATATGCATGTAGTGATAGCATTATTATGTTCATTACTCTCTATGCGTTACCTTAGCAGCATATTCCATGTGCTGACCCGTTTTCGGGCTGCAACGTTCATGTTGCAGACTTTTCAGACAATGAGTAAGGTGCCATAGGTCGTGCTCTTATACTCAGTGATGCCGTTGGAGTTGATGGACTCCCTTTATCTTCCAAGCCTTCCGCTGTTATCGTATTTAGATGGCCTTAAGCCATATTTATTGTAATAAGTTTTCTCTTGAGACTATTCCATGTAATAAGTGTGTGATTTCTACTCTGTTATAAATCCTTCAAGTACTGTGCGTGTCAGCATTACCGATCCAGGGATGACACTGATGCACAGAGATTGGACCGTTTGAGGTCTGATCGCTACAAGATGGTATCAGAGCACACGCTGACTGTAGGACATGACCACTAAGCTAAAAGCCCTAGATCACTACTCTCTTCTCATTTCTGACTCCTCTCCTTCTTCCACTCTTTTAGGATGGCGGATGCAAGGAACAAGTTCGCGCAACTGGATGAAGATATGCCTTTTGGACGCCACTTGAAGGAAGTTACTAGAAACCTGAGCATCGGAATACCAAGCTTCACCGGGACCTACAATGCCACACTACCAGAAGAGGAGCGTTGGATGATTCAAGTTCAAGTTCTAGGAAGAACGTTCATGCCAGTCACTAAGCCCATAGAGTTTTCCTTTGATGCACCAACCTGGAGTCTAGGAAAGAGCATGGCAGCCCACATCACCATGGGACGCATTGGAGAAGTTTACCAAAAGGATCTCAAGGATACTATCTACCAGATTTGTGGGCGCCGAGATGAGCAATGGGAGATGATCAGCACCAGGAAAGATAAATCTATTGCAGCTTTCATCCAGGAGTTAAACCAGCACATTCGTCGCCAGGAGAACCAGATGTGCGTAGGCATGACAGATCTAAAGAAGGCAATGACCAGGATCACAGAGCTGGAGGAAGAACTCAAGTCTACGCACGATGGATATGAGGAGGAAATCGCAACATTATTGGAGAAGAATGATGACCTGATAAAGAAGATCGGAGTATTCATGGGAGACCCAGCACCAGGAGGAGAAGACGACGATTCTACTTGCCCGGAGAACTACATCATCATCGACGACACCGACTCGGACCCCAGTGATGATGAATTGGATGTTGAAGCTGGAGCAGATATCATGGAGTCTTCGATTGATCAAAATTTCTAGTAGACCACCATACCAGTAGTAGTATTTCCCCCATGTATATAGTATAGTCCGAGCACATTTGTAACGATAGTTAGATCGATTGTATTGCCTTGTTTGAAATTGATTGGAGTGATATGTTTGTGCTTGTCTCATGTGCATATGGGTAGTGTTTTCCCTCTAGACCTTATTTCTATCTATTTTCTCATCTTTTTCTAAACCCCTCAGATGCCTCCAAGACGCGACACTGGATTTGTTTTTCCATCGGAGATCACTCAGTTGATTCAGCAGCAGAATGCCCTGATGCAAGTGTTAGTTCAGAACCAAGGCAACAACAACAACAACAACAAAAACAACCCACCCCCACCACCACCTGTTGATCACTTAGCCCGTTTCTTAAGGCTGAATCCGCCGGTGTTTTCCAGCAGCACCAAGCCAATTGTTGCAGATGATTGGCTGCGCAAGGTTGGAAGGAAGCTGACCACTGTAGGATGCACAGATGCGGAGAGAGTGCGTTTTGCCGCACATCAGCTTGATGGACCCGCAGCATCATGGTGGGAGAATTACACAGCCACTCACCCCATCGACACTGTCACATGGGACCAGTTTCGGTAGGCCTTTCGTACTGCCCATGTTTCAGCAGGAGCTATGGCCATGAAGAAGCGCGAGTTTCGCAACTTGCGCCAAGGAGGACGTACCGTTGGACAGTACGTGCAAGATTTTAGTAAGTTAGTACGTTGTGCCCCATATGACGTTGCTACGGATGCAGCCAAGCAGGAGAAGTTTCTGGAAGGACTGAATGATGAGCTGAGCATGCAGTTGATGGTGGCAACTTTCAAAAACTACCAGGAGTTGGTAGATAGAGCTCTCATGATTGAAGGGAAGCATCAGCAGATTGAGAGTCGCAAGAGGAAGTATGGACAAGGAAAGTATAGTACAGGAGCTCATCAGAAGCCTCGTTTTACCCCTAACTCAGGAGGACACCTTCAACATAACCATGGAGGTCATAATCACAATGGATGGAGTTCGCACAATCATAGGGGCCCCAAGAATGGGAATGGTAACGGAGGAAGCAACGGGCAGAACCGTTCCAACCCATCAACACCAGCCAAGAGGGATCTGAGCCACATTACCTGCTACAAGTGCCAGAAGACTGGACATTATGCCACTGATTGTCCGGAAGCAAAGAATAGAAATGGTAGTGGTGTTGGAAATATGCCCTAGAGGCAATAATAAAATGGTTATTATTATATTTCTTTGTTCATGATAATAGTCTATTATTCATGCTATAATTGTGTTATTCGGAAATCGTAATACACGTGTGAATACATAGACCACAACGTGTCCCTATTGAGCCTCTAGTTGACTAGCTCGTTGATCAACAGATAGTCATGGTTTCCTGACTATGGACATTGGACGTCATTGATAACGGGATCACATCATTGGGAGAATGATGTGATGGACAAGACCCAATCCTAAGCATAGCACAAAGATCGTGTAGTTCGTTTTGCTAGAGCTTTTCCAAATGTCAAGTATCATTTCCTTAGACCAAGAGATTGTGCAACTCCCGGATACCGTAGGAGTGCTTTGGGTGTGCCAAACGTCGCAACGTAACTGGGTGACTATAAAGGTGCACTACGGGTATCTCCGAAAGTGTCTGCTGGGTTGTACGAATCGAGATCGGGATTTGTCACTCCGTATGACGGAGAGGTATCTCTGGGCCCACTCAAGTAATGCATCATCATAATGAGCTCAATGTGACCAAGTGTCAGTCACGGTATCATGCACTACTGATGCGAGTAAAGTGACTTGCCGTGCGAGATTAAACGAGGTATTGGGATACCGACGATCGAATCTCGGTCAAGTAACGTACCGATTGACAAAGGGAATTGTATACAGGGTTGCTTGAATCCTCGACATCGTGGTTCATCCGATGAGATCATGGAGGAGCATGTGGGAGCCAACATGGGTATCCAGATCCCGCTGTTCGTTATTGACCGGGGAGGCGTCTCGGTCATGTGTGCATGTCTCCCGAACCCGTAGGGTCTACACACTTAAGGTTCGGTGACGCTAGGGTTGTAGAGATATGAGTATGCAGTAATCCGAAAGTTTTTTGGAGTCCCGGATGAGATCCCGGATGTCACGAGGAGTTCCGGAATGGTCCGGAGGTAAAGAATTATATATAGGAAGTCAGGTTTCGGCCATCGGGAAAGTTTCTGGGTCACGGTATTGTACCGGGACAACCGGAAGGGTCCCGGGGGTCCAGCGGGTGGGGCCACCTATCCCGGAGAGCTCCATGGGCTGAAGTGGGAGGGGAACCAGCCCCTGGTGGGCTGGTGCACCCCCCTTGGGCCCCCCTGCGCCTAGGGTTGGGAAACCCTAGGGGTGGGGGCGCCTCCACCTGGCTTGGGGAGCAAGCCACCCCCCTGCCGCCGCACCCCCTTGGAGATCCCATCTCCTAGGGCCCGCGCCCCCACTTAGGGGCCCTATATAAAGAGGGGGGAGGGAGGGCAGCCGCACCCATGCTCTTGGCGCCTCCCTCTCCCCTTGCTACACCTCTCCGTCTCGCAGACGCTTGGCGAAGCCCTGCCAAGATCGCTGCTGCATCCACCACCATGCCGTCGTGCTGCTGGATCTTCATCAACCTCTCCTTCCCCCTTGCTGGATCTAGAAGGAGGAGACGTCTTCCCCAACCGTACGTGTTTTGAACGCGGAGGTGTTGTCCGTTCAGCACAAGGATCATCGGTGATTTGGATCACGACGAGTACGACTCCCTCAACCCCGTTCTCTTGAACGCTTCCGCTCGATCTACAAGGGTATGTAGATGCACTCATCTCTCTTTTTGCTAGATGAACTCATAGATTGATCTTGGTGAAAGCGTAGAAAAATTTTATTTTCTGCAACGTTCCCCATTAGTGGCATCATGAGCTAGGTCTATGCGTAGTTCTCTTCACGAGTAGAACACAAACTTGTTGTGGGCGTAGATGTTGTCAACTTTCTTGCCACTACTAGTCTTATTTTGCTTCAGCGGTATTGTGGGATGAAGCGGCCCGGACCGACCTTACACGTATGCTTACGTGAGACAGGTTCCACCGACTGACATGCACTAACTGCATAAGGTGGCTAGCGGGTGTCTGTCTCTCCCACTTTAGTTGGAGCTGATTCGATGAAAAGGGTCCTTATGAAGGGTAAGTAGAAGTTGAAAAATCATGTTGTGGCTTTTACGTAGGTAAGAAAACGTTCTTTCTAGAACCCTATTGCAGCCACGTAAAAGATGCAACAACAATTAGAGGACTTCTAACTTGTTTTTGCAGCAATTGCTTTGTGATGTGATATGGCCAAATGGTTTGATGAATGATATATATGTGATGTATGAGATCATGTTCTTGTAATAGGAATCATGACTTGCATGTCGATGAGTATGACAACCGGCAGGAGCCATAGGAGTTGTCTTAATTATTGTATGACCTGCGTGTCAATGATTTAACGCCATGTAATTACTTTACTTTATTGCTAAACCGTTAGCCATAGTAGTAGAAGTAATAGTTGGCGAGCAACTTCATGGAAACACGATGATGGAGATCATGATGATGGAGATCATGGTGTCATGCCGGTGACGAAGATGATCCTGGAGCCCCGAAGATGGAGATCAAAGGAGCTATATGATATTGGCCATATCATGTCACTCCTATTTGATTGCATGTGATGTTTATCATGTTTTTGCATCTTGTTTACTTAGAACGATGGTAGTAAATAAGATGATCCCTCATAATAATTTCAAGAAAGTGTTCCCCCTAACTGTGCGCCGTTGTGAAAGTTCGTTGTTTCGAAGCACCACGTGATGATCGGGTGTGATAGATTCTAACGTTCACATACAACGGGTGTAAGACAGATTTACACATGCATAAACACTTAGGTTAACTTGACGAGCCTAGCATGTACAGACATGGCCTCGGAACACAAGAGACCGAAAGGTCGAACATGAGTTGTATGGAAGATACGATCAACATGGAGATGTTCACCGATGATGACTAGTCTGTCTCACGTGATGATCGGACACGGCCTAGTCGACTCGGATCATGTATCACTTAGATGACTAGAGGGATGTCTAATCTGAGTGGGAGTTCATTAAATAATTTGATTAGATGAACTTAATTATCATGAACTTAGTCTAAAAACCTTTGCAAATATGTCTTGTAGATCAAATGGCCAACGCCATGTCCACCTCAACTTCAACGCTCCTAGAGAAACCAAGCTGAAAGATGATGGCAGCAACTATACGGACTGGGTCCGAACCCGAGGATCATCCTAATAGCTGCAAAGAAAGATTATGTCTTAGAAGCACCGCTAGGTGAAGCTCCCATCCCGAGAACCAAGACGTTATGAATGATTGGCAGTCTCGTCTGATGATTACTCCCTCGTTCAGGCGGCATGCTTTACAGCTTAGAACCGGGCTCCAAAAGCATTTTGAGCAACACGGAGCATATGAGATGTTCAAGAGCTGAAAATGGTTTTCCAAGCTCATGCTCGGTCGAGAGATATGAAGTCTCCGACAAGTTCTTGATTGTTGTAAGATGGAGGAAAATAGTTCTCATCGGTGAGCACATACTAAAATGTGCAGGTTGCACAACCGCTTAACTCAGCTGGGAGTTAATCTCCGGATGACGGGTTATTGATGAAATCCTTCATCGCTTTCACTTTGAGCAACAAGAGCTTTGTGATGAACTTCAATATGCAGGGGATGGAAAAGACCATTCCTGAGGTATATTCAATGCTGAAATCAGCGGAGGTAGAGATCAAGAAGGAACATCAAGTGTTGATGGTGAATAAAACCACTAAGTTCAAGAAAGGCAAGGGTAAGAAGAACTTCAAGAAGGACGGCAAGGGAGTTGCCGCGCCCGGTAAGACTGTTGCCCGGAAGAAGTCAAAGAATGGACCCAAGCCTGAGACTGAGTGCTTTTATTGCAAGGGAAGCGGACACTGGCGGAACTGCCCCAAATACTTAGCGGACAAGAAGGCCGGCAACACTAAAGGTATATGTGATATACATGTAATTGATTTGTACCTTACCACTACTCATAGTAGCTCCTGGGTATTTGATACCGGTGCTGTTGCTCATATTTGTAACTCAAAGCAGGAGCTGTGGAATAAGCGGAGACTGGCGAAGGACGAGGTGACGATGCGCGTCGGGAATGGTTCCAAAGTCTATGTGATCGCCGTCGCCATGCTACCTCTACATTTACCTACGGGATTAGTTTTAAACCTCAATAATTGTTATTTAGTACCAGCTTTGAGCATGAACATTGTATCTGGATCTCGTTTAATACGAGATGGCTACTCATTTAAATCTGAGAATAATGGTTGTTCTATTTATATGAGAGATATGTTTTATGGTCATGCTCCGATGGTCAATGGTTTATTCTTAATGAATCTCGAACGTGATGTTACACATATTCATAGTGTGAATACCAAAAGACGTAAAGTTGATAACGATAGTCCCACATACTTGTGGCACTGCCGCCTTGGTCACATTCGTGTCAAGCGCATGAAGAAGCTCCATGCTGATGGACTTTTAGAGTTTCTCGATTATGAATCATTTGACACATGCGAACCATGCCTCGTGGGCAGAATGACCAAGACTCCGTTCTCCGGAACAATGGAGCGAGCAACCAACTTATTGGAAATCATACATACTGATGTGTGCGGTCCGATGAGCGTTGACGCTTGCGGAGGATATCGTTATGTTCTCACTCTCACTGACGACTTAAGTAGATATGGGTATGTCTACTTGATCAAACACAAGTCTGAGACCTTTGAAAAGTTCAAGGAATTTCAGAATGAGGTAGAGAATCAACGTGACCGAAAAATAAAGTTCTTGCAATCAGATCATGGAGGAGAATATTTAAGTCACGAGTTTGGTACGCACTTAAGGAAATGTGGAATCGTTTCACAACTCACGCCGCCTGGAACACCTCAGCGTAACGGTGTGTCCTAATGTCGTAATCACACTCTATTGGATATGGTGCGATCTATGATGTCTCTTACCGATTTACCGTTATCATTTTGGGGATACGCTCTAGAGACAGCTACATTCACTTTAAATAGGGCACCGTCTAAATCCGTTGAGATGACACCATATGAATTATGGTCTGGGAAGAAACCTAAGCTGTCGTTTCTAAAAGTTTGGGGATGCGATGCTTATGTCAAGAAACTTCAACCTGAAAAGCTCGAACCCAAGTCGGAAAAATGCGTCTTCATAGGATACCCTAAGGAAACCATTGGGTATACCTTCTACCTCAAATCCGAAGGCAAGATCTTTGTTGCCAAGAACGGGTCCTTTCTGGAGAAAGAGTTTCTCTCGAGAGAAGTAAGTGGGAGGAAAGTGGAACTTGATGAAGTACTGCCTCTTGAACCGGTGAGTAGCGCAGCTCAGGAAGATGTTCCTATGGTGCCAGCACCAACTGAAGGGGAGGTTAATGATGATGATCAAGGTACTTCGGATCAAGTTACTACTGAACTTCGTAGGTCCACGAGGACACGTTCCACACCAGAGTGGTATGGCAACCCTGTCCTGGAAATCATGTTGTTAGACAATGGTGAACCTTCGAACTATGAAGAAGCGATGGCGGGCCCAGATTCCAACAAATGGCTTGAAGCCATGCAATCCGAGATAGGATCCATGTATGAAAACGAAGTATGGACTTTGACAGACTTGCCCGATGATCGGCGAGCGATAGAAAACAAATGGATCTTTAAGAAGAATTAGGACACAGATGGTAATGTTACCATCTATAAAGCTCGACTTGTCGCTAAGGGTTATCGACAAGTTCAAGGGGTTGACTATGATGAGACATTCTCTCCGTAGCGAAGCTAAAGTCCGTCCGAATCATGTTAGCAATTGCCGATACTATGATTATGAGATATGGCAAATGGACGTCAAAACGGCATTCCTTAACGGCCATCTTAAGGAAGAACTGTATATGATGCAGCGGAAGGTTTTGTCGACCACGAGAATGCTAACAAGGTATGCAAGCTCCAATGATCCATTTATGGGCTGGTGCAAGCATCTCGAGTTGGTACATTCGCTTTGATGAGATGATCAAAGCGTTTGGCTTTATGCGCACTTATGGAGAAGCCTGCGTTTACAAGAAAGTGAGTGGGAGCTCTATAGCATTTCTCATATTATATGTAGATGACATACTTTTGATGGGAAATGATATAGAACTTTTGGACAGCATTAAGGCCTACTTGAATAAGTGTTTTTCAATGATGGACCTTGGAGAAGCTGCTCACATATTAGGCATCAAGATCTATAGGGATAGATCAAGACGCCTGATAGGTCTTTCACAAAGCACATACCTTGATAAGATATTGAAGAAGTTCAATATGGATCAGTCTAAGAAAGGGTTCTTGCCTGTGTTGCAAGGTGTCAAATTGAGCTCAGCTCAATGCCCGGCCACGGTAGAAGATAAAGAAGAGATGAGTGTCATCCCCTATGCCTCAGCCATAGGATCTATTATGTATGCCATGTTGTGTACCAAACCTGATATAAACCTTGCCGTAAGTTTGGTAGGAAGGTACCAAAGTAATCCCGGCAGGGAACACTGGACAGCAGTCAAGAATATCCTGAAGTACCTGAAAAGGACAAAGGACATGTTTCTCGTCTATGGAGGTGACGAAGAGCTCGTCGTAAAGGGTTACGTCGATGCTAGCTTCGACACACATCTGGATGACTCTAAGTCACAAATCGGATACGTGTATATTTTGAATGGTGGGGCAGTAAGCTGGTGCAGTTGCAAGCAAAGCGTCGTGGCGGGATCTACATGTGAAGCAGAATACATGGCAGCCTCGGAGGTAGCGCATGAAGCAATATGGGTGAAGGAGTTCATCACCGACCTAGGAGTCATACCCAATGCGTCGGGGCTGATCGCACTCTTCTGTGACAACACTGGAGCTATTGCACTTGCCAAGGAGCTCAGGTTTCACAAGAAGACCAGGCACATCAAGCGTCGCTTCAAATCCATTCCTGAAAATGTTAAAGATGGAGACATAGATATTTGTAAAGTATATACGGACCTGAATGTAGCAGATCCGTTGACTAAACCTCTCCCTAGGGCAAAACATGATCAACACCAGAACTCTATGGGTGTTCGTTTCATCACAATGTAACTAGATGATTGACTCTAGTGCCAGTGGGAGACTGTTGGAAATATGCCCTAGAGGCAATAATAAAATGGTTATTATTATATTTCTTTGTTCATGATAATAGTCTATTATTCATGCTATACTTGTGTTATCCGGAAATTGTAATACACGTGTGAATACATAGACCACAATGTGTCCCTAGTGAGCCTCTAGTTGACTAGCTCGTTGATCAACAGATAGTCATGGTTTCCTGACTATGGACATTGGATGTCATTGATAACGGGATCACATCATTGGGAGAATGATGTGATGGACAAGACCCAATCCTAAGCATAGCACAAAGATCGTGTAGTTCGTTTTGCTAGAGCTTTTCCAAATGTCAACTATCATTTCCTTAGACCATGAGATTATGCAACTCCCGGATACCGTAGGAGTGCTTTGGGTGTGCCAAATGTCGCAACGTAACTGGGTGACTATAAAGGTGCACTACGGGTATCTCCCAAAGTGTCTGTTGGGTTGGCACGAATCGAGACTGGGATTTGTCACTCCGTATGATGGAGAGGTATCTCTGGGCCCACTCAGTAATGCATCATCATAATTAGCTCAATGTGACCAAGTGTCTGGTCACGGGATCATGCATTACGGTACGAGTAAAGTGACTTGCCGGTAACGAGATTAAACGAGGTATTGGGATACCGACGATCGAATCTCGGGCAAGTAACGTACCGATTGAAAAAGGTAATTGTATACGGGGTTGCTTGGATCCTCGACATCGTGGTTCATCCGATGAGATCATCGAGGAGCATGTGGGAGCCAACATGGGTATCCAAATCCCGCTGTTGGTTATTGACCGGAGAGGCGTCTCGGTCATGTCTACATGTCTCCCGAACGCGTAGGGTCTACACACTTAAGGTTCGGTGACGCTAGGGTTGTAGAGATATGAGTATGCATAAATCTGAAAGTTGTTCGGAGTTCCGGATGAGATCTCGGACATCACGAGGAGTTCCGGAATGGTCCGGAGGTAAAGAATTATATATATGAAGTCAGGTTTCGGCCATCGGGAAAGTTTCGGGGTCACCGGTATTGTACCGGGATCACCGGAAGGGTCCCGGGGGTGCACCGGGTGGGGCCACCTATCCCGGAGGGCTCCATGGGCTGAAGTGGGAGGAACCAGCCTGGTGGGCTGGTGCGCCCCTTGGCCCCCTGCGCCTAGGGTTGGGAAACCCTAGGGGTGGGCGCCCACCACTTGGGGGGCAAGCCACCCCCCTGGCCGCTGCCCCCCTTGGGTATCCCATCTCATAGGGCCGGCGCCCCCCCTTAGGGGCCCTATATAAAGAGGGGGGAGGGAGGGCAGCCGCACCCATGCTCTTGGCGCCTCCCTCTCCCCTTGCTACACCTCTCCGTCTCGGAGACGCTTGGTGAAGCCCTGCCGAGATCGCTGCTGCATCCACCACCACGCCGTCGTGCTGCAGGATCTTCATCAACCTCTCCTTCCCCCTTGCTAGATCAAGAAGGAGGAGACGTCTTCCCCAACCGTATGTGTGTTGAGCGCGGAGGTGATGTCCGTTCAGCGCTAGGATCTTCGGTGATTTGGATCACGACGAGTACGACTCCCTCAACCCCGTTCTCTTGAATGCTTCCGCTCGATCTACAAGGGTATGTAGATGCAATCCTCTCTCTCGTTGCTAGATGAACTCATAGATTGATCTTGGTGAAAGCGTAGAAATTTTTTATTTTCTGCAACATTCCCTAACAAGTGGAAGCTCTGGGAAGAAGCCCAACCCTTTCAACAGGGGACAAGTGAACCACGTCAACATGGAGGAGGTAGAAGCCCAGCCTGATGTAGTAATAGGTAAGTTTTTGGTTAAGTCATTTACTGCAATCGCTCTTCTCGATACTGGTGCATCGCATTCATACATATCAAGGGGATTTGTGGATAAGTATAAGTTCCCCACCAAAGTTCTTAGAACACCTATGTTAGTAAGCTCACCAGGAGCAGAGTATATGGCAAGCCAAGGATGTTTTCAGATGCCATTGTCCATAGGTAGGCATGTTTTCCCCTCGGACTTGATAATTTTGTAATCTCAAGGTCTGGATGTGATTTTGGGTATGGATTGGCTATCGATGTATGGAGGAAACATCGATTGCGCTAGTAAGACAATTTTGCTTACCACCCCAGAAGGAAGAAGGATTAAGTATGTATCCCGGCATGTGCCGAAAAGGACTCAGGTGAATTCCTTATCAGGAGTTGTACAGGAGGAAGTGCCAGTGGTGAAGGAATTCCCTGATGTGTTTCCAGAAGAGTTGCCAGGCATGCCACTGGATAGAGACATTGAGTTTTTGATTGAGCTTTTTCCAGGCACAGGGCCAATATCTAAGAGACCGTAAAGGATGCCCGCTAAGGATTTGGAGGAAATTAAGAAAAATATTAAGGAGTTACTGGACAAAGGCTATATTCGCCCAAGTTCGTCACCTTAGGGATCACCCGTGCTTCTCGTGGAGAAGAAGGATGGATCGTTGAGGATGGTTGTTGATTAACGAGGATTGAATGAAGTGACAATTAAGAACAAGTACCCACTACTGATGATCAATGACTTGTTTGACTAACTACAAGGAGCTAAAGTATTTTCCAAGGTCGATTTGCGATCAGGATACCACCAGCTGAAGATTCGAGAGCGTGATATACCTAAGACAGCTTTTACCACAAGGTATGGGCTATATGAGTATACCGTTATGTCATTTGGCTTGACTAACACACCTGCATATTTCATGAACATGATGAACAAGGTGTTTATGGAGTTTTTGGATAAGTTCGTCGTGGTGTTCATTGATGATATTATGGTCTACTCGAAGAATGAAGAGGAGCATAAGGAGCATTTGCGTTTGGTACTTGGAAAGCTCAGAGAACATCAGTTATATGCCAAGTTCAACAAGTGCGAGTTTTGGTTGAAGGAAGTTGGATTCCTCGGACATGTTATATCCGGAGAAGGAATAGCAATAGACCCCACCAAGGTTATCACTATGACAAATTGGGAAGCACACACGTCAGTTGGAGAGATCCGGAGTTTTCTTGGACTCGTAGGATACTACTGGAGGTTCATTGAGAATTTCTCGAAGATTGCAAAGCCTATGACGGAGTTGTTGAAGAAGGACACCAAGTTCAATTGGACTGAGGAATGTGAGGCTAGTTTCCAGGAGTTGAAGAAACGTTTGGTTACAGCGCCAGTGTTGATTCTGCCTGATCAACGCAAGGATTATGAGGTGTATTGCGACGCTCGTCGAGGACTTGTAGCAGTGCTTATGCAGGAGGGAAGAGTTGTTTCTTATGCCTCACGACAGCTTAAACCCCATGAGTTAAATTATGCCATCCATGATCTGGAATTAGCAGCCGTAGTGCATGCGTTGAAGACATGGAGACATTTTCTCATTGAAAACAATTGTGAGGTGTACACAGATCACAAGAGTTTGAAGTATATCTTCACGCAGAAGGAGTTGAATCTCAGGCAAAGGAGATGGTTGGAGCTCATCAAGGATTATGATATGAGATTGCATTATCACCCAGGGAAGGCTAACGTAGTAGCCGATGCGTTGAGCCGCAAGAGCCATGTCAACACAGTCATGACTAGAGAGTTACCCAAGGAGTTAGCCGAAGATCTTCGTGAGCTATGTTTGGAGATAGTTCCGAGAGGCTATGTAGCAGCCTTGGAGATTCAGTCTACTTTGATAGATAAGATCAGAGAAGCTCAGAAGACAGACAAGGAAATTGCCGAGATAAAGGAAAGGATGAGCAAAGGAAAAGCCAAGGGATTTCATGAGGATTAGCACGATACCTTATGGTTTGAGGACCGCGTTTATGTGCTCAATGATCCCGAGATCAGGAAGTTAATTCTGCCGGGGGCCCATGATTCGCCGTATTCTATTCACCCAGGAAACACCAAGATGTATCTGGATTTGAAGGACAGTTTCTAGTGACCGGAATGAAGAAGGACATTACGGAGTATGTAGCAGTTTGTGATGTATGTCAGAGAGTGAAAGCAGAGCATCAGAAGCGAGCGGGATTGCTACAACCATTGCCGATACCCAAATGGAAGTGGGATAAGCTAGGCATGGATTTTATTACGGGATTGCCCAGGACTCGTTCAGGCTACGACTCGATATGGGTTGTAGTCGATCGATTGATGAAGGTAGCTCATTTCATCCCAGTGAAGACCACTTATACCAGTGCTAAGTTGGCAAATATATACATGACTAGGATCGTATGTCTGCATGGAGTTCCGAGGACCATAGTATCAGATAGAGGAACCCAGTTTACCTCAAAGTTCTGGAATCAGTTGCACGAAACTTTAGGTACCAGGCTAGAGTCCAGTACAGCCTTTCATCCATAGACAGATGGACAGACCGTGAGAGTCAATCAGATTTTGGAGGACATGCTGAGAGCTTGTGCACTAGATTATGGATCTAGTTGGGACGACAATTTACCGTATGCAGAGTTTTCTTACAACAATAGCTACCAATCCAGTTTGAAGATGGCCCCTTTCGAAGCTCTGTACGGAAGGAGATGCAGGACACCGTTGTTGTGGGATGAAGTTGGAGACCGTCAGCTGTTTGGACCAGATTTGATTAAAGAGTCTAAAGAGAAGGTTAAGTTGATTCGTGATAGACTCAAGGTACCCCAGTCCAGGCAGAAGAGTTATGCGGATTCTAAACACAAGGAGACAGTTTACGAAGTAGGAGACAGAGTTTATCTTCGTGTGTCCCCACTTCGAGGAGTTAAGCGTTTTGGAGTTAAGGGAAAGTTAGCACCATGTTTTGTGGGACCATACAAAGTTTTGGAGCGTATGGGAGAATTTGCTTACAAGCTGGAGTTGCCTGAAGGATTGTCAGGAGTTCACGATGTGTTCCACGTTACTCAGTTGAAGAAGTGCCACGCAGAGATGGCTGATATTCCTCTGAGAGATACAGTTCCACTGGAAGCGATTCAGCCAGATAGTGATTTGACCTAGGAGGAGAAACCAGTCAAGATTCTCGAGTTTGCTAGCCGAGTCACCCGCAGCAAGGTTATCAAGTTTTGCAAAGTTCAGTGGAGCCACCATACCGAAGATGAAGCCACTTGGGAATGAGAGGAAGACCTACGCAAGGAACACCCTCACCTATTTTCTAGCCAACCTGAATCTCGAGGGCGAGATTCATCTTACGGGGGGTAGGTTCGTAACATCCAAAAAATTTAATTTGGAATGTTATACATAGATCATTCATGCATATCATGTTTTATTGCATTTCGATTCGCGATTCTCGAAATTCTAAGCAACTCAAGGACCCATGGAGAGAGTTGGGGATTTCACGATTTTCATATTTGAAGTTTATCAAATATCGAAACGAGGATCATTTGTTTTAATTATTTTTCTCTCCGAAAATATTTCATATTCGAAGTATATGAGAGGGGATAATATGACTTCTCCAAAAATAATGAAATATTGGAAGAAAAATATTAAAAACAAATATTTGATTTTATTTCAATTTTATTTGCCTAGGAAAAATATGCGTTTTCCAAAATCGCATTTTAGGCCCAAATAAATGTTCATCTTGTCCGGCTTATTTTTAGAGCACGGGGAAAATTTATTTCGAGATTTTTGGAGTCCGTTTAGTATTTCTTTTCTTACTTTTTCTACATGCTGGAATTATTTTTAAAAAAAGTGAAACGACTTTGGGCCGTACCCGGCCAGGAGACCTCGGGCCGGCCCTTTATAAGTCGCCGCCCCGGAGCCCCTGGAGCCCACCGCTGCCCCAGCCCACCCCGCCCTAACCCTAACCCTAGCCGCCTAACGCCGCCGCCATTGTCGCCGCCGACGCCGCCCGTTCAAATCACCCCCGCCGGATCCCTCGCCGACGCCATCCGCCCCATCGGAGCTCGCCGCTGACCTCGCCGGAGGTATAGCCGTCGCCGCCGGTTTTTTTATAAAATCGTTCGGTTTAAAAAAACCCTAGATCCTTTTTTTAGTTTCGATTCGTCGGTTTTCCTCAGTTTAGTTATTTTGCGGACGTTTGTCCGTACGTTCGTTTTAATGAACGGTTTTCACCATTTAGCCGCAGACAGTGAACGTTCGTTCGTTAGCCTGTTCATCCGTTTTTCTTTTTCTCAAATTTTTTCGCGATTATTTTCGATCGCGATTTCTGATCTGATTTTTGTTCTAGTATAACTTTTCGCTCGTTTATCGGAATCAGGCGATTCAAGCGCCTAGAGTTTCGTCTCGAAACCCTCTTTCTGTTTAACCAACTCAAACAAGTTTTTGCTACTGTAAAATTTGACTTAGGTCCAGATTAGTAAGCGAAGTTTGTTTGTTTCGCCGTTTGAGTTTCGTTGTTTTGCTCGATTTGATTCTTTTTGCAAACCGGAGTTCTTAAGTTGAACTTTCTGGTTAGATCTCTTATTTGAGTTTTACCCATGCATCTTTGCTTGATTGCTTATGTATGTTATTGTTTGTTTGCGATAGAGTACCCGGAGTGCGAAGCGTGCTACTACGAGTCTCTAGGTTTCACGGATCATCAGCAAGGCAAGTAACACTTTGATCATACCTTTTTACTACCCAGTTTTATTGCATTAGATCAATCCTCAAACAATTGCATGATTAGGATCTAATTAATATGTGGGTTTTGGGAAGTAGATGAGGTAGTACCAATTGCCCTGTTTATTATCAAACCTTTGGGAGTTACTTCTACGTTGCTTATATTGCTATGCTATGCTTGTAGACGTGGATTGGGTTTGAGTGATTTCCATGACAGATGTGAGATTGATAATTAATGGTTAAACTTAAGGTGGCTACTTTAATTCACATCCGGGTGGATTGAGGCACTTGGAGATCCCAGTGTTGCCTGTATTTTTGGAAATCCCGGGGTTCCGTGTGATTATCCTATGGACCGCCACCCAGACTCAAAGGGATAATGAGATTAATCATGCTAGAAACTTCCGTGTGTAGCCACAAGCTATTATGGGCTCTAGCATAGCTGAGTAAGTTGCAAGACCACTTTCACTGGTGGGCTAGCAGATGTAGGGGAAGTAGGTGTAACTGTCCACCCGGAGTAAAGAGTTATTGTTTCTGAAAGACTGTGTCTCGGTCATCCGTTTCGCAAACACCATGTAGTGCGAGAAATCAAACGGAGTAGATCGAGTCCTGTAGGGAAAAGTGCACAAACCTCTGCAGAGTGTACAAACTAATCATGATTAGCCGTGTCCCCAGTTATGGACATCTTGAGTATCTAGTTCTTGGATTATCATGTGGATCTCATCATCATGTTACTTAATTATAAATTTGATTGGGTTTAATCACGTTCTTAATTGGGATTGAGTTGGAGGAACCTTCTCAATGTTTAACAACCACCATGATAGTTAAATAAAATTATTCCTTTGTTGTAGGGAAAATTTGGCTTTTCGCAAAACTGTAACAATAGAGCTTTCCACCAGCCAAATATGCATGTAGTGATAGCATTATTCTGTTCATTACGCTCTATGTGTTACCTTGCCAGCATATTCCATGTGCTGACCCGTTTTCGGGCTGCAACGTTCATGTTGCAGACTTTTCAGACGACGAGTAAGGTGCCATAGGTCGTGGTCTTATACTCAGTGATGTCGTTGGAGTTGATGGACTAACTTTATCTTCCAAGCCTTCCGCTGTTATCGTATTTAGATGGCCTTAAGCTATATTTATTGTAATAAGTTCTCTCTTGAGACTATTCGGTGTAATAAGTGTGTGATTGCTACTCTGTTATAAATCCTTCAAGCACTGTGCGTGTCAGCATTACCGATCCAGGGATGACACTGATGCACAGAGATTGGACTGTTTGAGGTCTGGTCGCTACAATTCTGTTTTGGATGTTTAATGGGCTTTATTATACACTTTTATATTATTTTTGGGACTAACCTATTAACCGGAGGCCTAGCCCAGATTGCTATTTTTTGCCTATTTCAGTGTTTCGCATAAAAGGAATACCAAACGGAGTCCAAACGGAATGAAACCTTCGAGAACGTGATTTTTGGAACAAACGTGATACAGAGGACTTGGAGTGGATGTCAAGCAATCAACGAGGAGGCCACGAGGCAGGGGGGCGCGCCTACCCCCCTGGGCGCGCCCTCCACCCTCATCGGCTCCTCGTAGCTCCACCGACCTACTTATTCCTCCTATATATACCTATGTACCCCGAAAACATCAGAGATGGAGCAAAAACCCTATTTCCACCGCCACAACCTTCTGTACCCGTGAGATCCCATCTTGGGGCCTTTTTCGATGCTCCGCCGGAGAGGGCATCGATCACGGAGGGCTTCTACATCAACACCATAGCCTCTCTGATGATGTCTGAGTAGTCTTCCTCAGACCTTCGGGTCCATAGTTATTAGCTAGATGGCTTCTTCTCTCTCTTTGGATCTCAATACAAAGTTCTCCTCGATTCCCTTGGAGATCTATTTTATGTAATCTTCTTTTGCGGTGTGTTTGTCGAGATCCGATGAAATGTGGGTTTATGATCAAGATTATCTATGAACAATATTTGAATCTCCTCTGAATTCTTTTATGTATGATTGGTTATCTTTGCAAGTCTCTTTGAATTATCAGTTTGGTTTGGCCTACTAGATTGATCTTTCTTGCAATGGGAGAAGTTCTTAGCTTTGGGTTCAATCTTGCGGTGCTTGATCCTAGTGACAGAAGGGGAAACGACACGTATTGTATTGTTTCCATCGAGGATGAAAATATGGGGTTTATATCATATTGCATGAGTTTATCCCTCTACATCATGTCATCTTGCTTAAAGCGTTACTGCGTTCTTATGAACTTAATACTCTAGATGCATGCTGGATAGCGGTAGATGTGTGGACTAATAGTAGTAGATGCAGGCAGGAGTTGGTCTACTTGTCATGGACGTGACGCCTTTATACATGATCATACCTAGATATTCTCATAACTATGCTCGATTCTATCAATTGCTCGACATTAATTTGTTTACCCACCGTAATACTTATGCTCTTGAGAGAAGCCACTAGTGAAACCTATGGCCCCCCGAGTCTATTTTCCATCATATTAATCTCCCGTCAACAAGTTATTTCTATTACCGTTTATTTTTCTTTCTTTACTTTTAGTCTTTATCATAAAAATACCAAAAATATTATTTTATCATCTCTATCAGATCTCACTGTTGCAAGTGGCCATGAAGGGATTGACAACCCCTTTATCGCGTTGGTTGCAAGGTTCTTATTTGTTTGTGTAGGTGCGTGGGACTTGAGCGTGGTCTCCTACTGTATTGATACCTTGGTTCTCAAAAACTGAGGTAAATACTTACGCTACTTTACTGCATCACCCTTTCCTCTTCAAGGGAAAACCAAGGAAGTGCTCAAGAGGTAGCAAGAAGGATTTCTGGCGCCGTTGCCGGGGAGTCTACGCACAAGTCAAGACACACGAAGTACCCATCAAAAACTCTTATCCCTCGCATTACATTATTTGCCATTTGCCTCTCTCTTTTCTCTCCCCCACTTCACCCTTGCCGTTTTATTCGCCCTCTCTTTCTGTTTGCTTCTTTCCCTCTGTTTTTCTTGTGCCATGGCCGAATAAAAAAGGGCCAAGGGCTCTCTTCATGGTTTTAATACCTTGGATAGTCCCTCTGTCCTCTCTAAGCTCATAAATAATGATGCTATAGAAAGACCTACCGGGTTGTCAATGAGGGTTTGAATAATTTCGATGAAGATGATCCCGTAATTTTTCGTTAGTTACTTGATGAGTCTTTGAAAGATGCGTGGGATAGGCTTTTAATGATCCGGGCTAGCTATGTGCCCCAATATAAAATTGAGGTATACCTAAAAAGCTTTTATGTTGGGTTGCCCGCTTCATTCAAGCAAATTTTAGATTCTATTTTTGAGGAGGGTTTTCTTGAAGGGGATCCCATAGATACCTATGAAAAGATGAAAACTATATTTTGGCATCCTATGAGAGAGAAAGTTGAATCCACCTCTCTTTTGTGCTTTTACCAAAACGAAATTATCAAAGAGATGAAAACTAGCTTAGATGCGAATTTCTCTAGCGTGCTTAATCTTTCTTCCACCATTAATGGCTGCGTGCTTTATCAAAATAGAAACATAAATGCTATAGATAATAAATTTTCTCTTTTCTTTCCCAACACCAAAGATGGCAATACTTAGATCTATCCTTGCTTTTATGCCTAGCTAGGGGCGTTAAACGATAGCGCTTGTTGGGAGGCAACCCAATTTTATTTTAGTTTTTTGCTTTTTGCTCCTGTTTAGTAATAAATATTTGATCTAGCCTCTGGTTAGGTGTGTTTTTATGTTTTAGTTAGTGTTTGTGCCAAGTGAAACCTATAGGATCTTCTTGGATGATAGTTATTTGATCTTGCTGAAAATTCCAGAAACTTTCTGTTCACGAAAACAATTGTTTAAAATCACCAGAACTGATAAAATACTGATTCCAATTGCAGTAGATCAATAAACAAATTATCTAGGTCTTCCTATTTTGGTAGATTTTTCTGAGTTCCAGAAGTTTGTGTTAGATACAGATTATTACAAACTGTTCTGTTTTTGACAGATTCTGTTTTTCATGTGTTGTTTGCTTATTTTGATGAATCTATGGCTAGTAAAAGAGTTTATAAACCATAGAGAAGTTGGAATATAGTAGGTTTAAAACCAATATAAATAAATAATGAGTTCATTACAGTACCTTGAAGTGGTGTTTTATTTTCTTTCGCTAACGGAGCTCACTAGATTTTCTGTTAAGTTTTGTGTTGTGAAGTTTTCAAGTTTTGGGTAAAGATTTGATGGATTCTGGAACAAGGATTGGCAAGAACCTAATCTTGGGGATGCCCAACGCACCCCAAGGTAAAATTCAAGGACAAACAAAAGCCTAACACTGCTAGGGAAAAGCCTATACACAGAATCTTAGCTGCAGCGCGGCTCAAAAAGGAGCGCTGATGTTAATTAGTAGTAGCGCGTGTGCTGGAAACTTCCTGCTGACAAGTTTTTAGCAGTAGCGTGCTAATTGCAAACCGCGCTGCTACAAATATCAACCGGCGGTGTCCACCAAAATCCATTTAGCAGCAGCGCGGTGCCGCGAGCCGCGCTACTGCTATGGATGTAGTAGGAGCGCGCTTTTTCTAAGGTCGCTGCTGCTAAATTTCAAATATCCACACTTTTTGGTCCCCGTTAGCAGTAGCATCGTTGCCCAAAGCGCGCTGCTGCTACTTCCTTAGCAGCAGCGCGTTTTGGGCAACGGCGCTACTGCTAATCCGCACCAACCCACCACCTTTTCCCCACCCGTCCCTCCCTTCCCCCTCCTCTCTTCCCTTTCCCTACCTCCCACATGCTCCCCTCTCACTCTTCTTCTTCCTCAATACTTCTCCCCATTACTCTCCTCTTCTATCTACCTTTCTCTCTTCATTACTCCTACTTAACTACACCACCTCCATAAATGCATCTCCTTTCTCTTTTCCTTCCCCTCCACTAGTTGAAGTTGTCTCCTCCCAAATTAGGTAGCTAGGTAGATGTAGGATTTAGTTAAGTGACCTATTTGCCCCCTAACTAGATCTATCTTTGTCAAGAAGAGCTTTGTGCACTTTTGATCTCCCTACAACATCATCTCCACCGTGTGCTCGATCTCAAGATAGAGGTGATTAAAATTTCATGCTTTTGAGTGTGGCATGTTTATGGAAATTGTGTGTATGGCATGAGTTGACGCCAAATTGTGCTTTTGAGTTGCCTATGTTTTGCCGAAATGTCGATTTATTTCTGTTTCGGCGAATTCCGGGCAAACTCTAGATCCATATATGTCCTATTTTTAGGGAAGGTCATGCCAAATTTTTGTATGACTTTGATGCATGCATGCATTTTTATAATAATTTTTTTTGTTATTACCGTGCAAACGTTCATGATGGTCAGTGGAACGATGGTGGACAGGTGGTTGCGGTCGGCGGTGCAGGACATGAAAGAAAATAACCTGACAGAGGTTTTATGTCCGTGTCGAAAATGCAAAGGAATAGTTTGGCTCGACCCCTATGACGATGGTCGTGTCGAAGCGCACCTGCTCATGACTGGTTTCATGGATGGCTATACTCGGTGGATAAATGAAGATGAGGATGACGATGTTGAGGATGCCGACGGGGCAGGCAATGATGACACGGGGCAAGACGAAGAGATGATCGATAATGGCGGCGGGGAAGAGGCCGGACATGGCGGCGGAGAAGGGGCCGGACATGGTGGAGGAGAAGGGGGCGGACATGGCGGCGGAGAGAACGACATGGACTCCATGCAGCAGAGTTCGTCGGTACTAAGTTCAATCGTGCGGGACCCTCATGTTCAAGCATTGCTTCGCAAGGAGACGAGTACTGAGAGAGCTGCTTCTAGAGAGGAGGCTAAGCTGGAGCAACTGGTGGTAGACTCGAACACTCCATTGTATGATGGTTGCAATCCTGAGGTGACCCGCTTGAGTTTCGCGCTCCAACTCCTGAAGACGAAGGCTAAAAACAAATGGACCGACACTATCATCGATGAACATCTCAAGTACCTAAAGGATGTTCTTCCCGCGGGTAATCTATGTCCTACTAGTGTTGATGAGGCCAAGAAGATCGTGTGCCCTCTTGATCTGCCACACGTTAGATACCATGCATGCATCAACGATTACATAATTTATCGGAAGGAGCACGCGGAAAAAACAAGCTGTCCGGTGTGCAATGCTTCTCGATACAAGAAGGACGGGAAGAAATGTCCCTAGAAAGTTGTATGGTACTTACCGATCACTCCCCGTCTCCAGAGGTATTTTGTAGATCCCAAGGAAGCAAAGCTAATGCGCTGGCACACGGAGAGGAAGAAGCCCGACGATGGAGATGATCCGAAGCTGAGACACGTGAAGGATAGAAGCCAGTGGAGAGCGTTGAACATCTTCTATCGGTATTTTGAATGTGATCCAAGGAACATCATGCTCGGCGCGTGTACCGATGGCATGAATCCGTTTGGCAACCAGAACACCAACCATAGCATGGAACAACCTCCCCCCTGGTTGTGCATGAAATCGAAGTACATTCACATGAGCATGTTTATTCAAGGGCCGAAACAACTAGGAAATAATATTAATTTGTATCTGGGGCTACTTCAAGAGGAGTTAGACACGTTATGGAAAACACCGCCAAGACATGGGACGCCAAAGAAGGCAAGTATTTCAACATGAGAGCAGCGCTGATCACGACGGTGGCACGACTATCTCGATTCACGGATATGTGGCAGGCCAGGTGTGCCATGGATATTATGGATGCACGCGGTGCATGGATGATACAACGCCTCAGCAGCTAACGCCAAGGAAAGATGGTGGGTCCAGGAAAATCGTGTACATGGGGCATCAAGATGGCTTGAACAGGACGACCCGTGGAGAAACCGTGGAGATCTATTCAATGGTCACGCTGAGCATCGAGGACCTCCATGTAAGCGGAGCGGTGCCGAAATCGATGAGCTGTTGAAAAACTGGAAGGAGTGCCCCGCGCCAGGAAAGACGATGAGAAAGGCGCCGAAGCCGCTGCTGAAGGTATGGAAGACGAGGTCTATGTTCTGGGACTTGGAGTACTAGCACAAACTCGATACACCTCATTGCCTTGATCAAATGCATATCTGTAAGAATGTCCTTGAGAGCTTGCTCGCAACACTTATGAACATGCCGGATAAGACCAAGGATGGGCCGAAGGCAAGAAAAGACTTGCAAGATTTGAAAATCAGGGAAGATCTGCACATGCCGCCTCGTAAAATGTCAGACGAGACAGAGACGGAGACAGAGGCACGGGAGAAGAAGGGCAATAAAATAAAGAAAGAGGATTATTGCCCCCCTTCTTGCTTCACCTTAAGTCAGGCTGAGATCAATCAATTCTTTAAGTGCCTTACCAGAGTCAAAGTTAGTTCCGGTTGCTGTGGCAAGATAAGCAGATATCTAGACACGGACAAGAAAAGGTTCAGCGGGATGAAGTCTCAAGACTGTCATGTGATGATGACGCAGATACTACCTGTTGCCCTTAGAGGGATAATGGACAAGCACGTCCGTGACACGCTTATTGGTCTCTGCAACTTTTTCGACGTCATCTCTCGAAAGTCGATCAGTGTGAAGCAGCTCCGAAGGCTACAGGAAGAGATTGTTGTGATACTGAATGCGCTTGAGATGTACTTCCCGCCCACGTTCTTTGACGTGATGGTGCATCTGTGTGTCCATATTGTGGATGACATAATAAACCTGGGGCCATCATTCCTACACAACATGATGCCGTTTGAGAGGATGAATGGGATCATCAAAGGATTCGTTCGTAACATGTCCCGTCCGGATGGAAGCGTCGTCCAGGGCTATTTAACACAAGAGTGCATCTCTTTCTGTGAGAATTTTCTATATGGAGCAGACCAGCCATCTGGTGTTAGTGTTGGTTTGCCCGTTAACAAGCACGATGGGAGGCTCGAAGGAGATTGTCACTGCAACGGTCGCAAGGAACTGCACGTGGCATACTCAGATCGACGCAGCGACTTTGACAGAGCAAACTTGGTAGTGCTACAACACCTAGACGAGGTAGATCCTTTCGTGGCAATGCACAAAGAAATTATCGCAAAGAAGTATCGTGACCGGGGTATGCAGGAATGACGCCAAGTCACTAGAGAGCACAACTCCACTTTCCTGCATTGGTTCAAAGAGCATATTATTGCTAATCCCGGAGGAGGGCTCTAAGGACGGATTGCTCATATACGCCTTAGCACATGGCCCTCACCCAACCTCGTAACCTATCGGGCATATGATATCAACGGATACACGTTCTACACGGAGGCCAAAGATATGGACAGTGATGATCGAAACTCAGGGTGATGATGGAATGCATGACCGGCAGCGACAACGGCGAATCGAACGATTTTATGGAAGGGCCGAGGAGATCTGGGAGCTTGACTACTCGGACTGCACAACACGACGATGTTCCGTGTCGATGGGTTAAGAAAACGCCAAGACCGAGGAATCGTATGTTATCGGTCAAATGATGTAATATATATATATATATATATATATATATATATATATATATATATATATATATATATATATATATATATGTGTGTGTGTGTGTGTGTGTGTTTCCTATTTTGTATACACATGACTTAGCCATGCATTATTATGCATGGGTCCAATGATGTAATATATATGTTCCTATTTTGCATACGTAGTTAACCGTCAAATGATGCAATATATATCGCCCTCCCTTCGTTCACTGCTCTCGGGAAATAAAAGTGGGAGAAAATAAAGGAAAATAAAAAGGAAAACTAGCAGTAGTGAATGTAGTAGCAGCGCGTTTTGTATAAACCGCTACAGCTACTGAAGGTAGTATTAGCGCATTTCGTATAAACCGCTACAGCTACTGAAGGTAGTAGCAGCGCGTTTTGTCCAAACGCGCTGCTGCTACGTCCACTTAACCCAAAATTCTCACTATCCCTGCTTCATCTCGCCTTTTCCCCCAAAATCCCCACTCTCTTCCCCGTCGCTCCTCGACCCCAGCCACGGGCGCTTCTTCGACCTCAGCGCCAAGCGCTCGCCCCGACCCAGCGCTACCCGACCCGACCAGACCTCGCCCCGACCTCGACGCCTTGGCCAAGGCCTTCGCCCCGACCTGGCGCGCTGCGCCCCGACCCGTCGGCCCTCGCCTCCCTCCTCTGCTTCCTCCCCTCCCAACCTCGGCCGTCGTCGGGCTGCCTCCTCGCCCTGCTTTCCGCCCAATATGCGACCCTATCCAAAAGGAACTCAAGGTCCCACCAAGGATAGACCGCATATTGAAACGCTTTTAAGGTGGATATCATTACATCAACATTACATAATACATAGGGATACATACAAAAGGGCATACAATGCCACATGAATACAACATCACATCATACAAGATCAACATCCGACTACGGATGAAACATAAACAGAAACTCAAACAATATCCACCACCTAGCCCAGGCTGCCGACCGAACCTATCCCGATCAAGAAGAAGCGTAAGAAGAACTCCAAAGCAAGCAAACATCGCTCTCGCGTCATGATCATCGCATAACCTGTACCTGCAATCTGGTGGTGCGAAAACCGTGAGCCACGAGGACTCAAAGAATCCCATCACCATGGGTATCAAGACTAGCAAAGCTTAAATAGGAAAGGAAGGGATAAAGTGGTGAGGTTGCAGCAGCGGCTAAGCATATCTGGTGGCTAACATACGCAAAAGAGAGCGAGGAGAGAAACAAAGGAACGGTCGTCAACTAGTAATGATCAAGAAGTGATCCTGAACCCCTACTTACGTCAGACATAACCCAGAAACCGTGTTCTCCTCTCGATCAACCCCGAAAAGAGACACTCACGGTTACGCACACGGTTGGTGTATTTTAATTAAGATCAACTTCGGGTTTTCTACTAACGGACATTAACAAATTCCCATCTGCCACATAACCGCGGGCACGGCTTTCGAAAGTTCAAACCCTGCAGGGGTGTCCCAACTTAGCCCATGATAAGCTCTCGCGATCAATGAAGGATATTCCTTCTCCCGGAAGACCCGATCGTCTCGGAATCCGGCTACAAGACATTTCGACAAAGAATAAAACAAGACCAGCAAGACCGCCTGATCTACCGACAATCCCGATAGGAGCTGCACATATCTCGTTCTCAGACAACACGGATGAGACATCCTCGAGTAAAACCAAACCTCGAGTTGCCACGAGGGGCCCTGCGATCTACTCGGTTCGGGCCAGCACTTAGAGAAGCACTGGTCCGGGGGGGGCTAAATAAAGATGACCCTTGGGTTGGCCGACCCAAGGGAAGGGTATAGGTGGTGGTGAGGCAAATTGTAAAACCAAGGTTGGGCCTTGCTGGAAAAGCCTTATTCAAAGCGAACTGTCAAGGGGGTCCCATAAATCACCCGACCGCGTTAGGGACGCAAAATCCGGGAACATAATACCGATATGACGGAAACTAGGGCGGCAAGAGTGGAACAAAACACCAGGCATAAGGCCGAGCCTTCCACCCTTTACCAAGTATATAGATGCATTAATTAAATAAGATATATTGTGATATCCCGACAAGTAAACATGTTCCAACAAGGAACAACGTCTCCATGTTCCAACAAGGAACAAACTTCATCTTCACCTGCAACTAACAACGCTATAAGAGGGGCTGAGCAAAGCGGTAACATAGCCAATCAACAGTTTGCTAGGAAGGGTGCAACAGGTTAGAGGTTCATGGCAATTTGGGAGGCTTGAACAGCAGGTGATAGGTAGCGCAGCATAGCGGAAGAACGAAGCAACTAGCATAGCAATGATAGTAATGAGATCCAAGGTGACGGTCATCTTGCCTGAAATCCCGCAAGGAAGAAGAACGAGTCCATGAAGAAGATGAACGGAAGTAGTCGAACGGATCCTCACAATCGCAACATTACCGGAACCGAGAAGCAACACCGGAAAGAAACAAACAACATGGTAAATGCACAAGCATAAACATGGCACGATGCACAATCAAGTATGATGCATGTCCGGTTTAATGAGGCATGGCATAGCAATATGCAACAAACAATACTACCAATTAAGTGGAGCTCAATATGCAACGGGTTGCATATTGACAAAACACCACATGCAATTATTTAGTTTGATCTCGTTTAGGTACACAACAATATTAAATGTTGTTAAACATGGCAAGAGGTGGAGCATAATTAAACTAACTACTTAGGCAAGTTTAAATGAGGCCGAAATAAGAAACAACAATTCCGGAAAATCCTCATGAGCAATATTTTAGATTCGGTACTGTTCTGCCCTATACACAATTTTAATGTTGTTAAACAGCAAAATAAAGTGGACCATGTTAAACTAGGCATTTTTCCACCCCATTTACATATAGAGAACATTTAATTCCGAGTTACGGTTATTTAGTTATGAAATAAATCATTTTAACATGGCATATTAGCAAATTTAAATAAACAGCAAGTTAAACATTTTAAACATGGATGGAAATGACATATTATTAATCTACACAATTTTCTGAGCATTTTACATATATAAATCATTTTATTAAGATGCACGGTTTATTAGTTATTAAAAGCATGAAGTCTAGGGGGTTTTCTATAAAACATCAAACTCCTGGATAATAGAGAAAATCGCAGCGCAGGAAAAAAACAACACGGGCCGCATCTGGCTGGGCCAACAATGCACAGGAGGGGCTGGGGGTGGCCTCACCATGGGCCGAGCCCAGGTTGGTGGAGAGGAGGCTGTGCAGGGGCGCTGGCTGGGCTGGCGACGATCGCCGAGGCGCGGTCAACGCCGGATGAGCGAGACGAAGCGAGCCTCTCTGCTCGATCTGAGCTGCGGGCGGCGAGAACGGCTGCCGGGCGACGCAGGGCGCCGGTGACCGGGAGCAGAGCTCCGCGAAGCGGCGAAGGGGCGGCGAGGTGGGGGACTTGGCGCGGAGGCCGAGGGCGCACGGATCCAGGCGCGGGGGAGGGGCACGGCGATGAGGAAGGTCGGGCGAGGCGGCTTGAGCTCGACGGCGGCGTGAACAGAGGGAGGTGGTGCTCGGGCAGAGGAGGCCTCGCGCGGGCGACTTGGCGCGGGTCGTCGAGACGAGCTGCAGGTGGTCAACGCGAGCAGGGGCTCGCTGCAAGGCAGGGCGAGGCGGCGCTGGACTTGGGGCCCCGGCGGCGGGAGGGACTTGAAGCGCAGGAGGCGGCGAGGACGAACACGGGGAAGACGGATCCATCCGTTTCTCGGCTGGAACGGGTGCAAAACGGCAGCGAGGCGAAGCTCGAACATGGCGTCCATGGGGTTCCTGTGGGCAAAGGAAGAGAGAGCGGAGAGATTAGAGAGAGAGACGGTGAGATGGAGAGGGGGAAAAGAGAGAGGGCTGACGGGGCACTCATCTCCGGCGAGGCTGGAGCGGCTTGGTGGTGGAGCTGCTGGTCTTGGCAGGTTCGGGCGGCGCATGGAGCAGCTCCGACGGTGGCGCTCGGGATGAGCAGGGATCGACCCCTGGCTCTCTTGCGGGTGTCCCTGGTAGGAGGGGATGGATCGATGGAATCGGTAGGTTGGGGTTGGCCCGATTTGGAAAACGAGGAGGAAAGTGGCGGCTTCGGTTGGTGATTTGGATCGGGAGGGGATCCCAAGGAGGAGGAGACAGGGTGGAGGTTTTTGCGGCGGCGGGGAGGAAATGATTGAAGGGACTGCCTAGTCTAGGGTTTGGACTGATTTATATATACATCCGGTGGATTAGGCTAGGGGTATTTAGTCCCTCCGATCGAAATCAAACGACCGAGAATAAATAGGTACGAAGTCTAAATAATAAAACGGAGATGTTTTGTAGATGTTTGGGGATGATCCGGACACAACGGTAACGACTGCCCGGGTCGGGTTCGGGGGAGTTTCAGACACGCGCGCGACGGGTTTGGCAAAACGCCATGGAGACAAAAGGTTTTGATGAGCTCAGAAAAGAGAGAGAAGAGAGCGGTCCGTTGATCCGAGAGGGGTCAACAGGACAAGCGGTCGACAACGAACCCACGGCCAAGGGGAGAAACGACAACTACTAACGGCTACGAAGTTTTAAGAAAATATGCAAATGCAATGCACATGATGCGATGAGATGAAATGCATGGCATGAACAAAATGCAAATGATGCAATGATGAATGCAACGAACAAAACAAAAAGCAAAACAACAAAAAACAAAAACCCAACCACGGAGGAAATAAAAATCACATCGCCGGAAATGGCAAGAGTCGGAGTTATGAATATGGAAAGTTGCATCCGGGGTGTTACAACACTCCACCACTACGAGAGGATCTCGTCCCGAGATCTAGGATGGCACCGGAGGGAAAAGGAAGAGGAAGATAAGAGGTAAAGTAAGTTGCTTCTTTGACGAACGAGTGAAACCAAAGAACCTTGAGAGGTTAAACAATTTAAAAGAAAGAGTACAATAGAGATGAACGAGATTGCAAACAATCCGGTCGAAAAGAGGAACAAGGAGTATTACGAGAACTTGATGGTTGAAAGACATGGAAATAAGAGTTTAATGGACAAGATAGAATTCGAAACCACTCCGGTTAAAACAAGATGAGAGAGGAAGAATGATATAATTTGGGCAGCACTCCGACTGTAAATGGAAGGAGTTGAATATGAACTTGACAAATGAGAGGATACTTGATGAAATCAACAACACACTGCAATGGGTAAGAGGGATTTCAGACAGCACTCAGGTTGAAAAGAAAGGCAAAACTTGATAAGATGAAAGAACTTGAATGAGAACACAACACTCCGGCTAAACGGATAAGCAAGGAAAATAACATGATCCTCACAATCGAGATGATGAGTGGAGAGAGCAACATCACCATGCCTCCGGAAGAAAGAATAGAAAATAGATCATTGGAATAAAAGAATGGAGAAGAAAATGCCAACTTCTGCCACAAATGAACTTGGAAAAGAACCCTTGCAAAGAAGAATTTGACGGAGTTGTTGGAAAACAAACGCTGAAAAGAATAAGCTTGTAGTGGGCTTATGGAAACATCTCAAGACTATGAGGTGACAACCCGCCATTAACAGAAACAATTGATTGGTTGAGATCAGTGAAGATAAGAGAAACTTCTTCACCGAGATGAGAAGGAGAAATTGGATCATAGATACGCACCACAAATAGCAACATTCCTTAGGGAAGGCTTTAGGTGAAATATGACCCAAGATGACTCCAACAAAGGGATTGATGGATTGAAAAGATCTCTTGAACGAAGAGAAAATGATGGATTTAGAATACCTCATTCTTGACAATATGTGAATCATGGAGCACGAGGAGAAATTGCCAAGGATGACATAACACCATCTCAAAAGATAAGGTAGAAAGAATTGCACTTCGGAATGCAAGATGAAGAATACTTGAACTCCTCAAAACAAAACATGTGTTGAACACCATGTTTATTTGGAAGTATGGCTTGGCGGATCATAACTTCGATAGAAAATTGAAGAACAATTGAAGAATGAAAAGAATCCTTGATGAACCATCATGTAGATCTACCATGAAGAACTCCGGTAATAGAAGGATGATAGAAAGAAAGAGAGGTTGACAACACAAGGTGAAGCCTTGCAATAAATTTAGATGGAGCTTCGCGACAAGATAATGCGGAAAACTTGGAACTCCGGAAAAAGAATAGATGAAACACTAGAACCGAGAATTGTGACATGATGAACAACTCTTGGAAAGAAAGAATTAATCACTTGGATGAAACAAGAATAGGAATTACGTTATGCGTATCCTTCACCAATTTAAATTGATGACAAACAACGGATTTGGCATACTACTTATTCTCATAGAAAGGATTAAAAGAGATATGGCGCAAACTTGAGAAGGTATTGATGGAACCACCGGTTGAATTTGAAAGAACAAATGAATAAAGTGATAATCAAGGAAATGAAATCTTGAACGAACCACCATAAGAATTGAAAATGAACGTAGCAAAAGCACAATTCACCGGGAAGAATTGGAGAAAAAGAAAACGAAGATACTTGAGAGGATTTAGATACAAATGAATGAATAGATCACGAGCTGATTAGAGAATACTTGAATGATGCACCGGTAAGATTTGGAGAACGGTAGCTACACGCTGAGAATGAAGAATTATGACATGATGGCCTTCGGAGGAAAGAAATGGAAACAACTCATGAAATGCTCCGGATGGGTGAAAAGAATTTCCACAATCGAAAACAATTATGAGACGATGGCATCAAACTAGAACCATGAATCTTGAAGTGAATGGAGCAAGATTTAAGAGAGACTCTTCTTCGGTCTTCAAATGTTGAGAATGACGATGAGAAACATCACCATGAATTATTGAGGCACTCCGGAATGAAAATTAGAAAGGTTGAACCAACGATGAAAAGAATTTGGAAGATCTTGGAGAAAGACATTTGACTGATGATAACTCATTCTTACGTCAAACTTTGAAAAGAATTTTTTTTTAGAAGCTCCGGGAAAATTAGAAGAGTCAGGTAAGATCCTGGGAAAAGACCTGTGGGTTAGGGCCCACTCAAAAGAAAACACCGTTGAACGATTTTGAAGAGAGATTGCACCGGTTGAATTAAATAGCTTGAATGAGAGAAAAAACTTGAAGTAACTCGAACGGATTAAGAAAGGAAACATGATTCTTCTGAGATATCTTGAGCACTCCAGGACAAATGAATAGCGAGAAGTGAATGATCAAGAGGTGCACTGGTACGAGAAAAACATTTGAGATGAGGAAAAAAAATATGATTGACAAAGCTTGAAATTAATCCACTGGAGAAGAAAGAGAACAAATAATGATGAAGGATGATGAGCTTGAAACTGTTGAGCATCTTCATGGAAAATCACCGGATAAGAACATTGAAAGAAAAGAATGAAGAGACTTCCACAAATAAAAGGATACATGATTAAGAAATCTGAGTCCTTGAAGAAAAAGGGTGGGAGGGCGGGAAAACAAAACAACTTGGGGACGGATGAAACGGACACCATTGAGAAAAACTTAGAATTGATCTTGCGGATGTTGAAATGATCGGATCCACTTGAAGAGAAGCACGCCGGTATTGAAAAAGAATTGACATGACGATCTCGATAAACAAGAAGGATTAGCACTCTCATAGAAATATGAGAACACCGCTTGAAAGGTATGGAATCAACACTTGACTTCGAAGCAACTCGAATACCACAAATAAAACAAAACAAAGGATTTGGCTTGCAGAATAAGCCAGAACAAATACATATGATAGAGATTTACCCAATCTCATATCATGCATCTGTCGGAAAGATTTTATAGGAGCTACTTGAATTCCCACCTATAAACTCCCGAAACTTTCTGGTTATGCAATCTGGTGTTGGGGATCAGGGACACAAAATATATCACCCAAACTAACAATACCTAGATCCAATTGTATCCATCCGTCAACACATAACCAAGAAATCTTCGAAATCGTGTACCTCGACCTTCAAAAGCATCCGTTATATGAGTCATGGCAATACTCGAGCTCACCCCAAAGATCGGGTTATCGGGGTTATCTCACCAACAATTGCATAAAAGAGATTTTCGATGTCGGCAAAACTCAGGTATTCCAGAACTGCAACGATAAAATTGTGACGACAACACCTCGGAGCTCAACTCCCCGGGACACTGCCACAACCCCTAAATGTCAGGACGCACCAAGAACAATGTTCTCGTCACAAAACCATCGGAACGATTCCAAGATACCCGCGTGATCCTAAAAAAAATTTCGTGAAATTTAAGGAGAGGAAAGACAAAACATCTACGTCAGGAGGCCTCACCAGAGCGACGAAGGGAATGAGGAGTAAAAAGAATCCTACTCTCCGATATATATAATCCTAAGACTCAAAACATTTTTTTTCTAGACTCAACAACGGCCAACAAACAAGGGGGCTCCTAAGGTCGGTCGAGGCTCTGATACCAACTTGTCACGCCCAATATGCGACCCTATCCAAAAGGAACTCGAAGGTCCCACCAAGGATAGACCCGCATATTAAAACGCTTTTGCAAGGTGGATATCATTACATCAACATTACATAATACATAGGGATACATACAAAAGGGCATACAATGCCACATGAATACAACATCACATCATACAAGATCGACATCCGACTACGAATGAAACATAAACGAAACTCAAACAATATCCACCACTGCTAGCCCAGGGCTGCCGACCGAACCTATCCCCGATCAAGAAGAAGCGAAAGAAGAACTCCAAAGCAAGCAAACATCGCTCTCGCGCCATGATCATCGCATAACCTGTACCTGCAATGGTGGTGCGATAAATCGTGAGCCACGAGGACTCAAAGAATCCCATCACCATGGGTATCAAGACTAGCAAAGCTTAAATAGGAAAGGAAGGGATAAAGTGGTGAGGTTGCAGCAGCTAAGCATATCTGGTGGCTAACATACGCAAAAGAGAGCGAGGAGAGAAACAAAGGAACGGTCGTCAACTAGTAATGATCAAGAAGTGATCCTGAACCCCTACTTACGCCGACATAACCCGAAACCGTGTTCTCCTCTCGATCAACCCGAAAAGAGACACTCACGATTACGCATACGGTTGGTGTATTTTAATTAAGATCAACTTCGGATTTTCTACAACCGGACATTAACAAATTCCCATCTGCCACATAACCGCGGGCACGGCTTTGAAAGTTCAAACCCTGCAGGGTGTCCCAACTTAGCCCATGATAAGCACTCGCGATCAACGAAGGATATTCCTTCTCCCGGAAGACCCGATCAGTCTCGAATCCGGCTACAAGACATTTCGACAAAGAATAAAACAAGACCAGCAAGACCGCCCGATCGCCGACAATCCCGATAGGAGCTGCACATATCTCGCTCTCAGGCAACACCGGATGAGACATCCTCTGAGTAAAACCAAACCTCGAGTTGCCACGAGGGGCCCCTGATCTACTCGGTTCGGGCCAGCACTTAGAGAAGCACCGGTCCGGGGCTAATAAAGATGACCCTTGGGTTGGCCGACCCAAGGAAGGGTATAGGTGGTGGTGAGGCAAATGGTAAAACCAAGGTTGGGCCTTCTTTGGAAAAGCCTTATTCAAAGCGAACTGTCAAGGGGTCCCATAAATCACCCGACCGCGTTAGGGACGCAAAATCCGGGAACATAATACCGATATGACGGAAACTAGGGCGGCAAGAGTGGAACAAAACACCAGGCATAAGGCCGAGCCTTCCACCCTTTACCAAGTATATAGATGCATTAATTAAATAAGATATATTGTGATATCCCGACAAGTAAACATTTTCCAACAAGGAACAACGTCTCCATATTCCAACAAGGAACAAACTTCATCTTCACCTGCAACTAACAACGCTATAAGAGGGGCTGAGCAAAGCGGTAACATAGCCAATCAACAGTTTGCTAGGAAGGGTGCAACAGGTTAGAGGTTCATGGCAATTTGGGAGGCTTGAACAGCAGGTGATAGGTAGCGCAGCATAGCGGAAGAACGAAGCAACTAGCATAGCAATGATAGTAATGAGATCCAAGGTGACGGTCATCTTGCCTGAAATCCCACAAGGAAGAAAAACGAGTCCATGAAGAAGATGAACGGAAGTAGTCGAACGAATCCTCACAATCGCAACATTACCGGAACCGAGAAGCAACACCGGAAAGAAACAAACAACATGGTAAATGCACAAGCATAAACATGGCACGATGCACAATCAAGTATGATGCATGTCCGGTTTAATGAGGCATGGCATAGCAATATGCAACAAACAATACTACCAATTAAGTGGAGCTCAATATGCAACGGGTTGCATATTGACAAAACACCACATGCAATTATTTAGTTTGATCTCGTTTAGGTACACAACAATATTAAATGTTGTTAAACATGGCAAGAGGTGGAGCATAATTAAACTAACTACTTAGGCAAGTTTAAATGAGGCCGGAAATAAGAAACAACAATTCCGGAAAATCCTCATGAGCAATATTTTAGATTCGGTACTGTTCTGCCCTATACACAATTTTAATGTTGTTAAACAGCAAAATAAAGTGGACCATGTTAAACTAGGCATTTTTCCACCCCATTTACATATAGAGAACATTTAATTCCGAGTTACGGTTATTTAGTTATGAAATAAATCATTTTAACATGGCATATTAGCAAATTTAAATAAACAGCAAGTTAAACATATTAAACATGGATGGAAATGACCTATTATTAATCTACACAATTTTCTGAGCATTTTACATATATAAATCATTTTATTAAGATGCACGGTTTATTAGTTATTAAAAGCATGAAGTCTAGGGGGTTTTCTGTAAAACATCAAACTCCTGGATAATAGAGAAAATCGCAGCGCAGGAAAAAAACAACACAGGCCGCATCTGGCTGGGCCAACAATGCACAGGAGGGGCTGGGGGTGGCCTCACCATGGGCCGAGCCCAGGTTGGTGGAGAGGAGGCTAGGCAGGGGGGCGCGCTGGGCCTGGCGACGATGCGCTGGAGGCGCGGTCAACGCTCGGGATGAGCGAGACGAGCAGAGCCTCTCTGCTCGATGCAGAGCTGCGGGCGGCGAGAACGGCTGCCGGCGACGCAGGGCGCCGGTGACCGGGAGCAGAGCTCCGGCGAGCGAGGCGAAGGGGCGGCGAGGTGGGGGACTTGGCGCGGAGGCCGAGGGCGCACGGATCCTGGCGCGGGGGAGGGGCACGGCGATGAGGAAGGTCGGGCGAGGCGGCTTGAGCTCGACGGCGATGTGAACAGAGAGAGGTGGTGCTCGGGCAGAGGAGGCCTCGCGCGGGCGACTTGGCGCGGGTCCTCGAGACGAGCTGCAGGTGGTCAACGCGAGCAGGGGCTCGCTGCAAGGCAGGGCGAGGCGGCGTTGGACTTGGGGCCCCGGCGGCGGGAGGGACTTGAAGCGCAGGAGGCGGCGAGGACGAACACGGGGAAGACGGATCCATCCGTTTCTCGGCTGGAACGGGTGCAAAACGGCAGCGAGGCGAAGCTCGAACATGGCATCCATGGGGTTCCTGTGGGCAAAGGAAGAGAGAGCGGAGAGATTAGAGAGAGAGACGGTGAGATGGAGAGGGGGAAAAGAGAGAGGGCTGACGGGCACTCATCTCCGTGAGGCTGGAGCGGCTTGGTGGTGGAGCTGCTGGTCTTGGCAGGTTCAAGGCGGCGCATGGAGCAGCTCCGACGGTGGCGCTGGGATGAGCAGGGATCGACCCTTGGCTCTCTTGCGGGTGTCCCTGGTAGGAGGGGATGGATCGATGGAATCGGTAGGTTGGGGTTGGCCCGATTTGGAAAACGAGGAGGAAAGTGGCAGCTTCAGTTGGTGATTTGGATCGGGAGGGGATCCCAAGGAGGAGGAGACAGGGTGGAGGTTTTTGCGGCGGCGGGGAGGAAATGATTGAAGGGACTGCCTAGTCTAGGGTTTGGACTGATTTATATATACATCCGGTGGATTAGGCTAGGGGTATTTAGTCCCTCCGATCGAAATCAAACGACCGAGAATAAATAGGTACGAAGTCTAAATAATAAAACGGAGATGTTTTGTAGACGTTTGGGGATGATCCGGACACAACGGTAACGACTGCCCGGGTCGGGTTCGGGGGAGTTTCAGACACGCGCGCGACGGGTTTGGCAAAACGCCATGGAGACAAAAGGTTTTGATGAGCTTAGAAAAGAGAGAGAAGAGAGCGGTCCGTTGATCTAAGAGGGTCAACAGGACAAGCGGTCGACAACAGCCACGGGCCAAGGGAGAAACGACAACTACTAACGGCTACGAAGTTTTAAGAAAATATGCAAATGCAATGCACATGATGCGATGAGATGAAATGCATGGCATGAACAAAATGCAAATGATGCAATGATGAATGCAACGAACAAAACAAAAAGCAAAACAACAAAAAACAAAAACCCAACCACGGAGGAAATAAAAATCACATCGCCGGAAATGGCAAGAGTCGGAGTTATGAATATGGAAAGTTGCATCCGGGGTGTTACACCTGCACCCTCTGTAAACCCCCCCTCTCTCTGCTAGGGTTCTTCGGTTAATTTACTTAGGTTTTAGTTAGGGCAGTATGTTAATTAGGTTATCTATTTAGTTATGAATTTAGCTAGGTTTCAAAATTAGCTGAATTTATATGCAAATTTGAACTGGACATGTGATATGTGGATATGTCATGTTTTGGACATGTCATGTTTGGAAAATGATCTGAGTGGCCTATGTTATGCCGGAATGTTGATTCATTTCCGTTCCGGTGAATTTCAGGCGCTCGATATGTCCATTTTTTAGCAAAGGTCATGCCGAAATTTCCCGTGAATAAAGGCATGATTTGTGCTACATAGTTGGCATATCGAGTGCTGGCACATAGATTTCTTTTTCATGTCATTTCTCATTTATTCATACTTTTAGAAATAAATGAGGACACTTAATCATAGGAAACATGTCGAACAACGAAGAAACTGGGCCTTCTGACCAAGATGCGGACGAGATGGATTATGAGGGTGAACAAGAGTACCTCGACTATTTGACTGCTAAGCAATGTTTGCAGGTCGACCTCGATGATGGTACTGACGCCGACATCGACACCGACGGCGCCGGCACCGATGGTGGCGCCGAGACAGGTGGGAAAGGTACCGGCGGGGAAGATACCGGCGGGGAAGGTACCGGCCCCGATGCCGCTACCGAAAAGAGGAAGCATAAGAAGCAGAGGATACGAAAACCTAACAAACTAGGGATTGGACGACTTGTGATCACAAAGATGGCACCTGGCAAGTTTGAGCTGTTAGAGCCGGAAGAACATCGCAAGTGCTATGGGAACCAAGTAGGATGCATCCTACGGGAATGCGTGAGCATCAACGACGATGACTTAAGGAGTAAAGAACATTTGACGCAGTTGCTCCTAACGGTTGCACAAGAGATTCAAGTTCCCGACCGGATGATAACATAGAACAACCGTGGATGATCCGAAGATGAAAAAGATTAACAATCACGCCATGGGCATGTTCAGCAATGATTTGGCCTCCGGAAAGGGAGGGTGAAACGAGCTATTGAGGCTGATGAACCCCGTCCAAGATTCTCGGAGGAAAATCGACACTTACGGAAGAGGAGTTCGAAAAGTTCAAGGACACTTGCGCTACCGAGGCAGCCAAGGCTAAGGCTGCGAAATTCAAGAGCCTTCGGCAAAGGAACACGGGGAAGCATCGCCTCGGAAGCCGTGGCTACCTCGGTAAAAGGCCCATATGGGATAAGCAGGACGCGGAACGTGAAGCCGCGGGTCTCCCAGACCCCTTCGCGAAGTTCACCAACCCCTTGGAGTGTGACTTCATCAGGGCCCGCTACAAGTGGGACAAGCATAAAAAGGTTTTTTACACGGACAAGATCACGAGGAAATTGATTAGACTATTGGAGAAGCAACACCAGCTTGTAGCCGAAAGCCTACTTCTCCGATGAGGCCCAAGTGGGACACCCTTCTGAACCAGGCCTTGAACGAACTTAAGGGACTCCCTTTGGGCCAGCGGCCGCAATATGGTCGTGTGCACGGCGCTGGAGACGGCGCCACGTGGAAGGTGTTTTACAACGAGGGCCCGGAGGCCAAGAAGCAGAAAAAGAAGTTTAGTCAGGCGGACATCGACGCGAAGGTGAAGCTCGCGGTCGAGAAAAAAGCAGCTAAGGACGCGAAAAAAGCAGTCGAGGACAAATATGAGTTGCTACAGAGAGCGAGTCAATGCAGCTGAATCGCCTGCAGAAATGATTTCGCTATTAACTTGGTTCCATTATCATCAATCGGACGAAGGAAAATCCGACAAGACGGTACATGATTTCGTGTTGCCCAGTTTAAATCGGGAGCAACTCCATGAATAACAACATCATTGCACCATCACTTGCTCACGCAACCGGCCTCCTCTCGCAGCCGCCCCCTCCATAGCAGCCCGCCCTCGGCCTCAAGCGCTAGGTGGGCCTTCGTCTTTAGCTGAGCTCGACGCCGTCACAGTAATTACATGTCGCACTAATATATATATATATATATATATATATATATATATATATATATATATATATATATATATATATATATATATATATATATTCCATTTTTGTTGCCTTTGTTGTTTTACGCCACAAACATATGTGTTTGCAGCGAAAGAAACCCGTGCACCATACTCTACTTGATCAAAGGCCAGAAGGTGGACGTGGGAAAGGGGATGATAATGGACCCCTCGCAAACCACGTTCCACACCCAGCCGATCCCCACTGGGCACTTCAGGGTTAGCTTGACCAGTGTGAAATCGGGGCATGAGGATTTGCCTCCTCCAGTACAGCATGTGGGAGCGGACGACGAGACCCCGCCGCGGATTGGAAGCTGCAAGGGTTGGGTGCTGCTATGGTCGAAGAATCTTATTCGTCTGGAGCCGGTCGAGAGCACACCAATAACCACACAACAAGCATGTGCGGAGACCACCACCCAGCCTACGCAATTACCAGCTCATGTAGTGTCGGCTGAGAGCGGTGGGCGACATGATGAAGGGGGTGCAATGGTACTGGCTGATGTAATTTCTCCTGTAGAACAGAGAATGGATGATGAGACGGAGGTCGACCCTATGGATTTCCTCAATACAAACGCGTATGACTATGACATAGATATGATGAGTCAACCATATGACGAATCGGGCTATCAGCTTGCTAATGAGGATATGGATGATATGCCCGGCAGGGTCGAAAGGGATTGCAAAAGTCTCTCTTCATGAAATCCTCACAGACACGCTGAAGATGCCGCCAACACAGGCTCAACTAGCTGGGCGCGAGGGTCGTCTGAAGATTAAGCCCGAAACACTGGGCGGGGGTTAAGGAAGGGTCTGGAAGGTGTGCCCAAGAAAAGGAGAGGAAGAGATCGGGAAGATAATCGCCTCCAAACAAGCGAGCACATAGTAGCAGACGATGCATTCGAAGAGCGTACCGTGAAAGGTGCGGTCATGTTCCATCTCACGGGCGAGCCGATGCTACCGCCAAACCGCTGGAGGCACTATCGAGATCTCGAGAGACTGCACGACCATGTGCCGTCGACTGAGAAAAGCCTACTAGCCTCAAAGGATCCAGGATATCCGACATACGCGGCTCGTGTGCCTGAGGGGAAGTGCTACGTCGAGACACGGCCCGCAGAGGTGTTCTTCCTGTGGTTTGACCATATCTTTGAGATGTTTCTAACAAGGCGGCTCAATTTTACAATCGTCCCCCTTTTTGCGCTACATATGAGCTCCGTCATGAAGAGTGAAGAAGTCTTGCAAATCTGTGTGGCGGATCCGTACTACATGCATGAGTGTTTCTTGAGTCTCGGCGACTTTGAGCGTGAAACTGCTAGGGAGTACCTCCAAAACTTCATGGTACAGAATAAGGACCGGGAAATTGTCCCCGTGCCTTACCATCCAAAGTAAGTCAGTTCCGGACAACCCTTTCGTACATTTCAATCATTCCTTCTCTCTCATATGGGGAATAATTTGACGTGTCTTTTCCCCGCAGCAACGGGCGCGCCGTCCTTATCATTCTTTACCCGCAAGTCTCCCACGCCGTGTATTTTGACCCTTCCAGAGACTACGAGAAAAAGACTACACCCACATAATGAATATTCTAGATGATGCTCTCCAAGGCTTCAAATTAGAGGTGGCCACATGCGATCGTGAAACAAAGGAACAAGAAGATGGGTTTCGTGCATAAAACTAACTTCTCCTGCATCCATGTCCCAAAACCAAGCAAGAAGGATGGATTCTACATCGTCCATCTCATGATTCAGTTCAACACGGATCACCAAAAGCTTCGCATGAGAAGCAGAAATGATGATCATATCCACAAGTGGCTAGAATCTCATGGAGAAGCGGATTATAAACTTAGAGATGACTTCTTTCGCATCCAAAGCGACATTGTGACGATCATCATGAAAGAAGTCATCGATGAGAAGGGGATGTTCCACCACGGCCCTATATCACGAGCTGACGTCCGAACTCGCATAGGCATGCACCATCTAGACCTCACGCAGTTCAAGAAGCTAGGGTTCATCCTCGATGATATGGAAGGATGGAACTTCTAGTGATTTATGATGCCGATGATGATGATATGTGTCGGTTGAACTTGTATACTTTTTGTAGCGATGAAACTTTGTGATGTCCACGGTCCTTGCCGAACTTGCGTACGCTACTTTGTTAGTTTGCGTACGATTACCTACGTACCTCTAGTTAATTAATTTGCGTACTGTATGTTGCATCTAGTTGCTAACCCTTTCTTTTTCGGTGTTGCTCTAGTATATTTTGTTGCATATATATGATTGTACATCCTATTCATGAACATGCATCTCTAACAGTACCTAGTTTCTTGATGGTGAGATGGAATTGCTATGTCGTGTACAAAGGGAAGGTTCCGGGGTGTACAACGAGTGGCATGAGTGTCGCGCAAGTGAACGGGTTCACGGCGCCAGCCATAAAGGCTTCAAAAGGCATTTAAGGAGAAGCTAGTTACTTGAGGTTCACGCTAGCGAGAGAGGACTCAGAATCGCCACCTCATGTATCAGATAGTTCCGCTCTCACTCATAGTGATAGCTCTTCTTGCGTATACCTTTGTTTAGATGGATGAGGTTGTTGTAGTTGCAAGTATTCGAGACTTGCATGTATTGCTATTTTTGAGATGATGACAAGATACCACTTTGTGTTGGATGATGATTATGATAAGACTATTTGTATGTATATGCTATGATTACATTTGTGGTCTCGTAGGCATTTGTATGTGTATCATGATGACATTTCTATGAGCTAAAGATTCTTCTATAAAGCCTGTTCAAATACAAAACAAATATGCTGAAAAAAACAAAAAAAGTACTTAAATTAGCAGTAGCGAGTGTATGAAAGTTAGCAGCAGCACCGCGATAGCAGTAGCGCGTCCAAGCAAAGTGCGCTAGAGCTACTAGCAGTAGCGAGCTTCCACTAAGCGCACTGCTGCTACACTTGTGTAGCAGTAGCGCTGGTGAGCACGCCTTCTGCTATGTGTTAGCTAGAGCGCCTTATTAGTAGCGCCACACCCCGCCATCGATACACCTAAAACCAGCTGCTGCTAGCCTTTTCCTAGTAGTAAGCTTGGGGATGCCCTGAAGGCATCCCCCTTTAAATCGCTCACTACGGTAACTTTACTTGAGCTATATTTTTATTCACCACATGATATGTGTTTTGTTGGGAGCGTCTTGTATGATTTGAGTCTTTGCTTTTTAGTTTAGCACAATCATCCTTGCTATCCACACCTTTTGAGAAAGACACACATGATTCGGAATTTGTTAGAATACTCTATGTGCTTCACTTATATCGTTTGAGCTATATAGTTTTTGCTCTAGTGCTTCACTTATATCTTTTAGAGCACAGTGGTGGCTTTATTTTATAGAAATTATTGTTCTCTCATGCTTCACTTATATTATTTTGAGAGTCCTACAAAACAGCATGGTAATTTGCTTAAATAGTGAAATTAGTCCTAATATGGTAGACATCCAAGATTAGTAAAAACTTTCTTATAAGTGCGTTGAATACTAGGAGAAGTTTGATACTTGATAATTGTTTTGAGATATGAAGATGGTGATATTAGAGTCATGCTAATTGGGTAGTTGTGAATTTGAGAAATACTTGTGTTAAAGTTTGTGATTCCTGTAGCATGCACGTATGGTGAACCGTTATGTGATGAAGTCGGAGCATGATTTATTTATTGATTGTCTTCCTTATGAGTGGCGGTCGGGGATGAGCGATGGTCTTTTCCTACCAATATATCCCCCTAGGAGCATGCGCATAGTACTTTGTTTCGATAACGAATAGATTTTTGCAATAAGTATGTGAGTTCTTTATGACTAATGTTGAGTCCATCGATTATACGCACTCTCACCCTTCCACCATTGCTAGCCTCTCTAGTATCGCGCAACTTTCGCCGGTACCATACACCCACCATTACCTTCCTCAAAACAGCCACCATACCTACCTATTATGGCATTTCCATAGCCATTCCGAGATATATTGCCATGCAACTTACCACCGTTCCGTTTACTATGACAAGTTCCATCATTGTTATATTGCTTTGCATGATCATGTAGTTGACATCGTATTTGTGGCAAAGCCGCTGTTCATAATTTTCATACATGTCACTCTTGATTCATTGCATATCTCGGTACTCCGCCGGAGGCATTCACATAGAATCATATTTTTGTTCTAAGTATTGAGTTGTAATTCTTGAGTTGTAAGTAAATAAAAGTGTGATGATCATCATTATTAGAGCATTGTCCCAGTGAGGAAAGGATGATGGAGACTATGATTCCCCCACAAGTCGGGATGAGACTCCGGACGAAAAAAAAGAGGGCCATAAAGAAAAAGAGAAAATGCCCAAATAAAAAAATGAGAGAAAAAGAGAGAAGGGACAATGTTACTATCCTTTTACCACACTTGTGCTTCAAAGTAGCACCATGATCTTCATGATAGAGAGTCTCCTATGTTGTCACTTTCATATACTAGTGGGAATTTTACATTATAGAACTTGGCTTGTATATTCCAATGATGGGCTTCCTCAAAATGCCCTAGGTCTTCATGAGCAAGCGAGTTGGCTGCACACCCACTTAGTTTATTTTGTTGAGCTTTCATACACTTATAGATCTAGTGCATCCGTTGGATGGCAATCCCTACTCACTCACATTGATATCTATTGATGGGCATATCCATAGCACATTGATACGCCTAGTTGATGTGAGACTATCTTCTTCTTTTTTGTCATCTCCACAACCACCTTTCTATTCCACATATAGTGCTATGTCCATGGCTCACGCTCATGTATTGCGTGAAGATTGAAAAAGTTTGAGAACATCAAAAGTATAAAACAATTGCTTGGCTCGTCATCGGGGTTGTGCATGATAGATACTTTGTGTGATGAAGATAGAGCATAGCCAGACTATATAATTTTGTAGGGATAACTTTCTTTGGCCATGTTATTTTGAGAAGACATGATTGCTTTGTTAGTATGCTTGAAGTATTATTATTTTTATGTCAATATTAAACTTTTATCTTGAATCTTTCGGATCAGAATATTCATGCCACAATTAAGAGAATTACATTGAAAATTATGCTAAGTAGCATACCACATCAAAAATTCTGTTTTTATCATTTACCTAGTCGAGGACGAGCAGGAATTAAGCTTGGGGATGCTTGATACGTCTCCAACGTATCTATAATTTTTTATTGTTCCATGCTATTATATATTCTGTTATGGAAGTTTAATGGGCTTTATTATACACTTCTATATTATTTTTGGGACTAACCTATTAACCGGAGGCCCAGCCCAGATTGTTTTTTTTTCCTATTTCAGTGTTTCGCAGAAAAGGAATACCAAATGGAGTCCAAACGGAATGAAACCTTCGGGAATGTGATTTGCGGCACAAACGTGATCCAGAGGACTTAGAGTGTACGTCAAGCAATCAACGAGGAGGCCACGAGGCAGGGGGCACGCCTACTGTTGGGGAACGTTGCAGAAAATAAAAAATTTCCTACGGTTTCACCAAGATCCATCTATGAGTTCATCTAGCAACGAGTGATAGGAGTGCATCTACATACCTTTGTAGATCGCGATCGGAAGCGTTCAAGAGAACGGGGTTGAAGGAGCCGTACTCGTCGTGATCCAAATCACCGATGACCAAGTGCCAAACGGACAGCACCTCCGCGTTCAACACACGTACGGAGTGGATGACGTCTCCCACACCTTGATCCAGCAAGGAGGAGGGAGAGGTTGAAGAAGATCCAGCAGCACGACGGCGTGGTGGTGGATGCAGCAGGGTTCCAGGGAGAGGTGTAGCAGGGGAGAGGGAGGCACCAAGACTTCAGGGTGCGGCTGCCCTCCCTCCTCCCCCCCCCCCCTTTATATAGGCCCCCTGGGGGGGCGGCGGCCAGGGGGTGGAGTGCCCCAAGGCAGTGGGGCGCCTCCCTAGGGTTCCCAACCCTAGGCGCAGAGGGCCCAAGGGGGTGCACCAGCCACCAGGCTGGTTCCTCCCCACTTCAGCCCACGGGCCCTCCGGATAGGTGGCCCCACCCGTGGACCCTCGGACCCTTCCGTGGTCCCGACAATACCGTGAACCCCAAACTTTCACGATGGTCAAACTTCACTTCCTATATATAATTCTTTACCTCCGGACCATTCCGGAACTCCTCGTGACGTCCGGGATCTCATCAGGGGCTCCGAAAAACTTTCGGTTTGCTGCATACTCATATCTCTACAACCCTAGCGTCACCGAACCTTAAGTGTGTAGACCCTACGGGTTCGGGAGACAGGCAGACATGACCGAGACTGCTCTCCGGTCAATAACCAACAACGGGATCTGGATACCCATGTTGGCTCCCACATGCTCCTCGATTATCTCATCGAATGAACCACGATGTCGAGGATTCAAGCAACCCCGTATACAATTCCCTTTGTCAATCGGTATTTTACTTGCCCGAGATTCGATCGTCAGTATCCCAATACCTCGTTCAATCTTGTTACCGGCAAGTCACTTTACTCGTATCGTAATGCATGATCCCGTGACCAGCCACTTGGTCACTTTGAGCTCATTATGATGATGCATTACCGAGTGGGCCCAGAGATACCTCTCCCTCATACAGGTGACAAATCCAGCCTTGATCCGTGTCAACCCAACAGACACTTTCGGAGATACCTGTAGTGCACCTTTATAGTCACCCAGTTCGTTGTGACGTTTGGTACACCCAAAGCACTCCTACGATATCCGGGAGTTACACGATCTCATGGTCTAAGGAAAAGATACTTGACATTGGAAAATCTCTAGCAAACGAACTACACGATCTTGTGCTATGCTTAGGATTGGGTCTAGTCCATCACATCATTCTCCTAATGATGTGATCCCGTTATCAATGACATCCAATGTCCATAGTCAGGAAACCATGACTATCTATTGACCAACGAGCTAGTCAACTAGAGGCTCACTAGGGACATGTTGTAGTCTATGTATTCACACGTGTATTACGATTTCCGGATAATATAATTATCGCATGAACAAAAGACAATTATCATGAACAAGGAAATATAATAATAATCCTTTTATTATTGCCTCTAGGGAATATTTCCAACAGTCTCCCACTTGCACTAGAGTCAATAATCTAGTTACATTGTGATGAATCGAACACCCATAGAGTTCTGGTGTTGATCATGTTTTGCTCGCGGAAGAGATTTAGTCAACGGATCTGCGACATTCAGATCCGTATGCACTTTGCAAATTTCTATGTCTCCATCTTGAACATTTTCACAAATGGAGTTGAAGCGACGCTTGATGTGCCTGGTCTTCTTGTGAAACCTGGGCTCCTTGGCAAGTGCAATAGCTCTAGTGTTGTCACAGAAGAGTTTGATCGGCCCCGACGCATTGGGTATGACTCCTAGGTCGGTGATGAACTCCTTCACCCAAATTGCTTCATGCGCTGCCTCCGAGGCTGCCATGTACTCCGCTTCACATGTAGATCCCGCCACGACGCTTCGCTTGCACTGCACCAGCCATCGCTCCACCATTCAACATATACACGTATCCGGTTTGTGACTTAGAGTCATCCAGATCTGTGTCAAAGCTAGCGTCGACGTAACCCTTTACGACGAGCTCTTCGTCACCTCCATAGACGAGAAACATGTCATTTGTCCTTTTTAGGTACTTCAGGATATTCTTGACCGCTGTCCAGTGTTCCTTGCCGGGATTACTTTGGTACCTTCCTACCAAACTTACGGCAAGGTTTACATCAGGTCTGGTACACAGCATGGCATACATAATAGACCCTATGGTTGAGGCATATGGGATGACACTCATCTCTTCTATATCTTCTGCCGTGGTCGGACATTGAGCCGAGCTCAATTTCACACCTTGTAATACATGAAAGAACCCTTTCTTGGACTGATCCATTTTGAACTTCTTCAATATCTTATCAAGGTATGTGCTTTGTGAAAGACCTATGAGGCGTCTCGATCTATCTCTATAGATCTTGATGCCTAATATATAAGCAGCTTCTCCAAGGTCCTTCATTGAAAAACTCTTATTCAAGTAGGCCTTAATGTTGTCCAAAAGTTCTATATCATTTCCCATCAAAAGTATGTCATCTACATATAATATGAGAAATGCTACAGAGCTCCCACTCATTTTCTTGTAAACGCAGGCTTCTCCATAAGTCTGCATAAACACAAATGCTTTGATCATCTCATCAAAGCGAATGTTCCAACTCCGAGATGCTTGCACCAGCCCATAAATGGATCGCTGGAGCTTGCATACCTTGTTAGCATTCTTAGGGTCGACAAAACCTTTCAGCTGCATCATATACAATTCTTCCTTAAGGTAGTCGTTAAGGAATGCCGTTTTGACGTCCATTTGCCATATCGCGTAATCATAGTATGCGGCAATTGCTAACATGATTCGGACGGACTTCAGCTTCGCTACGGGAGAGAAAGTCTCATCGTAGTCAACCCCTTGAACTTGCCGATAACCTTTAGCGACAAGTCGAGATTTATAGATGGTAACATTACCATCCGCGTCCGTCTTCTTCTTAAAGATCCATTTGTTTTCTATCGTCGCGATCATCGGGCAAGTCTGTCAAAGTCCATACTTTGTTTTCATACATGGATCCTATCTCGGATTGCATGGCTTCAAGCCATTTGTTGGAATCTGGCCCGCCATCACTTCTTCATAGTTCAAGGTTCACCGTTGTCTAACAACATGATTTCCGTGACAGGGTTGCCATACCACTCGGTGTGGAACGTGTCCTTGTGGACCTCACGGGTTCAAGAGCAACTTGATCCAAGCACCTTGATCATCATCATTAATTTCCTCTCCGATCGGTGTAGGCACCACAGAACATTTTCCTGAGCTGCACTACTTTCCGGTTCAAGAGGTAGTACTTCATCGAGTTCTACTTTCCTCCCACTTACTCCTTTCGAGAGAAACTCTTTTCCGTAAAGGATCCGTTCTTGGCAACAAAGATCTTGCCTTCGGATCTAAGGTAGAAGGTATACCCAATGGTTTCCTTAGGGTATCCTATGAAGACGCATTTTTCCGACTTGGGTTCGAGCTTTTTAGGTTGAAGTTTCTTGACATAAGCATCGCATCCCCAAACTTTTAGAAACGACAACTTAGGTTTCTTTCCAAACCATAATTCATATGGTGTCGTCTCAACGGATTTAGACGGTGCCCTATTTAAAGTGAATGTAGCTGTCTCTAGAGCGTATCCCCAAAATGATAGCGGTAAATCAGTAAGAGACATCATAGATCACACCATATCCAATAGAGTGCGATTACGATGTTCGGACACAGCGTTACGCTGAGGTGTTCCAGGCGGCTTGAGTTGTGAAACGATTCCACATTTCCTTAAGTGTGTACCAAATTCGTGACTTAAATATTCTCCTCCACGATCTAATCGTAAGAACTTTATTTTTCGGTCACGTTGATTCTCTACCTCATTCTGAAATTCCTTGAACTTTTCAAAGGTCTCAGACTTGTGTTTCATCAAGTAGACATACCCATATCTACTTAAGTCGTCTGTGAGCGTGAGAACATAACGATATCCTCCATGAGCCTCAACGCCATTGGACCGCATACATCAAGATGTATGATTTCCAATAAGTTGGTTGCTCGCTCCATTGTTCCGAGAACGGAGTCGTGGTCATTTTGCCCATGAGGCATGGTTCGCATGTGTCAAATGATTCATAATCGAGAGACTCTAAAAGTCCATCAGCTTGGAGCTTCTTCATGCGCTTGACACCAATGTGACCAAGGCGGCGATGCCACAAGTATGTGGGACTATCGTTATCAACTTTACATCTTTTGGTATTCACACTATGAATATGTGTAACATCACGCTCGAGATTCATTAAGAATAAACCATTGACCATCGGAGCATGACCATAAAACATATCTCTCATATAAATAGAACAACCATTATTCTCGGATTTAAATGAGTAGCCATCTCGTATTAAACGAGACCCTGATACAATGTTCATGCTCAAACTTGGCACTAAATAACAATTATTGAGGTTTAAAACTAATCCCACAGGTAATTGTAGAGGTAGCGTGCCGACGGCGATCACATCGACCTTGGAACCATTCCCGACGTGCATCGTCACCTCGTCCTTCGCTAGTCTCCGCTTATTCCCCAGCTCCTGCTGTGAGTTACAAATATGAGCAACGGCACCGGTATCAAATACCCAAGAGTTACTACGAGTACTGGTAAGGTACACATCAATTACATGTATATCACATATACCTTTAGTGTTGCCGCCTTCTTGTCCGCTAAGTATTTGGGGCAGTTCCGCTTCGAAGACCCTTCCTTTGCAATAAAAGCACTCAGTCTCGCACTTGGGTCCATTCTTTGACTTCTTCCCGCAATCGGCTTACAGGCGCGCAACATCCTTGCCGTCCTTCTTGAAGTTCTTCTTACCTTGCCCTTCTTGAACTTAGTGGTTTTATTGACCATCAACACTTGATGTTCCTTCTTGATTTCTACCTCTGACTTCAAGATTGAAAATACTTCAGAATAGTTTTCACCATCCCTCGTGATATTGTAGTTCATCCCAACGCTCTTGTAGCTCGGTGGGAGCGATCAAGGATTCTGTCAATGATCGCCTCCTCCGGAGGTTAATGTCCAGTGGGACAAGCGGTTGTGCAACCCGGACATTTTGAGTATGTGCTCACCGATGAACTACTTTCCTCCATCTTACAACTATAGAACTTGTCCGGGACTTCATATCTCTCGACCGGGCATGAGCTTGGAAAACCATTTTAGCTCCTCGAACATCTCATATACTCCGTGTTGCTCAAAACGCTTTTGGAGCCCCGGTTCTAAGCTGTAAAGCATGCCTCATCGAACGAGGGAGTAATCATCAAGACGAGACCGCCAAGCGCTCATAACGCCTTGGTTCTCTCGATGGGTGCTTCACCTAGCGGTGCTTCTAGGACATATTGTTTCTTGGCTTCTATGAGGATGATCCTCGTGTTCGGACCCAGTCCGAATAGTTGCTGCCATCATCTTTCAGCTTGGTTTTCTCTAGGAACGCGTTGAAGTTCATGTTGACATGAGCGTTGGCCATTTGATCTACAAGACATTTTTGCAAAGATTTTAGACTAATGTTCATGATAATTAAGTTCATCTAATCAAATTATTTAGTGAACTCCCACTTAGATTTGACATCCCTCTAGTCATCTAAGTGTTACATGATCCGAGTCGACTAGGCTGTGTCCGATCATCACGTGAGACGGACTAGTCATCATCGGTGAACATCTTCATGTTCGACCTTTCGGTCTCTGTGTTCTGAGGCCATGTCTGTACATGCTAGGATCATCAAGTTAACCTAAGTGTTTTGCATGTGTAAAACTGTCTTACACCCGTTGTTTGTGAACGTAGGAATCTATCACACCCGATCATCACGTGGTGCTTCGAAACGATGAACTTTAGCAACGGCGCACGGTTAGGGGGAACACCTTCTTGAAATTATTATGAGGGATCATCTTATTTACTACCGTCGTTCTAGGTAAACAAGATACATAAACATAATAAACATCACATGCAATTATATAGTAGTGACATGATATGCCCAATATCATATAGCTCCTTTGATCTCCATCTTCGGGGCTCCATGATCATCTTGTCACCGGCATGACACCATGATCTCCATCATCATGATCTCCATCATCGTGTCTCCATGAAGTTGCTCGCCAACTATTACTTCTACTACTATAGCTAACGGTTTAGCAATAAAGTAAAGTAATTACATGGCGTTGAATCAATGACACGCAAGTCATACAATAATTAAGACAACTCCTATGGCTCCTGCCGGTTGTCATACTCATCGACATGCAAGTCGTGATTCCTATTAAAAAAACATGATCTCATACATCACAATATATCATTCATCATTTGTCACAACTTTTGGCCATATCACATCACAAGGCAATTGCTGCAAAAACAAGTTAGACGTCCTCTAATTGTTGTTGCATCTTTTACGTGGCTGCAATAGGGTTCTAGAAAGATCGTTTTCTTACCTACGAAAAAGCCACAACGTGATTTGTCAACTTCTATTTACCCTTCATAAGGACCCTTTTCGTCGAATCCGCTCCAACTAAAGTGGGAGAGACAGACACCCGCTAGCCACCTTATGCAACTAGTGCATGTCAGTCGGTGGAACCTGTCTCACGTAAGCGTACGTGTAAGGTCGGTCCGGGCCGCTTCATCCCACAATACCGCTGAAGCAAAATAAGACTAGTAGCGGCAAGAAAGTTGACAACATCTACGCCCACAACAGATTTGTGTTCTGCTCGTGCAATAGAGAACTACGCATAGACCTAGATCTGATACCACTGTTGGGGAACGTTGCAGAAAATAAAAAATTTCCTACGGTTTCACCAAGATCCATCTATGAGTTCATCTAGCAACGAGTGATAGGAGTGCATCTACATACCTTTGTAGATCGCGAGCGGAAGCGTTCAAGAGAACGGGGTTGAAGGATTCGTACTCGTCGTGATCCAAATCACCGATGACCAAGTGCCGAACGGGCAGCACCTCCGCGTTCAACACACGTACGGAGCGGATGACGCCTCCGCACCTTGATCCAGCAAGGAGGAGGGAGGCGTTGAAGAAGATCCAGCACCGACAGCAGTGGTGGTGGATGCAGCAGGTTCCAGAGAGCTTCACGAGCTTCTACGAGAGGAGAGGTGTAGCAGGGAGAGGAGGCGCCAATACTTGGGGTGCGGCTGCCCTCTCCCTCTTTATATAGGCCCCTTGGGGGCGCCGCCCTGAGATGGGATCCCCAAGGGGCGGCGGCGGGGGTGGAGTGCCCCCAAGGCAAGTTGAGGCGCCCCCTCCCCTAGGGTTCCCAACCCAAGGCGCGAGGGGCCAAGGGGCGCACCAGCCCACCAGGCTGGTTCCTCCCCACTTCAGCCTCACGGGCCCTCCGGATAGGTGGCCCCACTCAGGACCCAGGACCCTTCCGGTGGTCCCAGACAATACCGTGAACCCCAAACTTTCCCGATGGCTGAAACTACACTTCCTATATATAATTCTTTACCTCCGGACCATTCCTAACTCCTCGTGACGTCACGGGATCTCATCCGGACTCAAAAAACTTTTGGTTTGCTGCATACTCATATCTCTACAACCCTAAGCGTCCACCGAACCTTAAGTGTAGACCCTACGGGTTCGGGAGACAAAGCGAACATGACCGAGACTGCTCTCCGGTAAATAACCAACAGCGGTATCTGGATACCCATGTTGGCTCCCACATGCTCCTCGATGATCTCATCGGATGAACCACGATGTCGAGGATTCAAGCAACCCCGTATACAATTCCCTTTGTCAATCGGTATTTTACTTGCCCGAGATTCGATCGTCGGTATCCCAATACCTCGTTCAATCTCGTTACCGGCAAGTCACTTTACTCGTATCGTAATGCATGATCCCATGACCAGACACTTGGTCACTTTGAGCTCATTATGATGATGCATTACCGAGTGGGCCCAGAGATACCTTTCCATCATAAGGAGTGACAAATCCCAGTCTCGATCCGTGTCAACCCAACATACACTTTTGGAGATACCTGTAGTGCACCTTTATAGTCACCCGATTCGTTGTGACGTTTGGTACACCCAAAGCACTCCTACGGTATCCGGAGTTACACGATCTCATGGTCTAAGGAAAAGATACTTGACATTGGAAAAGCTCTAGCAAACGAACTACACGATCTTGTGCTATGCTTAGGATTGGGTCTTGTCCATCACATCATTCTCCTAATGATGTGATCCCGTTATCAATGACATCCAATGTCCATAGTCAGGAAACCATGACTATCTATTGAACAACAAGCTAGTCAACTAGAGGCTCACTAGGGACATGTTGTAGTCTATGTATTCACACGTGTATTATGATTTCCGGATAATACAATTATAGCATGAACAAAAGACAATTATCATGAACAAGGAAATATAATAATAATCCTTTTATTATTGCCTCTAGGGCATATTTCCAACACCTACCCCCTGGGCGCGCCCTCCACCCTCGTGGGCCCCTCGTAGCTCCACCGACCAACTTCTTCCTCCTATATATACCTCACGCATTCTCGATAACATCAAAGACGGAGCAAAACCCTATTTCCACCGCCACAACCTTCTCATGCAGTGAGATCCCATCTTGGGGCCTTTTCCTAAAGCGCTCCACGAGGGCCATCGATCACGGAGGGCTTCTACATCAACACCATAGCCTCTCCGATGATGTGTGAGTAGTTTACCTCAGACCTTCGGGTCCATAGTTATTAGCTAGATGGCTTCTTCTCTCTCTTTGAATATCAATACAAAGTTCTCCTCGATTCTCTTGTAGATCTATTCGATGTAATCTTCTTTTGCGGTGTGTTTGTTGAGATCCGATGAATTGTGGATTTATGATCAAGATTATCTATGAGCAATATTTGAATCTCCTCTGAATTCTTTTATGTATGATTGGTTATCTTTGCAAGTCTCTTCGAATTATCAGTTTGGTTTGGCCTATTAGATTGATCTTTCTTGCAATGGGAGAAGTGCTTAGCTTTAGGTTCAACCTTGCGGTGCTCGATCCCAGTGACAGAAGGGGAAACAACACGTATTGTATTGTTGCCATCGAGGATAAAAAGATGGGGTTTATGTCATATTGCATGAGTTTATCCCTCTACATCATGTCATCTTGCTTAAAGCGTTACTCCATTCTTATGAACTTAATACTCTAGATGCATACTGGATAGCGGTCGATGTATGGAGTAATAGTAGTAGATGCAGGCAGGAGTCGGTCTAGTTGTCACGGACGTGATGCCTATATACATGATCATACCTAGATATTCTCATAACTATGCTCGATTCTATCAATTGCTCGACAGTATTTTGTTTACCCATCGTAATACTTATGCTCTTGAGAGAAGCCACTAGTGAAACCTATGGCCCCCAGGTCTATTTTCCATCATATTAATCTCCCGTCAACAAGTTATTTCTATTACCGTTTATTTTGCTTTCTTTACTTTTAGTCTTTATCATAAAAATACCAGAAATATTATTTTATCATCTCTATCAGATCTCACTGTTGCAAGTGGTCGTGAAGGGATTGACAACCCCTTTGTCGCGTTGGTTGCAAGGTTCTTATTTGTTTGTGTAGGTGCGTGGGACTTGAGCGTGGTCTCCTACTGGATTGATACCTTGGTTCTCAAAACTGAGGGAAATACTTACGCTAGTTTACTGCATCACCCTTTTCTCTTTAAGGGAAAACCAACACAGTGCTCAAGAGGTAGCATTGCACACAAAAAATCTAGAAAAAGACTTTAAAATGTGCCAAAAGGTTAATTTTTCGTTACTAGACATCGGTTCCTTCATGGTGAGTTGGTTGGGCCATGTTTAGAACTTAGGAGGTGTGGGTTCAAAATTTGGAACACCCATCTTTTTCGCGACATGTATTGCACACCCACGTGCGACTGTTTTTCACAGCATGTATGACACATATTGTTTAGGTGATCGCGTTCGTCGATGGCAATCAAACAAATGGCAGATCGTTCGGCGCTACCCCTAAAAGCCGGATACTCATCAGTTAGTACAGTCCATTTCCATTTAAAAAAATACTCTCTACATTCCAAAATAGATGACTCAACTTTTACTAAAATTAGTATAAAATTGGGTCATCTATTTTGGAACGGAGGGAGTATGATGTTGTAAGTCCACCGGACCTAGCATTCAGCGTCCTATCCGCCAGAGGCCGGAGCCGGCAAAGCAAATGAAGCGGACGAGGGGAAACTCTCCGGGACAAACAAGCAAAGGGGAAGGGGTAGCTATCCTTCGAACTGGCCGCGTGTTGGAATCTTTTATAGAGTTCGATTCCCGGCGGTGCAATTCCCATGGACGAGCAGTTCATCCTCGGCGTGCCCCCATCCGTGGTGGAGCAGATCGAGCGTCTTATGAACGAATCTTCCGCCGGCTTATCCTCCAACCCCGACGACGCCTCCCTCGACCTCTCCTTCTCAGGTGCCCTCCGCCTCTCTTCCTCCTCCTCGCCCCGCGAATTCTACTTCCCGTTTCCACGGGAAATTGGTGTAGAGCAGTAGAACTGTGGATCTGTGATTAAGGCTGTTGTACTTATCGATGCCCTAAATTTGCAGTGATAAGTAGAGTAGGTTCGAATATGTTGATAGCAGAGTTGTCAGTTGTAACTTTCTCGTTAAAAATATAGTACAAATTAGCGTGCTTGCTGATGCAGATTAATAGAGAACCGGAGTATCATTGTAACACGAAACTTTACGCCTGCATAATTTCTTTGTAGCTTAACCGTTGTTAAATTCTGGGTTCTTACCTGCGGATGAGATGAGACCAATCTCAAGATCTCACTTAATTGATGTTTGTGTCCATATTCCCCTTTGGAAGTTACTGCATTGCATGTCTTGGCCCAGATATGCTTAACTTATCTTATGATATTATCTGTACAAAACCATGAAACCAGTCAGTATTGGTAATAAAAAGGAAACTTGGATTCAGTAAATATCTGACTCTGAAGAGCTTAGGCCTTTCATCATGGCATGTCAGGCTCGTACTAGACAACCTTTGCAATTATAACCTTCAAATGTTGATTACCAAACTTCTGATTTAACATTGTCTTTGTGCGGTGAGTTTATGCACTTCTTTCCACTAATAGTAAAATGCAATGGTCTCTTGATTTTGAAGAATACAGTACAGTTGTCTTCAATTGTTAACTGAACTTTACTTAATCCTTATTGCCTTCTGATTGATGGTAATTTTCCTCTTACAGAGGATGGAAGGAGTGGCACATTTATGATTGGTAACCAGAGGTTTCCTGCATCCCTCTTGGATCTTCCAACCATTGTGGAGTCATATAAGACATATGATGATTCTTTTTTAGTTAAAACTGCTGATATTGGTCAGGTAAAAGTGAAGATTTGTGTATATATCTTGTTAATTTGCAGGCCTCGTAATTATTTTAAACTGGAACAGATGATAATGTTAAGAGAAGAAGATGATCCTGCTCCAGAAGGAGTTGAATACAAGCATGGACTTACTCCTCCATTGAGGGATGCACGCAGGAGACGTTTTCGCAGAGAGCCTGACTTGAGTGTATATGAAATTGACCACCTTTCAGCCATATTTGTTTTCCATGTTGATGAAAACACACTGTAAATCAGGACGCTAAAGATTGCATGCACTCATTTCTGCAGGCAGAGCTTGTTCACCGAGTTGAGAAGGATCTTATAAGTATTATGCAAGGAGTGCCTGTCAGTATCCTTTTGGTCTGTATGATTTGCCAAATGCATCTTAGATTGCAATAGAACAAATGACTAGTAATTTATTTTGTTCTGTACTATTTAGTTGGTAGTTTGCACTTCCATTGCCTCATCAACTTCCTGATGAATAAACTGCCTTGCCCTTTACTTTAGAAACCATGATGTCTATATGTAGTTCCCTTGTTGATAAGGATAATGCTGAGGATCTCTTAAGCATGTCATTATAGTGATTGTATAGAGGTTTCCAAACCTAACCTTCAAAACTTGGAATGTCTTGTCGAAAGGTGTTTTGTATCACGACTGCAGTGTGTCCATGGGTCAAACCATCATAAAAGGAAACTTTGCCGTTTATATGCAGATATGTCTATGTATAAAGTTCTTTAACTTGTTTATAGACCAGAATGCTGGTGTAGCTGGAGGCGGTGAAGGTGGTGATCGCAAGAAGGCTGCACCAGCTCCTGCACCCAAGCCTGACGTTCAAGAGCCTGCTGCAAATGGTGAAGAAGCTGAGGCTGATCGGAGCGACTCTGATGAGTCGGACAGCTGAAGTGGACCAGAATAGGCAGTGCAGCCTCAGTTGGCTGATCAAACCCAGTATATGTATTAGGCGATCAGATCAAAGAAAGCACACTTTTACCAAGCAAGTGTGCTTGTTGTCTTCTATTGTACTGATTATCATCTCACCAGTAACAATAAGAGTGTGACTTTCCATCATGGTGGAAGAGTGTCCTTATCCTCCCATAAGGTGGTGCTCGAGTCCTTATTTGTTCAGCCAGATGTTGATTACCACAGTGCTACAATGTTGCTGATTTCAGAAGATTCAGTTGTGAATGCTGAAGATTTCATGTGCTTCATTTGTTGCACCGCTATTCATGAGGAAGGGGGGTTCCAGATCCTAATTCTCTGGTCACAAGGGCGTTCGACTTTTTTTTCTAAACAGGCATGACCCCTTTCCATTGAGTTATAGGGGCGGGTAAGGGGATGCAAGTTCAACGCATAGCTGGGAAATCCACCACAGGTGCTCGTCGTCATCAAAACACCCGTTAGGCCTTGTTTGACAGCAAGGGATTGTGGAGGTTTTGGGAGGAGAGGATTCCAGGGGATTTGGTGAATCCCCCTCTTCCACCCAATCCCCATGAAACCTCAAATCCCCCTCCAGCCACACATCCCTCAAATCCCCCTCCGTACAAAACACTGTTTGACAGAAAGGGATTGCCATATTGAATTAAAATATTGTAAAACAGTTTAAAATCTAATCTTGCAACAGTTCTTCACATGAACAACATAATTTGCTTGACTTGGAATCAATATATCATCACATAATTGCGCTGTCACATAACAGCAACATATTCTCTTACATCAGCATGACTTGGAACATAGAGAAAAGTCCTACGCAAGACATGTGTATATTTAAGCATGCTGAGAATACATAAACATGCTTAACTATTTTTCGTGGAAGAGAAAACTCATACATAAACATACATAAACATACAGAATACAAAAACTTCCAGACCGAACAGTTTTTTCGTGGAAGAGAAAACTCATATAACAAAGTCTGATGAGCAAACAATTTATGATGCACTGTAGAGTTATTGCACTACTGGAGGCAGCACATTTAGTTAGTGCTGATCCAAGCCAAGGAAACGAACGATTTAGTCTAAATACACCCACTGTCCATTACTCCAATGGCTGAGAAAAAGCTAATCCCCTTTGGGCTGTGGAAGAAACATGTATCATATGTAAGCTAGCACAGGTGCTCTCGATCCAGCAAGAACAACTATACTCTATATTACTTAAACAAACATGTATCATCATTGTTTCTTTATTGCCAAACACTGATTCCACTGCACCGTAGCAGGTATCCTTAAAAACACATTTGTAAAATTTTGCCGAGTGATCTCATCTCGGAAACATCATAATGCACACCAGCAAAGCCAGTGAATCTCTCTGTCCCAGTTGACCTGTGCGGCGGGACGATTCACTTTGCTATGTCAGTCGCTAGTGCAAGGACAGATCTAAATCAGAGTATACAGTATATACAAATACAAATCAGAACAAGCACCCAAATCAGAGTATACAGTATATACAAATACAAATGACAAAGAAAGGAAGGCAGTAGATTTGTTCATGAATTAGTAAACATCGGCTACAAACAAGAAAGATGTCGTTTAGACTTCAGATGCCACAACATCAGACCATCACTAATTAACAGCTCTACACCACACTTCAATCACCATCAACATCAGATCATCACCTACGGTGAAAAAGGTAGTTTACAAACTGTCAATCCTCCAAGATCCATAAGAACATCACCATCACCATCAGAAAATCACGGCAATCTCGCCGGGTAGGGTTAGGGTCGATGAGAGGCTAGAAGAGGACAACGTTCTTGGCGAGCTCGCCGGGTAGGGTTAGGACAGAGGTGGGGAGAGGAGGGGAGAGGCGGCGATGACTTACCACTGGGGAGAACGCCAGTATTCTGGTGGAGTAACGCCGGCGTCGGGCGGCGTCGGGGCGTCGGGTAGAATCGGGCGGCGGCGTCGGGCTCCTCCTCTCGCCGGCGGGGCTCCTCCCCTCGGTGGCGGCGGCGGGGCTCTTCCCCTTGGTGGCGGCGGCGTTGAAGATCCAGCGGCGGGGCTCCTCCCCTCCGTGGCTGACGGCGTGCGCTCGGTCGAGAGATTCCCTGAGTCTTTCGACAAGGGTTCTGAGTCGTGTGGGTTCGGGAGGATCGAAGGGGATTAGAGAGGATACGCCCATCCAAACCCCCTTAACCAAATGGGCCGACGGTTTTTTTTTGGGGTTTCTGGCCCACGCAAGGAAAATCCTCTTGAAACCCTTCCAATTCACTTGCGCCAAACGAAGCCTTATGGGGTCGAAAACATGAGGATACCAAAATCCATCTATCCTATTAACACTTTTAAACGCCACGCAAGAGCACCACAAGGCAAAACATGCACACAGGGGAAAGGCCGCTCACAGGTATCAGGATTAAACCCAGGAACAAAAGACCACCTACTGAAACAAAATAAGACCATCACCAGCAACAGAATCAGTTCCGCATCCTGCCATCATGGCTCCTCTCCTCAGATCGTCCCCGTCGCCATGTTTCTGCATCCCTTCCCAGTATAATAAAGAGGCACTGGAAGCAAAGACAATTCCAAATGGAGATTTAGGAAACTTAAATTCGAACGTCGTCCTATTACGACAGTTCTATATAGCCCAGCAAACAGCAGCCAAACGGACAGTATAAAAAGCTTTCCCCTTCTGGGAAGAAAGCATAGCACCAAGCATAGAATTGCCGAATGTTATTAGGTCATAAATCAGTACCAAAAACCAAGGCGACAGTCCGCCAGGCAATTCTCGCCATTGGACATCAAGGCGTTCGACTTTATCTGGTAAAACAAAAGAGCTTCTGCACGTCCTGCTTTAGCTGCTGTCTGTGATCCTCTTCCCAGGTACTAAATTTAGGAAGTGAAATAAGACAAAGATCACTGGAACAAATACTTTGTGAAGTTACGGTCCAGTGGTCCATGTTACATTTTCCCCTCCAAATCCAGATACTTCAATTGCATGGTCGCCAATCTTTTGAGTAGTGCAATTGACGGCAGAAAATCCACCCACGAAATCATATACTTAATAAACAATCCAACAACATCCTTGCAGTTCTTCGGTATCATCACAAGTCTAAAGTCTAATTCCAACATACCAACAAAATCACAACAACAACAACAACAACAACAACAACAACAAGAGAGACAATTGATGGAGGAAAATCATGTGGCGCCAGATCGAGTTTGATTATCCAGCCCTCCTGCCTCCTGCAACCAAAAAAGGCAACGTTGTGACCAACACAAAACAAAATATTACAAGTAGAAGCAAAGATATGATCATGTCAAAAGTGTCTGCATTTATACTCCTTCAAAACATCCTAGCGATACTTGTAGCTGTGATGTGCACATTTACGTCAGTGTCAACTATCAGGAGAACAGTTCAAAAAAGAAGGAAAACAAAGAAATCTAGGTATAATATTTACAATGTCAAATACAAAACATTACTATGATTATCTCCTGCTTCAAAGCATCCTAACAGCACTTGTAAATGCAAGTAGCAGACATGCAGCAACTCCACGTGAATAATATGGACTAAAAACTAGTATTTGTGGTAGATTTCCTTTCCATTAGTGCGCACAAAAAAAGAAGCAAATTTTCAAGCCTCAGAATGCCAAATCAACTAGAGTAGTGATCATGACTACTCAAAATAGAAGTCACTAACAAGGTACAGATCCACAAACTCTCAGTTCAAAATCCAACAGACTATATTCAACAACATTAGTATTTTGAAACATTATGTCAAAAGCTCCCTTTGTTCACAAATGTACAACCATTGGAAGTTGTGACAGATTCACGGCCGGCTAAAAATGTGGGTTGATGAGATGGTTAGAGACTTAGTGTTCTTCGGGATGTGGCTGCAAAGCCGGTTAATCCAGGTCGATGACCCAGCAATAAAGCTCTTTATTCTTAAGTTAGATAACAATTTTATTCTAATCCAAGTATATATTCGGGAGCTCTCTGATGAGTACCAGAGGCAGTGGCTTCAGGTCCCGATGACTATGGTTGAAAACTTGAAATCATCATACTTAAATCAAAATAAAAGTCTCATCATCTCTCAGCATTCAATTCCCTCTCCAGACAAAACAGCCTACCAATTGTCAGGCAGCAAGCTTATCTTAATAGCTAAGGAAAACTACCAGACCAAACCTATATTACTACTATGCTACAAGACACAAGGATTATGCTAACAAGATCCAAAACATTCAGATATTTCACATCTCACAATACACGGTGAATCAGCTAAAACACACTATGCCTACTTCTCAGTTCTCGCAGCTTTAGGAGGATCTCGAACAATCATCCTGTGTAGTGTGTATGTTCCTCGGAGCATATATAACATAGCATGGTCTGGGAAAATCAAAGTATCACACGACATTCTAAAGCCTGGAATAACATATTTTACTGTAACATATTCTAGATAGCTCATAAATTCTTTGGAGTAACTTTTCCGAATTTTTTTCAAAACTGTGATATATTTTATAGCATTTTCGGAAACTATATGACGTAATGCAAAAAAACCACAACTAGTAGCCCGTCGGCCATCTTCTGGCCGAAGTAGGAGTTTTCGGCCAAAGCTAGGCCGAAGTAGGGCTTCTCGGCCAAAGCTAGGCCGAAGTAGGTGATTTCGGCCATCATTAGGCCGAAGTAGAGCATTTCGGCCAAAGCTAGGCCGAAATAGACTTTTTGGTCAAGTCTAGGCCGAAAAGTACTACTTCGGTTCATGTAGGCCGAAGTTGCATGGCTCGTGCTGAAATGTTCCCGCCACCCCTTCCCGCCACCCGTTTCCCGCCAACCCCTTCCCGCCACCCGTTTCCCGCCAACCCCTTCCCGCCATATGTTCCCGCCACCCGTTTCCCGCCAACCCCTTCCCGCCATATGTTCCCGCCACCCGTTTCCCGCCAACTCTTTCCCGCCTTATTTTCTCCTCTGTATCTATAAAACCCCCTTCAGGCGAAGGTGGATAAGCATTCCAGTGTAGTGTAGTCGAGATGTCCCATTATCCATTCGATCGTAGTTTTCACCCTGGGATGAGCAGCACTCTTCTGAGTCTAGTTACCGATTTCAGGATGGACAATAGGATAGTTCCATGGGACGAACTCACCGTAGTGACACCATAATGAATGAGTTGGCTCACCAATTACGTGGGTCCGGGTGGCCTGAAAGGACCTATGAGGAGGTACGCCAAGAACTTCTTAGGTTGCATGAAAGGTGGAAGAAGGTAGTGGAGCCAAGAGTGAAACTTTCGAAGGACTGCAGCAAAGAATACATTTTATGGACTGAGGAGAGCGAGGACGACGAAGATATCTTCATGCCACCGCTTCCGGGTTCGTGCATCGTCGAAGGGCAAGAGTTCTGCATCGTCCAAAGGCAAGACTTCTGCATCCTCGAAGGGCAAGAGTTCTGCATCCAGAAGGGCAAGAGTTCTGCATCGACGGAGGGCAAGAGGACCGCATCGTCAAGGGCAAGAGGGCTGCATTAACGGAGGATGACGATGATGACTTCATGTAGTATGTAAGATGTATTCCAGTTTGTATTGTATTATTGTAGGGCATTATGTTCTATCTGAATTTCATTTTGTAGTATGTAAGATGTATTGCACAAGTTCAGCCGCACTGCTTAATTCAGATGTACTTGTATCTTAATTATCGGTTGTAATCTATTTGGAAATGTAACTGGAATAAGAATGCTAATTAATAGTAATATGTCTCTCGCATACATAAAACAATATATGTCTCCTGATCGATAGAAGGAAGTGCGATAGTAACACATACATGAAGCATGTCTCGTACATAAATATTGACACGCATATGCGAATAGTCTGAAACTAACATAGATAATGAGTCATACATAGATAATAAGCATATCACTGCGGGGACGGCGACAGTCTGGGTCTTCCTCGGCGAGGACCGAAGGCGATAAGCGCCGAGGCGGTGGACGAGGCTCGCGATAACCACGACCATAGTTAACCTCGTGCATCACGGTCTGTGTCTCCTGCGTCGGTGGTGGTGATGGAGTGTGAAACACTGTCTGCGAGAAGCCATAAATGTTTGTAGCATGGTCATCATCCTCGCGTCGCCCTCAAAGTAATCAGCACCACCACTAAGGATGGGTGACTGCTCAATGCATGAACGGTTGCGACAGGTTGCCGCCTGCGTAAAGTAAAAACTTGTAAAATTGATACAAATGCATGAACGATTACTACTCTGCTCAAAAGAATGTAGTGAGTAGGGTTACCTAGTTCCATCTGCGATGCCGAAGAGCTCCCGGCTGTGAAGGAGGTGGCTGATGCGAAGAGCTCCCCGGCTGTGAAGGAGGTGGCTCATTCCAGGAAGAGCTCCCCGGCTGTGAAGGAGGTGGCTCATTCCAGAAGAGTTCCCCGGCTGTGAAGGAGGTGGCTCATGCCGTGAAGAGCTCCTGGTTGTGAAGGAGGTGGCTCATGCCGGAAGAGCTCCCTGGTTGTGAAGGAGGTGGCTCATGCCCGGAAGAGCTCCTGGCTGTGAAGGATGAGGTTCTGCACGGTGCATGTAAGGTCGTGGTTGTGAACGCTGTACGAGGGTCGTGGTTCAATGCTGCATGAGGGGGGCGTGGCGGACGATGTCTTTGGAGGAGGAAGTGCAACATCCAAGACCGCCTACACGTAACAGCAGCGTAAATCCTGCGTAGCTTGTCATCAAGACGCCTCAACCATGAGACGCCTCTCGCGGTGGGATAGTTTCTCCCCTCGAAAGCGCCGCATTAAAGCGGAAACCTCCTCTCGCTACTGTCTTGTCAAGTCACCACAGTAGATGAAGAGTTAACCAATTATATCCTCGTTGTATGATAGACACCACGAATAGACACCTGCGAATATGTCCAGATTAACAAAAGACTCAACATATAAGAACCAAGGCATTTACCGCGTGGTGTCCGGTTCCCTAACAGAGGCGATTGGGTACATATCGCTGGTGAGAGGGCTTCGATCTGATCAGAGCAGCTGATGGAACCAAGTAGATCCTTGTTGTATGCCGTAACGCTGCAGATACAACCCTAACATTTGCCGCTTAAAGGTCCGACCTCACCCTGTATTTGTCGCGGCGGTAGTCCATTCGTGAACGTAAGGGTAATGCTCTTAAGCCAAGAATCCATGGACTTGTTTCCTCCTAGGCGATCGTCCCCGATATTGACATGCGATACATAATTAGGTATATTATGAATGTATAGCTGACAACTAAAATAGTATTAGTACTTACTTGTGCACGTGCTCGCAACTGTGGAATTTTTGGAATCTCGTGCTCTTGATATAGACCGAACTGTCTCATTACTCTATGAAGAGACATCTCCTCAACCGTCACATCGAACACCAACTTGGCCTTGGTCATCCAAAAATGCCGATCTCTAGTGCACAATCCAGAAATCCCAACTGGGTACCTTGATGATATAGCCTCAGCCGAGTATGGCTCCCAGATAACTTGATCCTCGTGCAAACTATCAAACTGCACCGTGAAGGACGGGTAGCATCCCCTAACCTGACTATGCGCAAACTGTCTCTGTGCATGACAACAAATAAGCATTAGTAATACTAATGAATGGCAAAAAATAATTAAATTAATTGTTACTTAATATAAAAGTACCTCTCGCCGTGCCCAAACAGAACCCATAGTAGGTAAGTCGCCGATAGCAGGCACATAAGCCCCAGCTAAGTCCTCCAAACCAAAAGGTTTATCAATGTAGACATAGGGTCGTCCAATAGGGAATCTCTCGATGACCAGAGCTGCAACAATAATGGACATCCAACAACACCAGATTTTCTAGACTTCAACAAGCAAGCTTTGCACAGGCCTCAGACGTAGCCGCTAACACAATGAGAACCAAAACTCCTCTCAGAGAATATCCGCCGGGCAACGTCGTCGCCTATCTCTCGTGCAATACCGATGAGTCGTGCATCGACAAAGGGTCACGTGGTTCTCCGTAAACATCATCTTGCCGAACAGCCAAAGAATATATGCCTCTAGGGACCGGTCAATCTGTGCCTCCGACAACTCAACATCGGGATGTCCTAACGAGACAATCTACATAGAAACGTAATAATTGTATGAAAATTGGGCAACTAAAAAACAACATTTGTTTACGTGGCCGTGATGGTTACCTGAAACTGGCTCAACCATCTAAAAAGAGGTCCATGAGGATCGTTGTCTATGGCCCTAGCAGTCGGGACCGCAGCCAAAAAACGGGTCTGCATCGCTGTTTGCCACCCTGATTCTGCCTCTAAGGGACCTATGGCAGCACCGCCGAGGTAATCCCAACAAGTACGACACATCCTGTAAAGTAGGCGCCATCTCTCCCCATGGAAAGTGAAACGTATGTGTCTCGGCCTCCATCTATCTACTAAGCAGGTAAGGAGGACTTGTCGAAGAGAAACGTTCACTTGCCTCTTGTGTAACTGCACCGTTCACCTGCCTCATCTAAGTCCCACCATCAATCCACTCATCCAATGTACCCTGAACCAGCCGTGCCAAGGGTAGAAGTCCAGCCCAACTTAACCTACAAAATAAAAAGATTGTTAGCGGCTATAAAAAGTATGTAAAACATAGTAAGTCATTATATGGACTCCATTATATGCACACATACCTATCAACCCATGAATCGTGTATCAGCCAGTTAGTCTTTGGGGTACGAGTGACCAACACGTCTAAGTTGTTGCCCGCTTCCAATAGGGCGCCCCGGTGCTTTCTATCGATGTTGCCATTAAGCAACGGATACAAAGACATATATGCAATTCAAACAACAAATCTCAAAGCAAATAAAAACATAGATCCGACATATTACAAATTAAAACATAGTCCCGACATAGTACAATTAAAACATAGTCCATGAGGATTTACATATTAAAACATAGTCCTGACATATTACAAATTAAAACATAGTCCCGACATATTACAAATTAAAACATAGATCGACATATTACAAATTAAAACATAGTCCCGACATATTACAAATTAAAACATAGTCCCGACATATTAAAACCCACTACGACACATTATATAGCTTGTGAGTTATTTCTTCCTCGTCCGCCCTTCGCCTCGATCGCCACGGCCACGTCCGCCTCTTCCTCTTGTTGTCGCAGCCGTCGATGTGGAAGCACTCGCCGATGCGGAAGCACCATCTTTGTTCAGGTCGGGACAATATTTCATCCTATGCCCATAAGCCGCGCATAACAAACATTGCTGGTTGCTCCACCAGCTTCAGACCGTCCATATCGTTCGGATGCGACGGGCCTTCCGTCTGCCCCTACTTGTTCGCCAAGGTCCGGATGCGGATATATACTCTCTCACCGTCCTTTACCTTGTTGAAATTGCCGACGACTCTAAACCCTGTCATCTTGCCTGTCCGGTGTTGAGCACCGCCTCTTTTAAATAGTATGGGGACACGAAGGAGATAGCATCCAACTCAATCTGCCCACAGGCAGCCAACACATGAGAGCAAGGTGGGTGCAACAACTTCGGTTTGTTGCATGTACACTCACACGCTGGATAAAATTCCGCTCCAATTTTTACCTCGTGTGTCTTCACCTCATTTCCGAACCAAAACCATCGGTAGGAAGCTGAACCTCATACCTCCTTTCTTGATTCCCTATGAGTCCGATAAAGTGCTTCTTTGCTTTCTCTATCTTCTTTGCCATGTATTCCATGACACGGCTACAATAAGGTGTGTTCTGATTATCTTCAATATGCTTCGCTAACTCGTGCCTTTCTCTCAAATATCTCAAAGTGCCATGGAATACAGCCTCCACAATAGCTGTGAGTGGCAATGCTCGCTCCTTCTCAAAGACAAAGTTATACACCTCTGCAAGATTGGTTGTCATGTGGCCATACCTAGCTCCATGTGTGTCATGCAGCAAAGACCAATTCACTGGAGGCTCTTTCTCTATCCACTCGTAAAAATTCTTTATTTCCTTCCTTCTTTCTCGTAGTATTAGGAGGGTCAATTCCTGCAAGTCACAAAGACCCACTGCTCCTCTAGCTCCGTGATGAGTGCTGCTAATTTAACTTGATCTTCTTCCATTTTCCTCCTCGCACGGACCTGCTTCTTAGTAAACTCATCTAGTTTTGACCAAATAAATTGTGATTTGCGCTGCTGGCTCTGCTTGCATAATTTTTGAACAAGTTCATCAACCGCTTGTTCTTGAACTGTGAGAAAAATTAGCCCCAAGATGGTGCATGCACCACCGGCTCTGCAAGTCCCTCCAAGGTGTTCGTTCAGTCATCCGTTGGATTACGGGTGTCTTCACGGCCTTCAATATACCAGCATGTCTGCATGAATGACACACACGCTTGGTCGGTCCTTCACAATGGCAATTTTCACTTGGCGGAAGAACCATACCCAGCTGAGAAAGTTCTCACCTCCACAAATGCCATGGCAAGTGGGATGATTTGATTGTTCCGCCCACACCAATAGCAGTCAGGATTTGCCCTCTATATTGACCGGTCAGAATGTACCATCCACAAACAGAACAGGAGGACAATGCCGGAAAGCTTCGATGCACATACCAAAAGAGAAGAACACTCATTTCAACACCTTGAAATCTGGTATACTCAGCAACCTCATGTGTTGTACGCTCACATAAGTGCCGGATTCCTCTCTTCAAGATGCCCAGAGACGGACAACATTATCATATGAGTCAAGAACGCCCCAAACCTTTCCTCCATAGCCTTCCTTAGCCCTCCAAGCCTTCCCATAAGGAATGACATACTTCCATCCGACCTTCACCGCTGTCCGGATGTGTTTTGCTTCCATATCTTTCTTCTCTACTATCTCAAGATACATGAGTTGCGAATGAGACTTGAAGTCAGGTTCGGATGCTTCACCAGCAGGTTCTTCCTCACACAATTATGTGGGATGACAATGGTGACAACCCAGTGGATGTCGTGATTGCACGTGCCGTGCACCTTCCCCGGACAACCTTTTTCAACACATTTCACGGTATAGTTTGTTGGACTTGATATGTGTGTCTTAAAACCCTCTGCATAGACATAGCCCACTTTATCACCGCATACTTCAATTTTTTCTTTGTATCAAACATAGCCCCTATTTGTACTTGGTTCAGATTATACGCCATGGAGTCTCATGGCCATCGCTCACCGTAAGGCGGTGGATATGTCCTGCTCCCATGCGTATGAATCGGTACCTCAACTTCATCCTCAGAATTTTCAGAATCCAGTTCCTCCACCAATCCATCCTCGCCCTCTTCCTCCATCACCCTCTGCATTTCATCCCCTTCCTCATCCCCATCAAGAAAACCTGAACCAGCTAATATTATCGACCGCTTCTCCGCCAAAGATCGTGACCACAAACATTGTGTGGCACGAGTCCGACTCTTTCTCGGTTGGCTAGCATCCACATCTTGTGGCTGTGACCCGGATAAAACAATCTCGTTAGCCACTTCACTGCCTTGGCCGGGTTCATACCCCCGTGGAGTTCTACGGTATTCTTCTCCTTCGCACAGGTTGCACAAGTGCATATGGGTGGATTCTTCGGTCTCGACAGCGTCTTAACAGGACAACCAATGCTGGCTCCTATCTACCGCATCAACTCCCACTTGACATTTTTAAAGGATTTGGTCCACAATGCATGAATACTTGTAACATACTTCAGATCCGCATCAAACTAGTTGTCAACCAGACTTCAACTGTCTAATGTCCAGTCTGTCCGGGTCAGCTAGTGTCATGACGCCATTTTTAAACTCGCTAAGATCAACCCGAACTCATTATATCGAACATTACCAGCGCCGTAGTAAACATTCAGATTTACTGATTCAGACATTTTCACCTGTCAGACATTGCCATCTTCTCATTAATCACAATATACACTAATATTATCCGCTACACGGACTATGCGCTAAAATGCCTCCAAAAATATATTAACACTAAAATTCACAATATACACTAATATTATCCGCTACACGAACTATGCGCTAAAATGCCTCCAAAATTATATTAACACTGAAATTCACAACTAACACTAATATTATCCGCTACACGAACTATGCGCTAAAATGCCTCCAAAAATTTATTGACACTAAAATTCACAATATGACTTATATACACTAACTAAACTATACAATTTACATAATATTTGTGACGACGTGATTATACCTTCGAAGTGTGTGTACGCTTCTTGCACCACCAAGAACGATAACGCCGCCCCGACGACCGGAGGTTCAACTCCGGTCAGCCCCTAACCTGCTCCTCCTCCTCACCACCTCCTCCTCTGCAGCAGCTTCTACTAGTCACCACCACCTACTACCCGTCCTCCTCTCCACCATGGCTCCTCCTCCCCACCATGGCTGCTCCTCCCCAAACACATCAAAAACTATCCCATAGCAAAAAATAACACCATAGGCCGGTGGAGATTGCTATGATCTACCGATTCTGTGGGTTGGATTTGCAAATGAGTGGCAAATGGAGGAGATCGGCGCGGGGGGGCGAGGTACAGAGAAGAACTGAGAGAGAGAGAAAGGGAAACGAAGAAGAACAGAGCGCTCGCAGGGGCGAACGGGTGCTTATCCGCACCTTTTCGGCCGTAGCCTGGCCGAAAAGCTCTGCTTCGGTCACCGGTGGGCCGAAAACGGCCCAGTTCGGCCGCCCAGTAGCCGAAGCTACTATTTTCGGTCGGGCCCCAGCCAACAGCGTGTTTTCGGCCCAAGCGCGGCCGAAAAGCCTACTTCGGCCATGGCCTGGCCGAAAACTCCCTTTTCGGCCCACTCCTGGCCGACGGGCTACTAGTTTTGCGTTTTTTTCATTCTACACTATAGTTTCCGAAATTGCTACAAAAAACATGATAGTTTTGAAAAAAATTCTGCCAATCTAACATTATCACTACATATTCTAGATAGCTCATAAATTCTTTGGAGTAACTTTTCCATGCTAATCTAACATTATCACTAATGCATCTCACATAAAACAATGAAAACCTTCCAATTAGCTACACGAGGGAAGAATGAAAAAGCATGAACTCCAATGATCAAAACATACAACTCCTTGATGAGAGTATTCAATTTCTGATCCAAGGGCTATGGGCAGGATGAACTGCAGCTAATCTGGTTCCTCCACACGAAATCTAATAGGTGAAATCCTAGAAAGAGCAGATTGCGCTATTAATACAAGAAGTTGTCCAGGAAGTTTGGTTCCATACATTAAGTATCAAATTTTACACTTGGGTACATGATGTTGCATTAATGGTGTAAAACAGCTCAGCCCAACCACGCGAGGCCAACGAGGCATGCCATGGGGTCGTTTGGATTATAGCCCTAAGCTGCTGCGCCAAAAAAATTGGGGTTCATTGCTAGGACGGGCAGCCGCTTGGATGGACGCCAAATTTTGGGAGCCACGCCAAAATATTGGGCAGTTCAATTTTTACGCCCACGAGCGGGCGAAACGCTAGCGGCAGATTCCCTCGCCAATATATTAGCGCGCCAGCTATTGGCAGGGCGTGCGCGGGTGGAAACCAAACAGTCCCATGTACCAATTCACCTCTAATGGCTGGAGTTTTTCTTTTTTGAAAATTTGCAGTGACAACTTATTACTTTGGTCCTTCTTGATCATTTAGTCTTCAAAATAGCAATTGGCCCTAAATTCTCAAATCGAGCGTCAAATCCCTAGTTCAATCGCCATTCCTCTCGTCCCCAAATCGAGCAGCGGCACTCATGCCACCCCTCTCTAACATGCCCCCTGTCCCACTCACTCAACCCAGGGACGATGCCATGACCGAACGGCGAGGTGGAGCCATAGGACGGCGCTGCACATGCCGTTGTGAAGTGCATGTCCTGCCAGAAAAAAACCATGGTGATATTTCCAAAGTGAACTGATGAACATCATTGCTTACATTGCAAGATTGAATTGAAAGATGTCAACTCTAAGTATTTGCATGAACATATGTGAAAAAAGGGCATTGTAATCCTAACAAAGCAATCTATCAAAACAGTAAACTACTGATACACTTACCACTTAATACCGTACAACATTCGCAAAACTACTACTACTACCTCCGACTCAAAATATAAGACGTTTTTGTAGGCTCCTGCCAAAACGTCTTATATTTTGAGACGGAGGTAGTCCCATTAACTACCAATTACAGAGAGATTAATCAAGAGCATGAAACCCTAGTTGAAATTGACAGAACGAACTATAAAGAGCACAAAAAACTAGAGGCCACAACCACAACTAATTCCGGCTGCACACACATCCCTTTCGCTCCCCCTCACGTGCCGCACACGCGCGAAAAATACCACCCAAACGCTCCAGATCAAAGTGGCATTCCACGTCGGCATCGCGTGAGTGAGTCGGGCTGTTTTGTAGTACCATTTATACAACATCATGTACCCAAGTGTAAACTACTAAACTTCGATACTTGATGTATGAAACTAAACTTCTTGGACAACTTCTTGTACCAAGAATGCAATTCAGTCTCCCACAAAGGCATGGTGAAAATACCGCTACCAATTCTAAAATGACGAAAATATTCACCCTGCTGTCCCCAAAATGGGAATTTCTTCACAATGATATTACTAGATCATCAAAAAATAGGTAATGCAAGCATACCCCACGAAATTCCATCTTTAACATAGCCTACATGAGCACGTTTGGACAAGATCGCTAAACAACATTGCAATAAAGATGGACAAGATTGCTACCAAGCATCGCAAAATTATGCTGCCCAAATCAGAATCACAAGAACTCCAAATGGACAAGATAATTACCTTCCTCATGGTGGCGAGAGCGAGCAGCCACTCGAGCTTGTCAAGAGTCGCCTCGTCGGCCTTGTCCAAATCCACCTCAACCCTCCCATCCACCTCCTGGATCCACCCGCCTACATCCTTCATAATGACGGCCGCTTTCTCCTGCAAGTCCACCGGCAGCCGCGGCAGCTCATCCTTGAGCCTTACCCTACGCTTGGTGACCGGCGGCGGCGACTGGAGCGTTGCAGAAATGGAGGCCCACCCTGACTCGAAGATGCAAGAGAGCACGTCAGCATCGCCCTTGTAGTTGTAGGTCATGGCGTTGCGGAAGGTACGCCGGACATCACTGGCAAAGCAGAGCGGGTTCTGGTAGCGACGCCGTTCAAGGCGGCGGCGGACGGTGCCGAGATCCATGGGTTGGCGGATTTCGGAGTGGTAGTCGCCGAGTCCGGGTTGGTATGTATCCACCGGCTTGGCGAACACCCACCCGTCCTCATGTTGCAGCAGCTCGTCCAGCAGTACGCGGCAGCGTTCGAGGGCATAGGGAAGATCGGCGGCGGGAAGGTAGATCGTAGGTTTAGGGAAACCGGGCGGCGCTCCAGCCGGGCTGCTTTGGGACGCCATAGCTAGGGCCGGCCGAGATATTTTGGGTGGGAGTCAAATTTGGGTCAGTTTCAAAACCACGAATCCGGATGTCGTACCCTTTTAGGACACGGCTAGGAATGAGGCCGGTGCATGGCCCTTGGATCAAGTTATCGTGGACCGTCAGATTTACCTCCTCAAATTACCAACCCTTTTTTTTGCGAAATCTCAAATTACCACCCATCTTGTTGTGGGTTTCAAACTATAAACATCCTTGAAGCATCGAGGCTTCCAAGTGCGCTCCCCATAATTACTATAGGATTAGATCTAGTAGTTTTCTCTAATCATGCATCTTTCAATAAATACTCTAGACAACAATAATTAATCCCGATATTGGAGGGAAGCAGATATTTGCTGTATTTAGAAGCATAAATTTTGTGATGGTTGAAGCACGAACGTAGCCAATCATTGTAATAATACCAGCGAAGCATATGTGTGAGTACGTAGTCAGAACAATGCAATCCTGCAAATTTTTTTTTGCGGGGACTACCCTTCATGCTTCGTTCTTAGTGCTTCATTTTATGCTTTGAAGCATGTATTGTTGGATTTGGATGTAAAGTTATATTTTCTGCTATGAAGCATGCATGGTTGGACTCGGAATTGGATTTTTATGAATGGTGAAGCATGAAAAGTATAGTACCAAAATATTTTTCATCATAGTCCAAGGAATGAAGCACACATATATGTGTAAGGACCGGGTTTTCGGGGTATCAATTTCCCAAAAAAAATGGTCCTTGTGCTCACCAGCCCCAGGATTACTGTTAGCTGATGAGGCACCAACTTGATACAGAAATTCCAAGCAAAATATAAAATATGTAGTACAAGACCATTCTGGCGTATGAGTACAACAAATGGTTTCTAGTGGTTGATGGCGGAAGCGGTTTGAGGTTCATCAATGGCCATGGGACTCCATTTTCTACAGAAACAACTGACCAGGATAACTCCTATCTTCGCGAGGCTGCTATCACCGTTGCGTATGTTCCGGGGCTGTCATCGCAAAGCTCCTCTCCATGCAAGAAATCTGGCCAAGACAATAGCCAGGGACAAGCCAGTGAGTACTTTTGAATGTACATGCAAACATTATGAACACATGTATAATATAACTAATGATAATCATGCTCTGAAATATTCTATGATCACAACGTCAGTCACAAAATAACAATCCATGATGTACGTAAGCAAGTTATTCATATGCAACATGAATAGGTAAGACTGGGGTAGAAATAGAATGCACTGATTGGGTGTCTGAAGCGACGCCTCGAAAGGATAATAATTTAAAGCATGCCTCAGTCGAGTGTCTGAGCGACACCACATAAAGGGCTTATAAGTAATATAAATAACAAGCATGCCACAGTCGGACGTCTGAGCGACACCACATAAAGGGCTTATAAGTAATATAAATAACAAGCATGCCACAGTCGGGCGCCTGAGCGACACCACATAAAGGGCTTATAAGTAATATAAATAACAAGCATACTACAGTCGGGCGTCTGAGCGACACCACATAAAGGGCTTATAAGTAATATAAATAACAAGCATGCCACAGTCGGGCGTCTGAGCGACACCACATAAAGGGCTTATAAGTAATATAAATAACAAGCATGCCACAGTCGGGCGTCTGAGCGACACCACATAAAGGGCTTATAAATAATTTAAATAACAAGCATGCCACAGTCGGGCGTCTGAGCGACACCACATAAAGGGCTTGTAAGAAAATAATCACAATGAATATCCAGGAGGTAGAACCGTCCCAGGGATACTCAATAATTCAAATAATATAGAGGTTTAGTCCATAATGATAATAATCATAATCCTCGTAAGTCATAAGTCACGATCCATGTTCTGGTTTAGCAGTTTCTCCTCCGAAGACCGACACTAAGACCGACACTTGACCCATCCCAGACTGTAGTCCTTAACCATGGACACGGCTATTCGAATAGATATAACCTCTGCAAAGGGTGTACTCTTTACCCACGGGTAACGGATTCCTTTAGTCCATCGGGACTAATTCCGTCTACGGTCTTTTAATTGAAAACACACCTAACCGCACACACCAGCCTAACTTACCGGTGTCCGAATCACCCACTACACCCATTAAGCTTAAACTCTAAGTGGGGAGGCTACAACCTCGACTTAGCATGGGATCACAAAATTTATAACGCACAAGAACTAGGGAGCTACCCTTCGGCTCCAACCAAAAACACCCATGCCCCCGGACCAGGTGGCATGCCTACCGGATGACTCCGGTATCTTCCACCATGGCCTCTCTGTACGGTGTGTGCTAGGAAAGGGGTTGACGACTTACTGAACCGTACCCTATATATGGCAGGGACAAGTGGTAGTACGAAACAAGTATGGGGGTTACCGGAACAAGAGTCGATCTATGGTCGACTCAGGAGGTTTAAGTATTCCCTGCATGATTAGCATAACAATTTATACTTCAACCAACAGACAGAATCACCGCTCATCATGCCTCATAATGCCGTACCGGACACAGCCGTCTCGACGGAGGACTAGAGACAAGCCCGTGCCTACCCAAGACAGAGGCTTTCCCGGATTCCTTCTGGTATGCATGAAGGGCATATGATGGTGACTACTATCACAAATATATCAAACTCCAATAGCATGAAATCATTAATATGCACTCATGAGTATAATCATATCATCACATAAAATAACGGGTACTCCGTGTCAAGGTGGTGTTGTAACTGTGTCGGATAACACACACAATATTATGCCAAGGTTCAGAATGCTTGCCTTCAAGTTGTGGAGAGGCAGGGTGCATTCCAAAACATTTTGAAAGTTTCCTTCTTCTTCAAAATCCTATTTTTGAAAAATATTCAAATTAACACAAACTTTAAAAACAGTACAAAAAATTTCCCTAATTATTTTTGAAATAAATCTTAAAATAAACTAGGTGAAATTTGAGAGAGGTAGGAAAAGAATCAACTCATTTGGAGTTTTATTTAAAAAGTTATAGCAAGTCAAAAATTTAGTCAAATTTCTGTTTTTAAAATAAACTGAAAAAGAGAAGAAAAAAAACGTTTCGAATAAAACAAAATGGAGGAGGCGTACTTCTGGAATTACGCCTTCACTTAATCCAGCGTGGACCGGCTCGTGGTCTCGACAAGGTCCTTTGGGCCCACCGGTCAGGTTTGACCGATCGCCCGCCTCCTTCCTCCTCCGCCGAGCAGAGCGAGGCTCGGCGACCGTCGCCGGCGATTGGAGGCTCCTCGCGGGATCTCGAGGGCAGGGATGGATCCGCCAGTCTAGGGCGGTCCTCCCGGTGGTCGCTAGGTTGGCGGGGACGAAGGGAGTCGCCGGCGGCGAGCTGCGCGGCGGACGACAGCTTCGGGTGAAATGGGGCTTCGAGCTACGGTGGTTCTCGGTCGTGTTTGAGAGGTTGGGCGGTTCCGCAAGGTTGAGGGGAGTCAGGTGGTGGTGCTGGATGGACGGGGAAGGCTCTGGTTGCGACGAGCGGGACCGGGACGTGGCGGCGGCCGAATTGGTCGGAGTCGAGGAAGAAAGCCTCCCCTCCGTCGATTTCTGGCCGTGGGGGCTCTAGGGGGGTGGCTTGAGGTTGCCTGAGGGCGTAGACGCGCTCGGGGTTTCCTTTTATAGCGTAACTAGGTCGGTTCCGCGGCCGTGGATAAGAACGCCGGTGAACCGCCGTTCTGTTGCGGCAAGGGGTGCGTGGCGGCGACGGGCGCTAGCGGACGCGTTCTTGTATAAGCTCGGGTTGCTCCAGAGGGCAGCTGGCGCACGCGTATGGCTTGGGCGGCGCCGTCCATGGCAGGAACCCACTGTGGCCGGCAGCTAGCCGCCGTGGCCGACCTGACGGCGGTGCTGTGGGGCTCCAGGGGTGGCCTGGAGTGTTCTGGTGAGCGGGAGAGGCCGGGGCGCGGCCCTGCGGGTGAGCAAAGGCCAGGGGCGCGACGCGGCTCGGCTCTGCAGCGCATGCAAAAACGCAGCGCCTGGCGCGCCCAGCACGCACGACGCCACGTGCTTGGCAAAATGCCAAGGCATGCCAGGGGGCTCCAATCCACAAGAGGTTTAGCAGGGTGGGGTTATAGGCTAGGGTAAAGCCATGGGACATGCTGGTTAGGCAAAGCAAGCAAGTCCAATGTGCAAACTAAAAACCATGCCAAAACTGGCCATGCACACAAGGCGTTTGACAAAATGCTAAGGGCATCTAGGCAACTCTTGGGGTGGCCAAAAACTCCAGATCCTAGTCTCCTTAGATGATGAAGAGGTTGGCAAGATTAGTTTGGCAAAAACAGAAACTTGTTAGCAAGTTTTTGAGAAAACCAATTCTGGACAGAGAGTAAAGGGCATAGTTTCATGGACCAAAAATACTCCAATGGGTCCACTCTCCTGGACTTAAGGGTTTTGTAGGGAGGACTATAAGCAGGAAAAAGAATCATGGGCAACAAAGCAACATAAAATGGGGTTGCAGTAGAAAATGCCAAACTGGACCAGAGAGCAAAAGAGGATGATTTGCTCAAATTTTTCAAAGAACATTAGTGGGTTTTTGCACAAAGATGAATAATATACTCCTACTAACACCCCCTAATTTTGTGGAAGTTTTAAAGGAATATTTAAATAGGTTGTAGTGCAATATTACCAACTGGACCAGTTTTGAAAACCTGGGGTAGAGCTCAAAAACCTCAAATGAATATAAGATATTTTTGCATCAAAGTGATTTAATAACATCACATGACATCCCCAAATTTTGGTGGGAATTTTAAAGAAATATTTGAAAGGGTTGTAGTGCAAACAGGACCCTAAAACCTATGAAAAATCATTTCCAAAGAAATAAAGCTCAGGGAAAATAATTATGCAAATAAATCCACTGATAAAAGAAATGTTTCTTGAGAGGGCATACAAGTCCATTAATATTTTTGGAAAGTTTTCACTTGGGGTAAAACTCTACAAAATCAAAGAAAGGAGAGGTTCTGAAATCAAAAGATAGATCCAGAAAATAAAAATTTAATTTCTTGGCAAAATTTTAAATAACAAATCATGGTTAAATTTTGGGGTGTTACAATATGGACTAGCTAGGAGCATACTGTGTATGAGTTTGAGGCATGCCATATCTTATACTGATGCATGCACACACGTAGGTATTAGGAAATATATTGTGTTTGTGTTCGAAGCACATCGCATATAATATTGAAGCACTAAGCCAATGGAAGCACACATGTATGCACTAGGTAGCTTGGTGTGCAAAATACCGAAGCTTGCCATCTATGCTAATGAAGCATTATTTTACATGCATTCAAAACACATGTGAGATAGTCTTCGAGGAGTGTTGGTAAGATTATTGAAGCGGCTCTAGGGGGGTGATGGTGGGGCGGGATCGGCAACGAAATCCCTGTTGCAGTCATCATCCCCGAAGTCGTCGATGTTCCGATCTTCCCATGGTGAAGGGCACCGCGACTGCCTATGTTTGCGATGGTGTTGCGGTAGCACTGGCGAACGTGGTATGTGGTGTTGGAGGTGGATCACTGGATAATGTCAAGGAAGCACAATCTCGCTGGCACCATAGCCGCATCGAGGAAGAGTGGAGGGGATCAATTTTGGGCAACACGGTGGGGTGGATTGCAACCGCGAGATGCAATGGACTTAATCTGAGTTACGTTGTTGGAGAGAACATGTGCAACGCAAGTGGACAACGGGCATGGCAATGAGGTGGGCTGCAATCCTAGGAGAGATGAACGGGATTGAGGATTAGTTAAAGGAGAGAAACAAACAAGAGGAATTGGCGGGTTTAGGCAAACATGACTACATGAAAACAGGAGGTTAGAAAGAGGTGAAGGATTTCACTTAGACATCTCGGCCGTGGGATTAAAGCCGAGCCGACAATGAACGAGAGGTCTAGTGCATAGTTCCAGTTAGACTATAGATAGGAAGTGTTTTCCTACTCTTATAGGCTGGAATTAAATTTCGAAAGCCGAAGCTAAACGAGTAGCTCATGACTCTCAAATCGAGCCGAACTCAATGACTGACGAGTCGAGCCAAATAACATGAGATCGTTTATATTTTCTTTTAGAACATCTTACGTTAGATAATGGAAATTATATGAAATCTCGATATCAGCTGGCGGCTGGCCGTACCGTCAGGGGCGGACCCAGGATTGGGCCAACACTAGTAGAAAAGGGGGCAAAGGTCCAGGCGGGGTCAGCCCATTAGTCCCAGTTCAGTCCAGAACCGGGACCCATGGGGGCATTGGACCCTGTTCGTGAGCCCCGGGGGCCGGCCGGGCCACGTGGGCCATTGGTCCTGGTTCGTCTGGACCTTTTGGTCCCGGTTGGTGGGACGAACCGGGACCAATGGGCCTCGCTCCTAGCCCACCACCATTGGTCCCGGTTGGTGGTTTGAACCGGGACCAAAGGCTGCCCTTTAGTCCCGGTTCATGCCACCAACCGGGACCAATGAGGTGCCTATATATACCCCCTTGCTTAAGAGCAGAGCACACTGCTCTGTTTTTTCTGGCCGCCGAGGGGGAGAGGGCTTGGTGGTGCTCTAGCTCACCTCCTATGCACACAAGGTGTTCATGGAATGCCCGAGCCACACTACTTAAGCTTTCTCCTCCAAGCTCGACCTCCAAGCTCCATTTTCCTCAATATTTGTCTAGGTTTAGCGGTCCGTCACGCCTGTCCCGTCTTCACCGCCGCCGATCACCCGCGCCGATCTCATCGCTGCACCACCGTGGTGAGCCTCTTGTTCTTATCTTCTTTCCGAAAGGAAAAATATTCTTACTTGTATGTTTAGATAGATAATTGTATTATTTTATTACTTTTATTATTGCATCTTATATAGTGCGATGGTTTTGGTATCCGCCTCGTCGGCCCTCGCCCCGCTCTATGATTCGGATGTGGTATATATTATCTTTATAACTATTGGTTCATTTATTGTTTATGAAAAATTATGCCAACCAACGTGACATAGATTTTATTTATCTAGGAGGTGTGTGAACCGGAAATTCCAACTGACCCTATTGTCAAGAGGTTAAATTTAGTTGAAGAAGAACAATTTCTTGAAGGAAAAAATAATAAAAATTGAGGAGGAGAAGATGATATTGGAATTGCATGTTGCGGATGTCGTCAATGATCACAAGATCAAGATGGATGCAATGAGCTTGAAGATTAGAAAGATTAGAAAATATGTCATTCATACCGAGGCTTGGTATCATTATGCCGTTGGATCAATTGTTACCTTGGTTGCGATTATGATCGCATTTGTTTTCACATTGAAATGTTTTACATAGTTTCAATGTATGGTTTAATTAATTAGATGCTCTGGAGAGCTATATGTTGTTAGATGAGAACTATGTATGTACTTTGGTTTTAATGTGATGATGAACTTCTATTAATTTGGTCACTTATTTATCTATTCATGATGTTTTGTAATGGTTTTTGACACACTTAATTATATATATTGCACGCAGATGAACCGGCAATGGATGTACGGTGACAGACACACCTCCAAGTACATTAAGGGCGTGCATGAGTTTCTTGAAGCGGCTGAGGCAAACAAGCAGAATGGTTTTATGTGTTGTCCATGCATTAAATGTGGGAATACGATGTCTTACTCTAACCGGAAAATCCTTCACACCCACCTGCTTTACAAGGGTTTCATGCCACACTATAATGTTTAGACGAGGCACGGAGAAATAGGGGTTATGATGGAAGACGGCGAAGAAGAAGAGTACGATGACAAATATGTACCCCCTGAATACGGTGATCCTGCAACGGGGGGAGCTGGTGAAGATCAAGAGGAACCAGACGGTGTGCCCAATGATGCTGCAACGGGTGAAGCTGCTGAAGATCAAGAGGAACCAGACGATGTGCCCGATGATGATGATCTCCGCCGGGTCATTGTCGATGCAAGGACGCAATGCGAAAGTCAAAAGGAGAAGTTGAAGTTCGATCACATGTTAGAGGATCACAAAAAAGGGTTGTACCCCAATTGCGAAGATGGCAACACAAAGCTCGGTACCGTACTGGAATTGCTGCAGTGGAAGGCAGAGAATGTTGTGCCTGACAAAGGATTTGAGAAGCTACTGAAAATATTGAAAAAGAAGCTTCCAAAGGATAACGAATTGCCCAACAGTACATACGCATCAAAGAAGGTTGCATGCCCTCTAGGATTGGAGGTGCAGAAGATACATGCATGCCCTAATGACTGCATCCTCTACCGCGGTGCATACAAGGATCTGAACGCATGCCCGGTATGCGGTGCATTGCGGTATAAGATCAGACGAGATGACCTCGGTGATGTTGACGGCGAGCCCCCGGAAGAGGGTTCCTGCGAAGGTGATGTGGTATGCTCCTATAATACCACGGTTGAAACGTCTGCTCGTAAACGGAGAGCATGCCAAGTTGATGCGATGGCACAAAGAGGACCGTAAGAAAGACGTGAAGTTGAGAGCACCTGCTGATGGGTCGCAGTGGAGAAAAATTGAGAGAAAGTACTGGGATGAGTTTGCAAAGGACCCAAGGAACGTATGGTTTGCTTTAAGCGCGAATGGCGTTAATCCTTTCGGGGAGCAGAGCAGCAATCACAGCACCTCGCCCGTGACTCTATGTATGTATAACCTTCCTCCTTGGATGTGCATGAAGCGGAAGTTCATTATGATGTCAGTTCTCATCCAAGGCCCTAAGCAACCCGGCAACGACATTGATGTGTACCTAAGGCCTAGTTGAAGAACTTTTACAGCTGTGGAATGGAAACGGTGTACGTACATGGGATGAGCACAGACAGGAGGAATTTAACCTAAAGGCTTTGCTGTTCGTGACCATCAACAATTGGCCCGCTCTCAGTAACCTTTCAGGACAGACAAACAAGGGATACCACGCATGCACGCACTGTTTAGATGACACCGAAAGTATATACCTGGACAAATGCAGGAAGAATGTGTACCTGGGCCATCGTTGATTTCTTCCGACCAACCATCAATGTCGAAAGAAAGGCAAGCATTTCAAAGGCGAGGCAGATCACCGAAAGAATCCCGCCATGCGTACCGGTGATCACGTACTTTCTATGGTCAATGATTTACACGTAATCTTTGCAAAAGGGTCCCGACGCATTAGCTGTTCCGAATGACGCTGAGGGACACGCACCCATGTGGAAGAAGAAATCTATATTTTGGGACCTACCCTACTGGAAAGACCTAGAGGTCCGCTCTTCAATCGACGTGACGCACGTGACGAAGAACCTTTGCGTGAACCTGCTAGGCTTCTTGGGCGTGTATGGAAAGACAAAAGATACACCTAAGGCACGGGAGGACCTGCAATGTTTGCACGAAAAAGACGGCATGCCTCCGAAGCAGTATGAAGGTCCTGCCAGCTACACTCTTACGAAAGAAGAGAAAGAAATCTTCTTTGAATGTCTGCTCAAGATGAAGGTCCCGACCGCTTCTCGTCGAATATAAAGGGAATAATAGATATGCCGAGAAAAAGTTCCGTAACCTAAAGTCTCATGACTGCCACGTGATTATGACGCAATCGCTTCCGGTTGCATTGAGGGGCTTCTACCGAAAACGTCCGATTAGCCATTGTGAAGCTATGTGCATTCCTCAATGCAATCTCTCGTAAGGTGACCGATCCGAAATCGTACCAAGGCTAAGGAGTGATGTGGCGCAATGTCTTGTCGGTTTCGAGCTGGTGTTCCCACCATCCTTCTTCAATATCATGACGCACGCCCTAGTTCATCTAGTTGACGAGATTGTCATTCGGGCCCATATTTCTACACAATATGTTCCCTTTGAGAGGTTCATGGAGTCCTAAAGAAATATGTCCAGAATCGCTTAGGCCGAAGGAAGCATCTCCATGGGCCATCAAACGAGAGGATGTCATCGGGTTTTGTGTTGACTTCATTCCTGGCCTTAAGAAGATAGGTTTCCCTAAATCATGGTATGAGGGGAGACTGACCGAAAAGGCACGCTTGGAAGGGACTCAATAATATGCAGGGGACGGATATTCTTGGTCTCAAGCACATACACAGCTTCTACGTAACTCTACCTTGGTGACCCGTATGTCGATGAACATAAGAACAATCTGCGCCCAAACACCCGAGCAAAGGCGACGACTAGATTACATGTGAACACATCAGACTTTCAGCAGTTGGTTGGAAACACGCCTCGAGGTGACAACACTGTTTGTGATGAGCTGTACTTGTTGTCCAGGGGACCATCTTTGACTGTATTGATTTACAAAGGATACGAGATAAATGGGAATACATTTTACACGATTGACCAAGATCAAAAGAGCACCAACCAAAACAGCGGTGTCCGCTTTGATGCAACAACCAAGAGGGGAAAGGACACATATTATGGTTACATAGTGGACATATGGGAACTTGACTACGGACATGATTTTAAGGTCCCTTTGTTTAAGTGCAAATGGGTCAATCTGTCAGAGGCGAGGGTACAGTAGACCCACAAGACGGAATGACAACAAAGGATCTGAAAAATCTTGGGTACATCGACGAACCGCTCGTCCTAGCCAATGATGTGGCATAGGTTATCTATGTGAAGGACATGTCTACCGCACCGAGAAAAGAAAAGATAAGGAAGCGAATACATCATACGATGAGCCAAAGCGCCACATAGTTCTTTCAGGAAAAAGGGACATCGTGGGAGTGGAGGGCAAGACAGACATGTCTGAAGATTATGAAAAATTTCATGAAATTCCTCCCTTCAAAGTCAAGGCTGACCCAAGCATCCTAATAAACCATGAAGATTATCCATAGTTACGGCGCAATAAGCAAATGACACAAGCGAAGAAAAAGTGAAGACTTTCTCCCGCAACTATTATGATGATACCATGCCAACTTTGTAAGAAACGAGTATGATACCATTGTTCGTTTTGTACATGCACATGCTATGTGGGAGAAATTATGATACCATGCCAACTTTCAACTTTTTCAGAGTTCATTTGAAATGCTTTAATGTCTTATGGTTCGGCCCTCATAATACCATTAATCCCGGTTCGCTCCTTGTCAACTATGTTCTCACCAAGAACACTCTCAAGAGGGCAGCCACGTGGGGCATTGGTCCCGGTTTCACGCACGAATCGGGACCAATGCGCCTCGCCCCTGGCCCATGACCATTAGTCCCGGTTTGTGCCACAAACCGGGACTAAAGGGTTGGTCCTCGCGCGAGTTTAGTCCCACCTCGCCAACCAAGGGCGCCACACCGTTTATAAGCCCGTCCCTCTCGCCTTGTTGAGCTCCTCTCAGTGAAAATAGATGCCCTATACAGAAATTTGACCTAAATTCATAGTGAATTTCTCTGAAATTCATAGAAATTTATTATGAATTTAGGTTGAATTTTCTCTATAGGCGCATCTATGTTCATTTTTTAGTAAAGTTAATCACAAACTTGTGATTCACACAAATTTCAAAGAATTCAAATTTTAACTATTCAAATTTGAAAACTAATGGCACTAACAGAAAGTTTATAATTTTTCTAAAACTAATGGCACTAAAGAAAGTTTATAATTTTGCTGACCTAAAAGCAAAAAGAATTAAAAATAAAGCAAAAAACAAAAGAAAATAAATAATGCAGAAAACAAAACAAAAAACTGGAAACAAAATTAAAATAGCAACAATAAGTATTTTGTTGTAAGTAGAAACAAAATAAAATAAATAAAGCAACAAAGAAAACAAAAATTGTTTTCAAATTTGAGAACTAATGGCACTAACAAAAGTTTATAATTTTTCTAAAACTAAAAGCAAAAAGAATTACAAAATAAAGCAAAAACAAAAGAAAATAAATAATGCAGAAAACAAAACAAAAAACTGGAAAAAATAAAAATAGTAACAATAAGTATTCTGTTGTAAGTAGAAACAAAATAAATAAATAAAGCAAGAAAGAAAACAAAAAACAAAAAAGTGTTTTCAAATTTGAAAGCTAATGGCACTAACAGAAAGTTTATCATTTTCTAAAAATAAAAGCAAAAAGAATTAAAAAATAAAGCAAAAAAAATATATAAATAATGCAGAAAACAAAACAAAAAACTGGAAAAAATAAAAATAGCAACAATAAGTAAAGAAAACAAAAAAACAAAAAAGTGCCTCCCATCGGGCCCCCACGGCTGAATACGACTAGAAACCCTACCATGGGCTGGATTCAGCCTGCAGGAGGCCCAAGATGCCCACAAGCAAATAAGTGACTTTAGGCCCAGAAGCTCAGATTTGAGAGGAGCTCGAGTGGTCAGCAGCAACAGCGCTTATAAACCACTGTCGAGCCCTCTCGGCTAGCGAGGTGGGACTAAACATCCCACCGCACCGCGCCAGTTCCAAATATAGCCTTTGGTCCCGGTTGGTGCCACCAACCGACTAAAGGGTGATAGTACGGTTAGTGGCACAACGGGACCAATGCCCCCTTAGTCGGTTGGTGCCACCAACCGACCAAAGGTCGCCGCTTCCGCCCTTTGGGCTGCTAAAAGAGGCCTTTGGTCCCGGTTGGTGGCACCAACCGGGACTAAAGTTGGGCATTGGTCCCGGTTTGTGCCACGAACCGGGACCAAAGCCTTTGCTATATAAGCAACACTTGGGAAATTTTCAGATTTCCCTCGCCAGTTGCCCCCGACGACACCGACGACCTCCTCGACGCCGCCAGCTGCCAATGCTGCCGTCGCCGCCGCTCCTCGTCGCCGTCGCCCGCCCCTGCCCGTGCTCTCGCTCGCCGCCGCCTCCTCGTCCTCGTCCGCCGCCTGCCCCTGCCCGTCCCCCGCCTCAGCGTGCGGGCGCCCTCGCCGCCCGCCGTCGCCTCGAGCTCCCCTACTGCCGCCGCCGCCGGCGCCTCGAGCCCTGCCACATGCTCGCCACCGCCGCCCCTCCTCGTCGCCGTCGCCCTGCCCTGCCCGTCCCGCCCCCACGCGTGGCCCCTCGCCTGCCTCACAGTGAGCCGCCGCCTGCTCTTTTTTTATTAGTTTAGTTTTTTTGTTCATATATATATATATAATGTATATGTGTATGTAGGTAGCTATATGTTTTGTTCATATGTGGTTATATGTTTTTTATTTTATTAGTTTAATTTTTTGTTCATATGTGATGTATATGTGTATGTGGCTATAATGTATATGTGTATGTGATGTATATGTGTATGTGGCTAGAATATGCTAATTAAATATATATGTCAAAAATGTTTTTTGTTCATAGAAAGTTTTTGTTCATATATAGAAAGTTTTATATATGAAAATGGATATATATTCGATATATATGAGAAATGATGATCCATGGAAAAGTTTTATATATGCAAAAGTTACAATTTTAGAAAAGTTTTATATATCTAGCTAGGAAGGAAGAAGAAGAAAAGAAGGATAGGAAAGAAGAAAATAAGAAGAGGAAAGAAAGAAGAAGAGGAGAAATAAATAAGAAGAGGAAAAAAGAAGAAAAGGAAGAGGAGAAGAAGAAAGGAATAGAGGAGAAGAAGAAAAAATAGAAAAAATTTCTATTTTTTCTTCTTCTCCTCTATTCCTTTCTTCCTATTTTTTCTTCTTCTCCTCTATTCCTTTCTTCTTCTCCTCTTTTTTTTCTTTTTTTTCGATCTTCTCCTCTATTCCTTTCTTCTTCTCCTCTTTTTATTTCTTCTTCTCTTCTTTTATTTCTTCTTTGTTTTCTTATGTTTTATCGGTCTGTAAATCATCGATATACCCCTCCCGATAACTTCAACACGAGGGGGTCGATATACCCCCTCCCCGATAATATTATTTTCCCATGTATGTATGTTGTGTCGATATAAACTCCCGATAACTTCAACACGTGGGGGCGGGGTCGATATACACCCTCCCGATAACTTCAACACGAGGGGGGTCGATATACCCCCTCCCGATAACTTCAACACGTGGGGGGGTCGATATACCCCCTCCCCGTTACTATTTTTTCCCATGTACGTATGTCGTCATTGTCGATATAAACCCCTCCCGATAACTTCAACACGTGGGGGGGGGGGGGTCGATATACCCCCTCCCGATAACTTCAACATGTGGGGGGGGGGGGTCGATATACCCCCTCCTCGATAATATTATTTTCCCATGTACGTATGTCGCCGTTGTCAATATAAACCCCTCCCGATAACTTCAACACGTGGGGGGGGGGGGTTGATATACCCCCTCCCGATAACTTCAAAACGTGGGGGGGGGGGGTCGATATACCCCCTCCCCGATAACATTATTTTCCCGTGTATGTATCTCGTCGTTGCCGATATTACCCCCTTGAAGCGTTGTCGAGGCCACCCAAACCCTAGAGAAGCAGCGTCAAGGCCACTAATTAATATGATTCCTTACTGTGATTAGCTAGCTAGTTCTACGTTTGCCACTAGCTAATATATCCATCTGTCATGTTTGAATAATAATTGCCATGTTGTAAATATTTGTAGAAACTATGGACACCCCCCGAGACGAAGCACAAGAAGCGTTGTTGGGGGACATAATCGCACAAGGAAGTGATGCCGTCTGCTCGTTGTTTCTCAACGACACCGATGGTCTGGAAGGAGAGGGTGAAGAAGTAGCTGGCTATGATTATGATGGCTCCGATGACCCAATGCCGGTGCAAGAAGGAGACAGTGAAGACGGCTCCGGTGACCCAATGACGGTGCAAGAAGGAGACCGTGATGACGGCTCCGGTGACCAAACCGAGTCCGGCCAGGTATATATATTAGTTAAGCCTGTGCTGACTAGCTAATTGATGCATTCATTGTTCTGGTATGTACACATATTAATTAACTCTCGTCTTTGTTCTTTTTTCTAGCCCTCCGGATCGAGCACAACTTCGGTAAATAGACGAGGCCCGAAGAAAAAGTTGAGCTCGGATGAAAGGTTTGAGATCATAGCAATCGCGCGTGAAGGCCAACCGATTGAACCCATCCGGACAAAGAACGCATTTGTTGCTCAGTGCGGGGTTCTGGTTAGGGACAAGATCCCGATCAGCGTCCACCAATGGTATAAGCCTAAGAACGAAGACCCTAAGGTGTCTTATGTCAATGATATGCAGAAAAATGATCTTTGGACTAAGCTGAAGTCAAATTTCACCCTACCGCCAGAGGATGATCCGGAGAAGCCAGTTAAAGAGAAATTAATCAAGTCTTTTGCTCTTAAGAAGATGGCGACCTATTCAGAGGTGGAAGAAAGACCTGAGTAGGTTTGTCGACAAAAAAGAGACACCAGAATTCAAGGGCAAATATGAGAAGATCGGAGATCATCGCCCGCATTTGTGGCCCACAAGACATCGGAAAAGAGTAAGAAGATGCGGCGACAAACAAGCAAAATGCTGCGAAGAAGAAGCTTCACCATCGCACGGGTCGTGGCTACCTCAAAGCCCGCCTAAGTGGGCCAAGGCTGAGAATGATCTGGTTGACAAAGGGATCGAACGAGACAATGAATGGCGGACCGTTGCGGACTTGGTTCTTCGGGCTGGCGGAACCTTGGACCCTGTATCGTGGAAGTGCATTTGGACGACGAGCAATTGGAAATACCGGTCAAGAGGCTTCAACACTATATCGATGCAAATAAGAGCAAGGGACGTTCGTTCTGACAGAGAGAACGACGAGCTCACAATGCCCTCGGGAATCTTGAGCACCACGGACGGACACGAGGCACGCCAGTTCCGTTCCGTGGAATGCTGGTTTTCGAACGCAGGCGGTTACAAATGCCAGGAGAGGAGGAAAAAGTGCAGCAGACCCAACTGCAGGCGCTGCACGCAAGGGTACAAGCGATAGAGGAACGAGAAGCAAATCGCAGCAAACGAACAGTCGAAGCTTCCCCCGAAGCTACCCCGCCATCTCAGCGGAGAATCAGCGTGGCTTCCAAAGAGCTGCTTCAGCCGGAGCATGTCTTGACGGCTCCTGCCAGCTGATGTATACTACACAACCTTCTTCTTGTAGACATTGTTGGGCCTGCAAGTGCACAGGTTTGTAGGACAGTAGCAACTTTCCCTCAAGTGGATGACCTAAGGTTTATCAATCCGTGTGAGGCGTAGGATGAAGATGGTCTCTCTCAAGCAACCCTGCAACCAAATAACAAAGGGTCTCTTGTGTCCCCAACACACCCAATACAATGGTAAATTGTATAGGTGCACTAGTTCGGCGAAGAGATGGTGATACAAGTGCAATATGGATGGTAGATATAGGTTTTTGTAATCTGAAATAATAAAAACAGCAAGGTAACAAGTGGTAAAAGTGAGCGTAAACGGTATTGCAATGATAGGAAACAAGGCCTAGGGTTCCTACTTTCACTAGGGCAAGTTCTCTCAACAATAATAACATAGATAGATCATATAACAAGCCCTCAACATGCAACAAAGAGTCACTCCAAAGCCACTAATAGCGGAGAACAAACGTAGAGATTATGGTAGGGTACGAAACCACCTCAAAGTTATTCTTTCGGATCAATCTATAAAAGAGTTCGTACTAGAATAACACCTTAAGATACAAATCAACCAAAACCCTAATGTCACCTAGATACTCCATTGTCACCTCAAGTATCCATGGGCATGATTATACGATATGCATCACAAAGTCTCAGATTCATCCAACCAACATAAAAGTACTTCAAAGAGTGCCCCAAAGTTTCTACCGGAGAGTCAAGAACGTGTGTCGACCCCTATGCATAGGTTCCGAATGTCACGAAACCCGCAAGTTGATCACCAAGACATACACCAAGTGTTCTCATAAAAGACTCAATCTGATAAGATAACTTCAAATGGGGAAACTCAATTGATCACAAGAGAGTAGAGGGGGAGAAACATCATAAGATCCAACTACAATAGCAAAGCTCGGGATACATCAAGATCGTGGCATAGAGGGAACACGAGAGAGAACACGAGAGAGAGAGAGAGAGAGATCAAACACATAGCTACTAGTACATACCCTCAGCCCCGAGGGTGAACTACTCCCTCCTCGTCATGGAGAGCGCCGTGATGATGAAGATGGCCACCGGTGATGGACCCCCCCTCCGGCAGGGTACCGGAAAGGGGTCCCAATTGGTTTTTGGTGGTTCTGGAGGCTTGCGGCGGCGGAACTCCCGATCTATCTTCTGTTCTGGAAGTTTTAGGGTACGACGGTATATATGGGTGAAAGGAGTACGTCGGTGGAGCTACGGGGCCCCACGAGGCGGGGCGCGCCAGGGGTGGGCGCGCCCCACCCTCGTGAGCACCTCCCGTATCTTCGGCGTGGGGTCCAAGTCGATCAGGTGGGTTTCCTTCCAAAATAACTTCTCCAGCTTGATTTCGTTCCGTTTGACTCCGTCGATATTCCTTTTCCTCGAAATCTTTGAAATAGGCATAAAACAAAGAATCTGGGCTGGGCCTCCGGTTAATAGGTTAGTCTCAAAAATAATATAAAAGTGGATAATAAGCCCAATATTGCCTAAAACAGTAGATAAAGTAGCATGAAGCAATCAAAAATTATAGATACGTTGGAGACGTATCACCGGCTATCTCGTGGATGCTATCACGGAGTCTCAAAATTGCCACATTATGACGCAATTGATGAATTTGAAGGTCAAGGCGGCTGTTGGCTCTGTTTATCCTACTGAACCGGGCGCAACTTTTCACTGGCGGCCGATTCCAGAAGGATATGCTAGGGTGATGGTGGATGAAATAACGGAGGATTTGAGGACCTCCACTTGACCACCCTACCGGTGAAGGGAGACTAGGCTGGGTTCTGCTCTGAAGACTCCATGCCTATGGCGGAAGGAGCTCATCAACCTTCCGAACTGGACACCTCCGCCTCCTCCTCCTCCTCCGGCGAGTTAGGGCACTCCGCCTCCTCCACCGCCTCCTCCTCCGGCGAGTGACGATCAGGGCACTCAGCCTCCTTCTCCGGCGCGTGGCGGCACTCCGCCTCCTTCTCCGCCTGCACCGGCGCGCCCGAGCAGCCAGCAGCCTCCTCCTTCTCCGCCTCGTCAGCAAGGGCGGAAGAGACCCGCCGCCGCCCCCGGCTGCTCCGGCGCGTCGTAGTCCTTCTCCTCTGCCTCGTAAGCAAGCACGAAAGAAGACAGCCACAGCCGCTCCGTCTGCTCCGGCGTCTAGCAGTACAGCCAGAGGCGAGAGGCAATACAGATACGGTCCACCTCTCAAGCCTCTAGAGAAGTTACCGTACGAGAGGACCGAGGAGGAAAACGCGAAGATCGTGCGGACCGAAGTGAAGGACTTCTTTGAAGGGTTGAAAGCAAAGAGACATCCACCTCCGGAGGAGAAGATAGATCCGGTGAAAGCAAAGCGCACTATCGATGCCCTGAGGAAACCACCAAAGTCTCCGCCGAAAACCAACTATGAGCGCATTACTCAAAAGGCATATCAAGAAGCGTCGCGGTCGGGAAGTACTGTCAGTGATCAAAGGTTAAAAGAACGACGAGCAGCTGGGAAAAAATTGCCCAGCTCGGCGAACAAGCGAACCAATCGTGCCCCCCGCTCAATGTGTCTAGAGACATCGTCGCTAATGCTCCGGGGACGGTGCCCGGTTATAGCAATCTTGGAGATTACCTGCCTGACGATGTAAATTTTGATTTCATGGAGGTGGTCGAACACGAATCTGATACGGAAGCCTCTCGTCAAAGATGAAAATCTCTAACAACGATGATGCGAAGATTCCATAATTGGTACATGAAAACCTGCAGAGAGTCTGGGGGACGAATACTTTGTATCTGAGAATTAAAGAGGAGCACGACCTCGTTGGAACTGATCTGTTGCCTGTTCCATTTGAGGAGTTCTTCGAGTTCTTCAATCAAAAGGCCCTCGATAAATTAACGGTCTTTTGCTACTGTCTGTAAGTACTATTTCTGTCATTAAGTCTCTATATATAGCTCAGCTCTTTCATTGCATGTATTTATAATTAATTATCCTCACTATATTATGCAGTTTGAAGATCGTCGAGTGCAGAAAACAAGAAATGTATGATATTGGGTTCATTAACACAAATATCATATATGAAATTCAGGTTAAAAAGCACGCCGAAGAGGCCGAGGACAACTTGCTACAATCGTTGATCAAAAATCAAAACAAAGATATCATACTCTTTCCTTACAACTTCAAGTAAGTGTTACTGTCGTGTGCATATTCGGCTTCCCTTATTACTCGAGCGAGGTTATACTAATGTAATTGATGAGTTATGCATGCGTGCGCAGCTTCCACTATGTTCTTCTGGAGATTAAGCTTGAGCGGGGAGGGACTAGTAACCGTCTTAGACTCGAGACGAAAAGATCCCGAAACGTATGCGGACATGACTAAATTGCTTAACAAGTAAGTTCAATCGATCATTATCGCACCATATCGGCAAGTTTTTGTTCATTTCCTGATATCTCAAGTAATAACAATTATTTTCTTTGTCTTGCAGGGTTTGGAAACAGTTCACCGCAGAAGCTCCAGGACTGCCGAAGGAGCTGCGATATACATACCCGAAAGTAAGTACTACTAGCTAGCTAGTTGCGCGCATCTCCGGTTGATTCTATAGCTATATTTTCATCAATATCATTTATAATGCTTCATTATCAGTTTGATTGACATCTATTTCTCGTAAAGTGCTTGTGGCAGGAACAAGGGAATAATTACTGTGGATACTACGTGTGCGAGTTCATCTACAACGCGACTTTGAAAAATAAGCGGGGCTACTCTAAAAGACAATATGAAGTGCGTAAGCAATAATATTCATAATTTCATTTTATTACACCATCATTTCTGTTGAGTTTCATTTATATATATGTATTAACCCCCTTCTTCAAATTAGACGTGGCAGATGCGGAATGAACTCCTACCACAAGATGCATGAAAGCAATTCAAGAGGAATTGGCGGGATTCTTTCTTGACCACGTCATCAATAAAGCAGGAGAATACCATGTGGAAGTTGATTTCAAATGCTAGGGGATTGTAAGAGATTTTACATGTTGTATATGTATGTAGCCAGTAGCGTCGGATAGATAATACGAAAACTTGTTGTTCGACCAATCTCTCGGAGAAGGAGAGGTCGATCGATCACTTCTCCCGGTATGCATGACGAACTTCTGTACTTAACGGTTTCCTTCATTTTCTTACTAGCTAGCGTGTCGAGGGCCTCTCTATGTATAGTACGTAGCGTCGACCAAGCACGGACATAAGAGAGGACACTTCTCTCTATTAATTAGCTAGCTAACACAATATGTGAAACACCTAAATTAACCCCCAAAACCCCAACCCCCCTAAAAAATAAAACCACAGCCCCTAAAATCTTGACGTGGATGCTTTATTGGTCCCGGTTGGTGCCACCAACCGGACCAAAGGCCCACCTGCATGGGCTCGCCCACCGCCACGTGGAGCCCATCTGTCCCGCTTCTGACCGAACCGACTAAAGGACCAGGGCATTAGTAACGACCCTTTAGTCCTGGTTCAGGAGCCGGGACAAAAAGCCCTTACCAACCGGGACTAATGGTGGTTTATCTACTAGTGCAAGCCCATGCCCAAGCTGCCACAGTGCCTCTATAGTGTCGCTACAGTGCGCAATGCTACAATCAACGAAGTAATCCATCATCACGCCCCAGGCCCAGGCCTGGGTCCTGGATCCGCCACTGCGTACCATACATGCCGCACACTGCACTGTTTGCAAGATAGTGGACGTCAACATTTGATCTTCTTTTTTCATACTGAAAAATCACGGATCCGAAGCTTCTCGTCATTTGCTTGATCTCACGAACCACGTGACCGAAGATCTCCATGCTTCATTCATCGCTCTAACCACTTCACCACAGTTAGAGGTTAGGACGAATCGATCACTCTCAGGTCAGCGCCCAGTGATGGCCCTTTTCGACACGCAAGGGCTGTCAACGGATGAGCAATCCCTTCATGAACGACCGTTGAAGCTTCAAGGAACGCCTCGTTGCCATCCTGAATTACTGCCGCCGGTGAGTCTGAATGCTTGGTCTTGGACAACGCGGCGTCAACATCTATCTTTAGACTGTCTGTCGAGAGCGACGTCCATCTTGCTACCAGGATATACCGCTTTGTACGTTTCTCAGCTAGCCCCACATCCACCAAAAAATTGTCCACAAAAGCATGTGCGGAGAGCGGGCTCTCATAAACTTCCTCATGTATTGCCTTTCTTCGATCATGTCGAATTGCCCACTTTGTCACTACCGTCGTCTTGAATTCCTCGTGTTTAATCGGATCCATGAGGGCGAACAACCACTTTCTCGTCGATGGCTCCGTCGTCTTAGCTAGGTGGTCCGCGATCAGCTCATTTCCAAAGCCCAGACGCACCTTGCCATCATGCAACTGATACGGGAGTGTCTCCAGGAGTGCATTGCACCATAAATTTCGCATCTACTGCTCTCCGTTATATGCCTATGAGCTACAACATCTCCCACAGGTAAAGAGTGCAGGTAAAGAGTGTTGTGCGAACCTCTATAAGAATACTTTCAGCTTCGAGGGTACCTTCACCTTCCAGAGTTTTGTCCAGCGTTGTCCATGGTTAGCCGAGGACACACTCGGAATGCAAGAACACGTAACAGATTCAAGTGCGGAAGAACCGAGCTCAGCAAATTCAAGTACTTGCACACGAACAGCTCTGCTCCATCCAGACAACAAGAACATCCAACGGAGCCACCAATGTGGTAGGATAGCAGGATCACCCAAAGAACTTCACACACGCATCATCTCTGGAACACCTGAATCAAAACAGGAAGAGAGGGTGAAAAACAAAAGAAACGGAAGAGCATCAGAGTCTTGGTGTTCGACAGTCTCTCCCCCCTCCTTTTCTTTGGGAAACCCAACACGCAGACCAACTGCAGAGAAGTGCGGAAAAACCTCACCAAGAAAAGAGCTCTCCAAAATCAAAGGCGTGCGCACGGAGAGCTCTGCTCCATCCAAACAAGAAGAAAAATACTCAGTGGAGCCACCCGAATCATTGGTCGAGCACGGAAGAACAGATCAATCGCCCAAAGAACTTCACACACGAATCACCTCTGGAGCACCCGAATCAAAACAGAAAGAAAACATGAAAAACAAAATGTAGAGACCTTTCCTCCTCCTCCCTCGTGGAAAAAACAAAAGAGCTTCTGCTTTTCCTGCTTTGGCTGTCTGTGATCCTCTTCCCAAGTACTAAATTTTGGAAGTGAAACAAGACAAAGATCACAAGAAGAAAGACTTTGTGAAGTTACGGTCCAGTGGTCCATGTTACATTTTTTCCTCCAAATCCATATACTTCGATTGCATTGCCACCAATCTTTTGAGCAGTGCAATTCATGGCAGAAAATCCGCCCACGAAATCATATATTTAATGAACAATCGAACAACATAACTTCCACACATCCTTGCAGTTCTTCAGTATCATCACAGGTTTAAAGTCTAATTCCAATATACCAACAGACAGAATAACCGACCAGCTACAAACCCCCAAATTACAACCACACTGACACTGGGGTATTCATACAAATCCAGAGTAGGGATATCTAGGCTAGCGATGTTACAGCCACTTAGTAATCATGCTGATACTCATTCGCAAAAGAGGGAAGCGATGTTTAAGTCAACAGCGTTCTGGATCCGAGAAACAATTGATGCTGGTAAAATCATGCAGCGCCACATCCAATTTGATTATCCAGCGCTCCTGCCTCCTGCAACCAAAAAGGGCAACATCGTGATCCAAGGCAAAACAAAATACAGTATTAGATATGATCATGTCAAAAGTGTCAGCATTTATACTCCTTCAGAACATCCTAGCAATAGTTGTAGGTGTGATGTCCAGGAAAACATTACAACTAGAAGGAAAGATATGATCATGTCAAAAGTGCCAACTATCAGGAAAACACTTCACAAAAGAAGGAGAACAAAGAAATCTAGGCATTCACAATCTCAAGGAATACAAAATTACTATGATTGATGCTTCCATCCTAACAGCAGTTGTAAATGCGAGTAGCAGACATGCAGCAACTCCCCATGAATAATATGACTACAAACTACTCCCCCGATCCTTTTAGTTCTGAAAACTAAAACCACGACACTTATTTTGGATCGGATGGAGTAGTATTTGCGGTAGATTACTTTCCATCAGTGCGTAAAAAAAGAAGCAGATTTTCAAGCCTCAAAATGCCAAATCAACTAGAGTAGTGATCATGACTACTCAAAACACAAGTGAGTAACAAGGTAGACATCCACAAACTCTCAGTTTAAAATGTAACAGAGTATAATCAGCAATATTAGTATTTTGAAGTGAAACATTATGTCAAAAGCTCCCTCCGTTCAAAATGTACAACCATTGGAAGTTGATGAGATTATTAGAGACTTAGTGTTCTTCGGGATGTGGTTGCAAAGCCGGTTAATCCAGGTCAATGACCCAGCAATGAAGCTCTTTATTCTCAAGTCAGATACAATTTTATTCTAATCCAAGTATATTTGGGAGATCTCTGATGAGTACCAGAGGTAGTGGCTTCAGGTCCCAGTGACTGTGGTTGAAAACTTGAAATCATCATACTCTCATCATCTCTCAGCATTCAATTCCCTCTCCAGACAAAACAACCTACTATTTGTGAGGCAGCAAGCTTATACTACTATGCTACAGGACACACTAACAAGATCCAAAACATAGATGCATGACACAAGGATTTTGTACTCCCTTTACAGATGGAGTACCATTTATGCAGCATCATGTACCCAAGTGTAAAATTTGATACTACTTGATGTATGAAACTAAACTTCCTGGACAAAACTTCTTGTATCAACAATGCAATTCACCCTCCCAGAAAGGCATTGTGACAATATCACTACCAATTCCAATATGACGAAAATATGCACCTTTCTGTCCAAAAAAATGGGATTTTCTTCACATTGGTACAACCTGACACCCTGGACTTCTTATTATATCATCAATAATAGGTTTCCATCTTTAACATGGCCTACACGAGCACGTTTGGACAAGATCTCTAAACAGCATTGCAATAAATATGGTCGCTTTGGACAAGATTGCTACCAAGCATTGCAAAATTATGCCGCCCAAATCAGAACCATAAGAACTCCAAATGGACAAAAATAGTTACCTGCCGCATGGTGGCGAGAGCGAGCAGCCACTCGAGCTTGTCAAGAGTCGCCTCGTCGGCCTTCTCTAAATCCACCTCAACCCTCCCATCCACCTCCTGGATCCACCCGCCTATGTCCTTCATAATGATGGCCGCTTTGTCCTGCAAATCCACCGGCAGCCGCGGCAGCTCATCCTTGAGCCTTGCCCTACGCTCGGCAACCGGCGGCGGCGACAGGAGCGTTGCAGAAATGGAGGCCCACCCTGACTCGAAGATGCGAGAGAGCACATCAGCACTCTTATACACATCGTCTCCCTTGTTGTTGTAGGTCATGGCGTTGCTGAAGGTACGCCGGACATCCTTGGCAAAGCAGAGCAGGTTCGTGTAGCGACGCAATTCAAGGCGGCGGCTGACAGTGCCGAGATCCATGGGTTCGGCGATGATGGAGTGGTAGTCGCGGAGTCCAAGTTTGTATGTATCCACCGGCTTGGTGAACACCCACCCGTCCTCATGTTGCAGCAGCTTGTCCAGCAGCATGCGGCAGCGTTCGAGGGCACGGGGAAGATCGGCGGCGGCAAGGTAGCACATAGGTTTAGGGAAACCGGGCGGCGCTCCGGCCGGGCTGCTTTGGGACGGCATAGGGCCGGCTGAGATGATTTGGGGGGGAGTCAATTTGGGTCAGTTTCAAACCACGAATCCGGATGCCGTACCCCTTTTATAGGAGACCGCTAGGAATGACACCGGTGCATGGCCCTTGGATCAAGTGATCGTGGAGCGTCAGATTTACTTCCTCAAATTACCATCCATCTCTTGGGGTTTTCAAACTAAACATCCTTTACCATCAATGATTTCAAGTGTGCTCCCCATAATTACTCTAGGATTAGATCTAATTTTCTCTGATCACACATCTTTCAATAAATACTCTAGATAGCAACAATTAATCCTGACTAGCAGGCAGAGGCGCGGCCACACGCCGCGCCCAAGAGAGCCCATGTGAGCGCTTTGTGTTATAAAATGGAACAGTGAATAGGAGGAAGAAATCGGTCGAGCAGTATTTTTTGTTTATCGAGCGATTTCACGTAGGTCTTTGTGCATATTTTTTTAATCAGCAAAGACGTATGCATCAGACATGGCTGCCAACAGATAGATATGATTCCATATAAATACATATATGATCATTTGGTTGACCCTTTAACTCAAATAATATACATAGAACATTTTTGCAATAGACAACTGGAACCTGTTGATTAGAATTCAGAAACTGAATCCTTCTGTGCATCATGAAGAGCTTCTCAGAGCAAGAAAGATGACATGAATAATTAGAAAAGGAGAGACGACTTAGTAGAGAGGAAAGGAAAGGGAGAGGATTCATGCCAACATGGGTCGAGGATGACATGGACCGTGAGAACAAGCAACAATCTATATGTGTGTGGTACCCATTTGGTGACATGACCAATCCTTCTGTTTCATCAGTATTGAGCTACCGTAGCAGCATATCAAAGCAAGAAGTATCAAAGTTCTAACCAGATCCATGTACTGTAAGTTGCATTGACACCTCAAAACAATCGCCTTACACCTATATTTCTTATATCTAGGCTTCTCACATGAGATATTTAACTTCAAAAACCAGTTTTGGATATGCATGTTCCACAATATTTCATTTTGTATAATTTGGTACACACTCGTGTATACAACAACAACGAAAGAAGATGTCAATCAGAGGTTGAATTTAACAGAGGGCAGAAGGATCAAATATATGGGGCGCAAGCTATTTTGAGATATAATTGTTCAGCTGTAGAATGAAAGACCCCAGGCATAAATACTTGAAAGTGCGGACGAAAAATAATAATTCTAAAACAGAATAAGAAATATCCAAGGAAAGGAGAATAGAACACACTAATTACCAATTTTGAAATATGTTTCCATAAATCTGATATTGTATAGCTGCTATAGCATGTTAAAAAAACTATGAGAAGCACCGGCCGGTGAGTGCGCACACTAACTCAGTCCATTTGTTATGAAGAGTTAGCTAAGCTTTTTTTTATGGATTCATCAATGTTAGTTGGATCTGCGACCCACAGCTCAGGCTCAAGTGACAAACCAGGAATGCTTAGAGGACCATGATCAGAATATTTGAAAAAGATTACCATAGAAACAGGGGAGCCATCATGCTGGAAACATAAGTTTTCGAAACTTTGCATTTTTATTCTTAATCACAACTTATGAACTTCCATATGATAAAAACAACTTTAGTACTGTCATGTGGACGCTCACCCTGTACTGTGCTATATGAATTCTTCAATTTTTTATCCGGAGATTTCCTTCAACTCTCAAAGTTGGAAAGGTCACGGCTTTTGCTAAACTGGGAGCATTCATATGCCATGTCAGGCTTGAATTTTGATCTAAATCGCGTTCCTTCAGGAAATCTGTGATGTCTGATCCAACTGTGCTGGCCCATGGATGCTTTGCGGTGATTTCAACCTGATCTATCGCGACGAGGATAATAACAACGGAAACCTCAACCGCCGCATGATGGGGCGCTTCCGACGGTTCATCAATGACCTCGCCCTCAAGGAGGTATACCTAAACAGCCGGCGCTACACTTGGTCGAACGAGCAGACCCCGCCAACTCTGGTTCACCTTGTTCGCGTCCTATGCACCGCGGATTGGGAAGAGCGGCATGGCGAGTGTCACCTGCGATGTTTGGCTTCGGTCATATCTGACCATAGCCCCCTCCTCCTCGACTGCTCACCTCTACCCCCAGCACGCCGGCCCTTCCACTTCGAAGACTACTGGACACGAGTCGAGGGATTTCAAGACGTGGTCGCAGACGCGTGGCATTCTGTGGATGACGCGGATCCGTTTCGCTGCATCATGCGACGCATGCAAGCCACCGCACGCAAGCTCACGAGCTGGAGCGCGCACACCATGGGCAATATCCGCGACCAGCTCGCGATCTCACGCGAACTGCTGCTGCGGTTTGACACGGCCCAGGAGAGTCACCAATTGACGCCACATGAGGATTGGCTACGAAGCCAGATCAAGCTCTCCTACCTCGGTCTCGCCTCGCTCGAGCGTACCCTTGCGCGCCAACGCGCACGTGTTACATCGCTCAAGGATGGAGACGCGAACACCTCCTTCTTCCATCGTCAATGCACGTACCGCAAGCAGAAGAACAGGATACACACACTGACGGTTGAGGGAGCCATTCTCACTGATCCAGCAGACTTGGCCGCCGCGGCGTTCGCGCACTTTGACTCCCTGCTCGGAACTGATCACCCTCGCGAGTGTGCCCTCAACCTCGACGACATCATCGCGCCCTCCAACCTGGATGACCTGGACGCCCCCTTTGGCGAAGAGGAGATTTGGCAGGCTATCAAGCGTTTGCCGGCGCGCAAAGCGCCCGGCCCGGACGGCTTCACCGCAGAATTCCTGCGCTCCTGCTGGCCTATTGTGAAGCAGGACTTCGTCCGTGTCTTCCAGCAGCTCTACGCGCTCCGAGGACGGGGTTTCAGCTGCCTGAACCAAGCACTGCTCACGCTGATCCCGAAGCGTTCCGATGCAGCCAGGCTGGGCGATTATAGGCCCATCAGCCTAATCCACCTTGTCGCCAAGATATTCGCAAAGGTGATGTGCCTCCGCCTAGCGCCCAAGCTGAACGAGCTGGTCAGCCCCATTCAGAACGCATTCATCCTAGGGCGAAGCCTACACGACAATTTTGTGCTTGTCCGACAATCGGCCCGTCGTCTCCACCAGCTGGGCGCCCCGCGCATCCTCCTGAAGCTCGACCTCGCGCGGGCATTTGACTCCGTATCCTAGCCATTCCTCTTTGAGGTCTTGCGTCGGTATGGCTTCAGCGACCGTTTCCTCGGCTGGATCGCCATTCTCCTATCGTCGGCAAGCACAAAGGTCATCCTCAATGGTGCGCCGGGACCAGCGATCTGGCACCGCCGTGGGCTTCGTCAAGGCGATCCGGTATCGCCACAGCTCTTCGTGCTTGCTGTCGACACTTTGGGGCGCCTTTTTCGCCGCGCTGCCGAGCTCAACGTGCTGCAAAAACTGCACCCACGCCGGGCGCTACCCGTCCTCTCGCTGTACGCGGACGATGTCATACTCTTCTGCCACCCCTCGTCACGCGACACACTCGCTGTCCGAGAAATCCTACAGCTATTTGGCCGGGCGTCAGGCCTACGGGTGAACTTCCAGAAGAGCACTGCCACGCTGATCAGATGCGACGGTGACATGGCTGCCCCGGCCATCGCCAACCTGGGCTGCCCAACCGCGGCGATGCCCGTCACCTACCTGGGGATCCCGCTCACCCTTGGACGCCCAACCGCTGCACAACTCCGCCCCTCGTCAACAAAACTGCTGGAAAACTCCCCACCTGGAAGGCGCATCTCATGAACAAGGCCGGACGCCTCGCCTTCGTCAAATCGGTACTACGCGCGATCCCCATCCACCAGCTCCTAGTGCTCGCGCCGCCAAAGAAGATCCTCAAGCTCCTGGAGAAAATCCAACGAGGATTCCTATGGGCGGGCCGCACGAAGGCGCACGGTGGCCATCACACGCTCAGCGGCAACGCGTCGCCGCCTAACTCGCCTTGGTGGACTTGGAGTGCATGACCGAGCGACGGGCCTGGCCTTGCGTATCAGATGGCTTTGGTTCGCCCGCACAGATGACACCCGGGCATGGTCTGGCCTCGACCTTCAATTCAGTGCTGCGGAGCGCGACTTCTTCTTCGCGTCCACCACCATGATCCTCGGCAACGGCCAGCGCGCGTTGTTCTGGGAGGACCGATGGCTCAACGGCTGCTCCATCTCGGAACTAGCGCCACAACTTCATGCCCTCATCCCGAAGAATCGCCGCAAGCGCAGGACTGTGGCGGACGGCCTGCAAGCGCACCAATGGGCATCCGACATCCAGGGCACTCTCGGCATCCGCGAGATCGACCAGTACTTGATCACCTGGCATGCGGTCGAGCACATCACGCTCACTGCTGAGCCGGATCGCCTGCATTGGAAGTGGAATGCGGCAGGCATCTACACGGCGCAATCCGCCTACCTCGCCACCTTCCAAGGCTCGATCTCCTGCCCCGCATGGAAACTGAACTGGAATGGCTGGGCACCTCCGCGTGTCAAGTTCTTCCATTGGCTCGCTCACCTGGGGCGTTGCTGGACGGCTGATCGCCTTGCTCGTCGCGGACTGCCGCACCCCCCTCGCTGCCCGCTTTGTGACCAGGAGCCCGAATCGATCCGGCATCTACTATTGGAATGCCCCTTCTCTAGACAAGTGTGGCACGAGATCCTGTCCTGGCTACGCCTGCCATGCACCGCGCCCTCCAGCGAGGAATCCCTGTCCGAGTGGTGGCGCTCGGCGCGGCGGAACACGCCAAAGCCTATGAAAAAGGGCCTTACCACAGCTACTCTGCTGGTCCCTTGGATGACCTGGAAGCATCGCAACGACTGCGTGTTTAACGGCGCGACCCCCTCGACCAACTTGCTGATCGCATGGATCAAGGATGAAGCTACACTTTGGGCAAGAGCTGGCGCCCATGGCCTGCGTGCCATCCTACCACAATCCTGGGACGTCCACTGATTTAGACCACTGCCTGTAATCGTTCCTCCTAGGAGGCTGTAAAAAACTCTAACTTTTCAATACAGAGAAACGCAAGTCTTTTGCATTTTCTCAACAAAAATTGATCTCTAACTAAAAGAGGGCCCGCTCAACTGAAAACATGTACTGCATGCACAACTACTGTCAGGAAAATAATTGTGATAAAGAAGCATGATCAGCTAGGGCATCATCACTGGAAATTTGATTGATTATCCTAATTTTATCAGCACATCATGGTGCAGGTGTAACAATTATTCAGTCAACTGATTCTCAAAAGAATTTTTAAAAATGGCAATATGATTCTAGCTCCTGCTCGCATAGGACAATTTGGTGTGATGTGGCATACCTCAAAGAGGGCTCAGATAGAAAGCTTGACACCATCCTTTTCAATGAGATAGGAAGGAGCCAAATCAATACCACTTTGAAACCACCACGATCTTTGGTGCACCAGGTACATCTACAATTCAAAATTTCATCCTATTGAGTATTAAAGATCACAGTTTGTATGAATGAAGAACATTTGAATGACCTAAACTAAATGGAATTAGTCTCAGATTTCTAACATATATGGCCACACTTTAAACTCAAAATTTACCCACTGTAGCAATTTTGCGGGCTTTTATATTTTATACATGAGTTGACATACATACTAAAAATGGTGGGCTGGGAATTAGATGATGACTTTGGTTAATGATTTAAAATATATGATGAAATGGAGCTACAGTACATATTTTACATAATGATATTTAAATTTTTGCCTCTTGGTGCATCTGTTTGAAAACAATGATAGATGAAATGCAATGTTAGAACAAACAGATCCTTGGGATGGAACCTAGAAGGATTAAAAGGCGACCATTAATAAACCTCCAAGTATGGTATAACACTAAAAGTGTTGAACGAAATATATAAGTTTAGAAAAATAAATTGTCCAGAGGATAAATATAAGCAGTGGGACAAAAAGATGAATGAACCAGTGCTAGGAATAACAAAACAGATAGAAGATAAGAAGGAATATGCAGAGCCTAAATTCAGGGCACCTCTACCTATCTGCAAAGGTACTGAGAAACAACTCCATTTTACATAAACAGAAGTGTCGTCTTATTACCAGTACAAATTCTTTTCATTCTAGCATCAGCCAATGTCCCTCTTGCTGCTTTGCCAAGTGAAGAATCAATCAGGTGATAGACTCCAGAAATGTTCAGAGGTTTCAGCAAGCAAAGTTCATAAATTTCAGAGAAACGACTCAAGGTTCAGATGAGCCTCCCAAGGTTTGTATTGCTCCCAGAGAAAAGTGTTGCCAGGACCATGATATTGGATGCTAGGGAAGCCCAATTACAACAAAGTAGATACCTCACTCGGCTTGAATCTAGTGATTCTATATATAGCCATTACAGTGCAGATTGCAGTAAATAAAAGGGAAACAGACGGAAATCTGGAGAGCGACACTTCAGAACTTAACATCAATCTAGAACGAAGCTGCGGTTGTTAAACTTGGATCGGAAGTTGTTACTTATTATGTGAATTGTGTCTCTACTTTCAGTTTCCACAATTGGCTGGCAACACACATAAACATGGGTCTCAATCGAAGTCTTTCAAGATTTAAATCAATTCCATTCATGCCAAATATTTTCCAATGTTATTGGAACATATTATGAGAGAAAAATAAATAAATTACATTGCGAAAGACTGAAAATAGCTACTCAGAATTCATGTAATGAGTTTTTCCTTCTGTACACGGTTGATGTATTTATTAAGTTGAGACCCACAAGCTGCATATGGCAACCAATTAGAAGAGAACAGAGAAACTCTTGTAGGCACACTCCTTACCATGTTCCCTTTCTTGCTCCAGCACACAATTTTTTTTCTTGAAATCCTGGTTGGAAAGTTAATTTGATAGTATTGTTTTAACACAAGATTTGATACAATTTGTTACTGGCAACACACATAAACATTCTGCTTGATGTTGCATGGTCTAGTGACATGTGTATGTAAATCAAACTGACAACTCAAGATAGAGAGTGCTAATTTTGCTTGTTCTAAGCATATATATACAGGTATTTTATATCTGCTATAAGTTTAGCAAAGCTGAACCAGCAGAGGAAAAACAGGGAATACATGCAGATCAGAACTTGTAGATGAATAGATCACCAGAGCGCTGCTCGATTGATTCGATTTCTCACCTCTGTATTCGGAGCTGCGGAGTTCCTTGAATTCTTTTTCTCCACAAGGATTCCTCAATCACACGGATTGGTCAGTTCCATCTGCAAAGCAATTACGTGACGCCAGCATAACCAAAATGGAGTACATAAGAGGTTTTGTAGTATAAGAACATCACTCCATTTATCTTTGTTCACTCTAGAAGTTCTATAGTATAAGAATATCACTCCATTTATCTTTTTTTAGTAAGATCACTGCATTTATCTTTGCTCTCTCTAGAAGCTCTGTAGTATAAGAAGCTTTATATTAGCCACTAAATGGAGTATGTAACATGGCGTATATGCATATATATATAAGCTACTTGAGGTGTTATTGTATCCAAACAGAAGAATCTTAAGAGATGGACATGGAAAGAAAATGCTAACTTCGAATTTAATCAACTGATATTCAGATTTGTAATGAAAACATCACTGCCTTCGAAATATTTCTTTCCCCTTGACCTTGGAATGAACAAAAGTGGAGCCACACAAATTAATTCTTGCAAAGGGGAAATGACCCATAACCTGAAGATTGGGAAATCAGAAGGTCTACAGCTTGTGATCTATAATCTGACCACTGTGATTTCAGCCAAGGAGAGTGATGCTTCCAGTTTCCATCGAGCGTGACAAATCTGGAAAAACTAAACATGTAAATACGTGTTTCATCTGTATATTCATATATATATCAGTAGGGATATCATACTATTTTTGCACCTACCAGAAAAAAGAATCAGATTTAAGCAGACAACTAAATATGGAACATGTTGTTAGTTGTGGATGATAGAGTTGAACTTGATTAAATTAAACTTTATTTCAAAAAGATGGTGAGGTGCAAAATCACAATGATATCAAGTGATGCATATTTATTGTCCAACTGATGTGGAACAGATGTCTCTCCTTCAATTTCAATCCCCTGAAAATAATCACATCTAACCCACCCCATTCTAGATGTCTCTCCTTCAATTTCAATCCCCTGAAAATAATCACATCTAACCCACCCCATTCTACTGGCTTGATAATAGGCAGGCATAGAACAGATCCCAAAAGAGCAATTTCCAGCTACAGAGAGAAACAACAACAGTAAATACCTTGAAAGATTGTTTGGACCTTTCTCCATCTTATTCTAGAAAGGCAACATGATTTTATAATTCTGAAGTGAAAAAGGAACATTGGTAGCCGCTGGACCAAAGTAACTCACGCCAAGTTCTCAAGCGTGGCTCCCTCACTCTACCTGCAACAAAAAAAAAAAAAGATGAGAAATCCCAAAAGCGAGAAGACAACAGGAAGCAAAACATGGTCCAGCCCGCCGGCAGGTACCTCTTGATATGGTGGCTCTACCCCCCTCCCTTCTCCATCCCTGAATCACGGCCGGTGTATTGCAAGGAGGGAGAGAAAGGAGAAACGGAAGAGACAGCCATCGATGCGTTCCTCATCTGTAGAGGTAGAATTTGAAGAAGGATAAGGTCCAGGGAGCCGTTTCCTCCGGAGGCACAGGTGAATGGCAATGGCGACCGGCAGCAGCGAACCCTAGATCAGAGGCCAACGATCGGTAAAATCGGCGAGGAGCTCGAGCAAGAGAATGGGGCGTGGGGGGAAGAAGAGATGAGAGAGGAGACGGGAGCGGGGTGCATCGGCAACGACCGTTGGTGGATCACGGTGGGAGCGGAGCGGCCAGGGATGGACCGGTGGTTGTGGGTGAATGGCGTGCTCTCCTCTCTCGTCCTCTTTGGAGGAAAAATTAACAAATTTGACATTAGAGCGTTCACAAACTAAACTGTTTTTAAAAACATTCACACCGCCAACCCTTTTGTGCAGCGCCCGACAGCAAAGCGCAGCACTCTACTGTGCAGCTCCTTGCAGCTAGGCGCTGCACTCTGCTGTCAAGCGCTGCACAGGTGTGGCACCTGAGTGTTAGGCGCTGCACTCTGCTGTCAGGCGCTGCACATTAGGGTCAGTTCGGGTGAAATACTTTTAAAAATAGTTTAGTTTGTGAAATAGTTTCGCCCTGAGATTATATTTGTGATTTTTTCCCTCTCTGAAAGAATGATTACGGAAGGAGCGAATTGATGGTGGATACAGGGCCGGTCCTGATATTTTGGGGGCCCACGGCAAACTAAAAATTAAGGGCCCTTAAATACATGTCATTGTAATATATGTACATATAAATTATTATCAGTAACACTTAAATGCATCCCAAACTAGTACGCGTGAGAAATAATTATACATACTACCTTCAAATTTTCTTCTAATATTCCTCGATGCAAAGTCACTTATGATGGGGTTGATATCAATATCCAGTAATTTCTTCTCGATGCATAATGTTGCCAAACCATTTAACCTCTCTTGAGTAATTGTTGACCTCAAATAATTCTTCAATAGTTTTAACTCTGAAAAGCTTCTTTCGGCTGATGCGACCATCACAGACACAATTAATAAAAATCCAAATATATCTTTAAATACCTCCGCGTTGTGTGTGTATCAATCTCTCCACTTTCATCTTCTTTTTCTTTTTGTCGCTACCCGATGGATATTTCCTTTTTCTTTTTGGGGAAAACTTTCAATATATTCATCTTCAATCATGGTAGTACAACGAGCACTAGAAATAATAAAAATTACATCTAGATCCGTAGACCACCTAGCGACGACTACAAGCACCGGCGAGCCAAGGCGCCGCTATCATCGCCTCCATCGCCGGAGCCGGCAAACCTTGTTGTAGTAGACAGTCGGGAAGTCGTCGTGCTAAGGCCCCGTAGAACCAACACACCAGAACAACAACCGCCGCAGATGAAGAGTGTAGATCAAAAGAATCCAATCTGAAAACACACGAACGAAGACGAACGACGAACAGATCCGAGTAAATCCACCAAAGACAGATCCGCCGGAGACACAACTCCACACGCCCACCAATGATGCAAGATGCATCACCGGAACGGGGGCTAGGCGGGGAGACATTTATTTCATCTTCAGGAAGCCGCCACCGTCTCGCCTTCCTGAGCAGGACACAAACCCTAGCAAAGCTTGAAAAAAGATCTAAAAACGAAGCCCTCCCACCGGCAAGGGCCGAGATCCACCCCGCCTCCATGGCCATAGGGCCACCGGAGACGGGATGGACCGGCGCCGGCGTCGGTGAGAGGCAGAAAGCTAGGGATTTTGGGAGGCGGCCCTTGGCGTCGCCCGACGAGTCCTCTCCTAAACTGCAGTATTCTTAAAAAACTTTGAAAAAACTTTGTTCTATAGATTGTTGAACAGTGCCGGCTACGCATAATAACAGACGATGGATATTTCCTTTTACTGGAGCACGTCATAATAACAGACACACAATGCTGAAAACAAAACAATTTGTTCTATAGATTGTTGAACAGTGCCGGCTACGCATCAAATGTATTTTGTTCTATCAATATTATATGAATATACCTCAATACTTGATGGAGCGATGGTCAAATTTCAGTGTGTGTGCCTAACTGCGTATACAAATACACATGGAACTGCACAGCGCCTAGAGTATGCACTCTGCAGAGGATTGAGAACAACTCTGATTGAGAAGAGAACAATTGAGCAAATTTACAGGGACTACCCTTCATGCTTCGTTCATACTGCTTCGTGCATGCTTCATTTTCGCTTTCAAGCATGTATGGTTGGATTTGGATGTAAAGTTATATTTTTTTTTCTATGAAGCATGCAAGGCTGGATTTGGAATTGGATTTTGATGGAAGTACCAAAATATTTTTCATCATAGTCCAGGGAATGAAGCACACACATATGTACTAGGAGCATATTGTGTACGAGTTTGAAGCATGCCATATCTTATACTGATGCACACATCGTAGGTATTAGGAAATATATTTTGCTTGTGTTCTAAGCACATTACATATAAATATTGAAGCACTTAAGCCAATGAAAGCACGCATGTATGGGTAGCTTGGTGTGCAAAATACCGAAGCTTTCCATCTACGCTGATGAAGCACTTATATTACATGCATTCAAAAACCATGTGGGAAGATGGTCTTCGAGGAGTGTTGCTGGGATTATCGAAGCAGCTCTATAGGGGGTCACATGATGGTGAGGCAGGGTCAGCAACGAAATCCCGATTGCGATCATCATCACCAATGTCGTCGATGTTCCAATCCGCCCATGGTGAAGGGCACCGTGCCTGCCTACGTCGGCGATCCGCACTAGTGAACGGCACCAAAGCCGTGTCGAGGAGGATTGGAGGGGATCAAATTTAGGGCGGCATGGTGGTGAGCTGGATTGCAACCACGGGATGCAACGGGCTGAATCTGAGTTGAGTTGTTGGAGAGAGCTCGTGTGACATAGGTGGACGGCGAGCATGGCAATGAGGTGGGTTGAAATTTAAAGAGAGATGAACATGACTGAGGATTAGTTCAAGGAGAGAAACAAACGAGAGGAATTAGCGGGGTTAGGTGAACATGGTTGCATTAAAAACAAGAGGTTAGAACAAGGTGAGGAATTTTGCTCGGATATCTCGGTCATGAGAAGCCGAGCCGACGGTGAACAAGAGGTCTGGTGAATAGTTCCTGTCACAGATAGGAATGGTTTCCCTACTCTTATAGGCTGGAATTAAAAATTGAAAGTCGAAGCTAAATAAGTAGCTTGTGACTCGGCTCGAATTGAGCCGAACTCGATGACTAACGAGTTGAGCCAAATAATATGAGATCGTTTATATTTTCTTTTAGAACAGCTTACATTAGCTAATGGAAATTACATGAAATGTCGATGTCGGCCGGCGGCTGGCCGTACCATACATGCCTCACAATGCACTCTTTGCAAGATAGTGGACGTCAATATTTGATCTTCTTTCTTCATAAGAACCACGTGACTGAAGATCTCCAGCTGCAGAGGCAAAGACAGTAGGACTGCAGGAGCAAGCACACGCAGAACGCAAGAACACCAAATCGATTAAAGTGCAGAAGAACCTCACCAAGAAAGGACCTCTCCAAAATCAAGGGCGTGCGCACGGAGAGCTCTGCTCCATCCAAACAAGAAGAAAATAATCAGTGTAGCCACCCGAATCGTTGGTCGAGCACGGAAGAACAGATCAATTACCCAAAGAAATTCACACACGAATCATCTCTGGATCACCCGAAACAGAACAGAAAGAAAACATGAAAAACAAAATGTAGAGACCTTTCCTCCTCCCTCGCGGAAAAAACAAAAGAGCTTATGCTTTTCCTGCATTGGCTGCTGTCTGTGATCTTCTTCCCAGGTCCTAAATTAGGAACTGAAATAAGACAAACATCACTAGAACAAAGATTTTCTGAAGTTACGGTCCAGTGGTCCATGTTACATTTTCCCTCCAACTCGAACAACATGACTTCCACACATCCTTGCAGTTCATCAGTATCATCACAAGTCTAAAGTCTAATTCCAACATACCAACAGACAGAATAACCCACCATCAATACAAACCCCAAAATTACAACCATACTGACAGTGGGGTATTAATAAAATCCAGAGATATCTAGGTTAACGATGTTACAGCCACTTAGAAACCATGCTGATAGCCTGATACTCGTTCGCAAAAGAGGGAAACCATGTTTAAGTCAGCAGCGTTCCGGAACCGAGAAACAATTGATGGTGGTAAAATCATGCAGCGCCTCATCGAGTTTGATTATCCAGCGCTCCTGCCTCCTGCAACCAAAAAGGGCAACATCGTGATCCAAGGCAAAACAAAATATTAGATATGATCATGTCAAAAGTGTTAGCATTTATACTCCTTCAAAACATCCTAGCAATAGTTGTAGGTGTGATGTCCAGGAAAACATTACAACTAGAAGGAAAGATATGATCATGTCAAAAGTGTCAACTATCACGAGAAAACTTCACAAAAGAAGGAGAACAAAGAAATCTAGGCATAAGATTCACAATCTCAAGAAATACAAAATTACTATGATTGATGCTTCAAAGCATCCTAACAGCAGTTGTAAATGCGATTAGCAGACATGCAGCAACTCCCCATGAATAATATGACTACAAACTACGAACTAAAACCACGACACTTATTTTGGATCGGATGGAGTAGTATTTGTGGTAGATTCCTTTCCATCAGTGCGTAAAAAAAAGAAGAAGCAGATTTTCAAGTCTCAAAATGCCAAATCAACTAGAGTAGTGATCATGACTACTCAAAACACAAGTGAGTAACAAGTTTGGGCACACCTCTGATCACTTCTCGAGATAATTGCATCTATAGTCCTAAGCATCACTACTCAAAACACAAGTGAGTAACAAGTTTTGGATTTACAGAATTTAAAAACCAAGTATCTCAATGTTTGTGGCCAAATTACGGTGGCAGGGTGTTTGAAATTCATTCCCATTTCTTGCATGGGACCTAAGCATGCACCGAAGGACACAAATTTAATTTTTCAACCAATTTATATGCACTGGAGCATGTGCATGTAGTTCAAATTTGAATTGTGCACATAAAATGCCTAGAAAACCCAGTTAATGTATAAAAATGTCCAAACGAACCCCAAAAAAATCCAAATTAAACACAACACTCCTGTTTTTCTATGTTGACACTAGAAATTTTTTGGAAGCAATAAGAGGCAACGGATATCGTTTCATCCCCAAAGGTGGCATGTTCCCTACCGAAACCATTACGCTTGTTGTGAGAAGCTCTGGTTTGGGAGAAGCTTATACCCAAACCTGCCCCAAATGGGACAAAAAAATTACCACGACATGTTGATGGCGCTCCATGATAGCATGCCAAGTTTCATGAATTTCCGACAAGTTTTGGATTTACTAGAATTTAAAAAGACCAAGTATCTCAATGTTTGCGGCCGAGTGACGGTGGCTGGGTGTTTGACATTCATTCCCATTTCTTGCATGGGACCTAAGCATGCAACTAAGGACACATATTTGATTTTTCAACTAGTTTATATGCACTATGAAGATACACCTGAAATGCCTACAAAACCAAGTTAATGTATAAAAACGTCCGAACGAACCCTGAATAATTCCAATTTTTTTACGACACACCTATAGTTGCATGTTCACTGCAGATAAAAGTTCTTGCAATTCAAACACCATCCTTTGCAGCTGTGACCCCATTACATAATTCAAATCAAGACGAAAAATCAAGTAGATCGCACACAGTTTATTATCACCAACCGTGTGAGATGCAGCACAAAATATCTTGGAGTACCGTCGGTGTATAGTACGCCTATAGCTTATGCGAGAAGGTGCGTCGGCTACAGTCCATAGACGGCGTGTCAAGCACACTAGCTCACTCCCCAAATATCATTTTACTATTCAATCGTCGCCGGTGAAAGACGGGGACATGGACCTGCGTCGTGAGGGCAACTTCGGCGGCCCACTCCGGCGAGAGCGCGGCTGCAGCCGCTAGGCGCATGCTAACAAGCTTCGTGAGGGCGACCGCAATCGGCATCCGGGCGGCCAAGGCAGCCCAAACGGCCGTTGTTGCTTCTCAGGCGGCGGCAGCAACATCTGCCTCAGGGATAGCAACTGACGAGAGCGGCACATCAGCTGTTCGTTCCGCAGCGGCGGCCTTAGCCCTGATGGAGGCTGAGGGAGTCCTGGATTAGGGGGTCCTCGGATAGCCGGACTATATACTTTGGCCGGACTGTTGGACTATGAAGATACAAGATTGAAGACTTCGTCCAGTGTCCGGATGGGACTCTCCTTTGCGTGGAAGGCAAGCTTGGCAATTCGGATGTGTAGATCTCCTTCTCTGTAACCGACTCTGTGTAACCCTAACCCCTCCGGTGTCTATATAAACCGGAGGGTTTAGTCCGTAGGACCAAGAAGAACAATCATAATCATAGGCTAGCTTCTAGGGTTTAGCCTCTACGATATCGTGGTAGATCAACTCTTGTAATACTCATATCATCAAGATCAATGAAGCAGGAAGTAGGGTATTACCTCCATCGAGAGGGCCCGAACCTGGGTAAACATTGTGTCCCTGCCTCCTGTTACCATTAGCCTTAGACGCATAGTTCGGGACCCCCTACCCGAGATCCGCCGGTTGTGACACCAACATTGGTGCTTCCATTGAGAGTTCCACTATGTCGTCATGGTAAGTTTGATGGCTCGCCTTGTTATCAAGGACAACATCACCTCTGGGGGAGCTCTGGCTTTAGGCCGAACTCTCCGACTAGGCGGCTTCTTCATGACCGCCCGTTCGGCCTCCGCGCCGATGATGACATCTCGGGTCATCGAAAACAACCTCCACGTCAGCTTGGAATACGTCGAGCGGATGGATCCAATGGAGCTTTCGTCCTTGAACGAGCTCTTGGATCGCATCGCCGCCCTGGTAGTCGCTACAGACTATGATCGGATCGGGCTTAAACCCGACCAAAGAGAGATTATCTCTGCGCCAGTCACCCATCAGATAGCGGTGGTGGAGGAGCAATGCAGCGATTCTTCCTCTGTTTTGAGGACGAACTATGTCCGGATTCCCGAGCTCTCCGAGCCGGATACCCATCCACGGGAGGACATTACCCAAGCTCCGAACTTAGAATCGGACAGCTGGCCAGAAAAATTGGGCAATATCCCAGATCCCGAACTGCCAAGTTTGGAAGCTCCTCGGCCCCTGAGTCTTAGATCGGGTCAGGGTTCGGACTTAAATCTACCCACCCGCCCAGATACAAGCGATCTTTCCCACATTAGACAAGAGTCCCAAGAGACAGTACATCACTTTTGGGCCAGATTCCTCCTTGTAATGAACAAGGTCAAGGACTGTCGCGAGGAAGACACAATTTCGTTATTTTGCAGAAATTGCACGGACAAGGGAATCCTCAACGCCATACATCGCCTTGACATAGTACACTTCGCTGACTTGGTGTCCATAGTACAGAAGTACTGTGCGATGGAAAGCGCCTGGAAAACCCAAGCAAAATTCTAGGATCCACCGGCCCTCAGTAAACCCGTCGTCCGAACTAAAAGGGTGCACTCTCACAAGTCACCCAATTCAATCACAAAGAAACCAAAGCCCACTACAGGGCGCGGAACTATATTGGAGGGATGGCTCAATGGGCCATGCAAAATTCACACTGCACCGGATACCATACCAACACACAGCCTTAGAGCATGTTGGATATTTCGGCAAGTGGCCAAGAGCGGCGAGGATCTCCTCATCAACAATACCGCAGAGCATCATCCCGTAGAAAGCAACAATACAATATTGACAGTCTTCGAGACCTTCGCCTCAAATAACAAGCGCAAGAGAGCACTCCGCAGCCTCGCCGAAGTCTGCCACGTTGCAGAAAAAATCCCTGGAACTACACGGCTATAACCTTTAATGCCAGTGACGAACCGCCATTCCGAACAGTCCGAGCCCCAGCCGCTTTGGTCCTTAGTCCAATTGTGGAAGGCTTTCGGCTTAATAAAGTGCTCATGGATGGCGGCAGCGGATTAAACCTCATTTACGAGGAAACTCTCAACAAGATGAAAATAGACAAAGGCCGCATTGAGCAAAGCAGCACTACCTTCCAAGGGATTATCCCTAGTCGGGAGGCGCGATGTGCGGGAAAAATCACCCTTGATGTGGTATTCGGCACGCCGGAAAATTACAGGTCCGAAGAGATAATATTCCAAGTGGCCCTGTTCAAAAGTGGATACCACGCCCTTTTAGGGCGGCATGCATTAGCGAGCTTCCAAGCCATACCCCATTATGGGTACATGAAGCTCAAGATGCCCGGGCCCAACAGAATCATCACTCTAGCAAGCGACCCGGACATAACACTCCGCGCCGAAAACAAAACCGCCGCCCTCGCTCTTGAGGCATTATCCGAAGCCCTAGCGGCGGAAGAATTAACTGCACTACGCTCCACAGTGGATAGGGACGATGTGATACTCGACAAATGATCCAAATCCACCTCTTTCAAGCCAGCGGACGAAATCGTCAAATTCCAAGTCCACCCAACGGACTCTACAAAAACAGAAACCATTGGGGCACAATTGGACCCTGCTACGTCTTGAGCTTGCGTTGGTTTTCCTTGAAGAGGAAAGGGTGATGCAGCACAGTAGCGTAAGTATTTCCCTCAGTTTTTGAGAACCAAGGTATCAATACAGTAGGAAGTTCCTAGAAAGTCCCACGCACCTACACAAACAAACAAAGAACTCGCAACCAACGCAATAAAGGGGTTGTCAATCCCTTCATAGCCACTTGCGAAAGTGAGATCTGATAGAGATAATATGATAAGGTAAATATACTTTTGGTATTTTATAATATAGATGCAAAAAGTAAAGATGCAAATAAAAGTAGATTGAAAGCAAATATAATAAAAGATAGACCCGGGGGACATAGGTTTCACTAGAGGCTTCTCTCAAGATAGCATAAGTATTAAAGTGGGTGAACAAATTACTGTCGAGCAATTGATAGAAAAACGAATAATTATGAGATTATCTAGGCATGATCATGTATATAGGCATCACGTCCGCAACAAGTAGACCGACTCCTGCCTGCATCTACTACTATTACTCCACACATCGACCGACTCCTGCCTGCATCTAGAGTATTAAGTTCATAAGAACAGAGTAACGCCTTAAGCAAGATGACATGATGTAGAGGGATAAATTCATGCAATATGATATAAAACCCATCTTTTTATCCTCGATGGCAACAATACAATACGTGCCTTGCAACCCTTTTACATCCTTTGGTAAGGACACTGCAAGATTGAACCCAAAGCTAAGCACTTCTCCCATGGCAAGAAAGATCAATCTAGTAGGCCAAACCAAACTGATAATTCGAAGAGACTTGCAAAGATAACTCAATCATACATAAAAGAATTCAGAGGAGATTCAAATATTTCTCATAGATAAACTTGATCATAAACTCACAATTCATCGGATGTCGACAAACACACCGCAAAAAAGAGATTACATCGAATAGATCTCCACAAGAGAGGGGGAGAACATTGTATTGAGATCCATAAAGAGAGAAGAAGCCATCTAGCTAATAACTATGGACCCGAAGGTCTGTGGTAAACTACTCACAACTCATCGGAGGGGCTATGGTGTTGATGTAGAAGCCCTCCGTGATCGATTCCCCCTCCGGCTTAACGCTGGCGAAGGCTCCAAGATGGGATCTCGCGGATACAGAAGGTTACAGAAGTGGAAATTGTGTTTCGGTGGTTCCCTGGATGTTTTCGGAGTACGTAGGTATATATAGGAGGAAGAAGTACGTCGGTGACCGCTCGTGGGGCCCAGGAGGCAGGGGCGCGCCCTCCACCCTCCTGGCCGCCTCGTTTGCTTCTTTACTTGCAATCCAAGTCCTTCGGGTCAGATTCATTCCAAAAATAACGCTCCCGAAGGTTTCATTTGGTTTGGACTCCGTTTGATATTCCTTTTCTTCGAAATACTGAAATAGGAAAAAAATAGCAATACGGGCTGGGCCTCCGGTTAGTAGGTTAGTCCCAAAAATGATATAAATATGTAAAATAAAGCCCATAAACATCCAAAAGTGGTAATATAATAGCATGGAACAATAAAAAATTATAGATACGTTGGAGACGTATCAAGCATCCCCAAGCTTAATTCCTACTCGTCCTCGAGTAGGTAAATGATAAAAACAAAATTTTTGATGTGGAATGCTACCTAGCATAATTCTCAATGTAATTTTCTTTGTTGTGGCATGAATGTTCAGATCCAAATGATACAAATTAAAAGTTTATATTAACATGAAAATGGTGATACTTCAAGCATACTAATCAAAGTAATCATGTCTTCTCAAAATAACATGGCCAAAGAAAGTTATCCCTACAAAATCATATAGTCTGGGTAAGCTCTATCTTCATCACACAAAGTATTTAATCATGCACAACCCCGATGACAAGCCAAGCAATTGTTTCATACTTTAATAATCTCAAACTCTTTCAACTTTCACGCAATACATGAGCCTGAGTCATGGACATAGCACTATATGTGGAATAGAATGGTGGTTGTTGAGAAGACAAAATGCTAGAAGATAGTCTCACATCAACTAGGCGTATCAACGGGCTATGGAGATTCCCATTAATAGATATCAATGTGAGTGAGTAGGGATTGCCATGCAACGGATGCACTAGAGCTATAAATATATGAAAGCTCAACAAAAGAAACTAAGTGGGTGTGCATCCAACTCGCTTTCTCATGAAGACCTAGGGCAATTTGAGGAAGCCTATCATTGGAATATACAAGCCAAGTTCTATAATGAAAAATTCCCACTAGTATATGAAAGTGATAACATAGGAGACTCTCTATCATGAAGATCATGGTGCTACTTTGAAGCACAAGTGTGGAAAAAGAGATAGTAGCATTGTCCCTTCTCTCTTTTTCTGTCATTTTTTTCTTTTTCTTTTTTTTCTCTTTTTTAATTTTGTTTACTTTGGCCTTTCTTTTTTTTTCTTTTTTGGCCTTTCTCCTTTTTTTTATTTCTCTTTTTTTTTCTTTTTGTAAAGTCCGAAGTCTCATCCCGACTTGTGGGGGAATCATAGTCTTCATCATCCTTTCCTCACTAGGACAATGCTCTAATAATGAAGATCATCACACTTTTATGGATTTACAACTCAAGAATTACAACTCAAAGCTAGAAAAAAATATGACTCTATATGAATGCCTCCGGCGGTGTACCGGGATATGCAATGAATCAAGAGCGACATGTATGAAAATTATGAAGGTGGTCTTGCCACAAATACAATGTCAACTACATGATCATGCAAAGAGCAATATGACAAAAGTAATGAGTGTCATATGAATGGAACGATGGAAAGTTGCATGGCAATATATCTCGGAATGGCTATGGAAATGCCATAATAGGTAGGTATGGTGGCTGTTTTGAGGAAGGTATATGGTGGGTGTATGGTACCGGCAAAAGTTGCGCGACACAAGAGAGTCTAGCAATGGTGGAAGGATGAGGGTGCGTGTAATCCATGGACTCAACATTAGTCAAAAGAACTCATATACTTATTGCAAAAATCTAGAAGTCATCAAAAATCAAAGCACTACGCGCATGCTCCTAGGGGATAGATTGGTAGGAAAAGACCATCGCTCGTCCCCGATCGCCACTCATAAGGAAGACAATCAATAAATAAATTGTGCTCCGACTTCATCACAAAGCGGTTCACCATACGTGCATGCTACGGGAATCACAAACCTCAACTCAAGTATTTTTCATAATCACCTCAACTAGCATGACTTTCATATCACTACCTCCATATCTCAAAACAATTATCAAGCATCAAATTCACTTTCTATGATAGTTTTTATTATACCCAACTTGGATGCTCATCATTCTAGGACCAATTTTATAACCAAAGCAAATACCATGCTGTTCTAAAAGACTCACAAAATAATATAAGTGAAGCATGAGAGACTAACAATTTCTTTAAAATTAATCCACCGCCGTGCTCTAAAAGATATAAGTGAAGCACTAGAGCAAAAACTATTAAGCTCAAAAGATATAAGTAAAGCACATAGAGTATTCTAGCAAATTCTAATCAAGTAGGATTCTCCCAAAAGGTGTGTACAGAAAGGATGATTGTGGTAAAGTAAAAAGCAAATACTAATAAAATACACGACGCTCCAAGCAAAACACATATCATGTGGTGAATAAAAATATAGCCCCAAGTAAAGTTACCAATGAACGAAGACGAAAGAGGGGATGCCTTCCCGGGGCATCCCCAAGCTTAGGATTTTGTCTATTCTTGAATATCTTGGGGTGCCTTGGGAATCCCCAAGCTTAGGCTCTTGCCACTCCTTGTACCATAGTCCATCAAAGCTTTACCCAAAACTTGAAAACTTCACAACACAAAACACAACAGAGATCTCGTAAGCTCCGTTAGTGAAAGAAAACAAAAACCACCACATAAGGTACTGTAATGAACTCAATATTTATTTATTTTGGTGTTAAACCTACTGTATTCCAACTTCTATATGGTTTATAAACTATTTTACTAGCCATAGATGCATCAAAATAAGCAAACAACACACGAAAAACAGAATCTGTCAAAAACAGAACAGTCTGTACTTGTCTGTAACTAACGCAAACTTCTGAACCCCACAAATTCCACCAAAATAGGATGTCCTAGAAAATTTGTCTATTGATCAGCAGCAAAATGAATCAACGCAAAATCACGTTTATGTGATTTACTAAAATTTTTCTCGTGCGTGCAAAGTTTCTGTTTTTCAGCAGAATCAAATCAACTATCATCATAAGTTATCCTATAGGTTCTACTTGGCACAAACACTAATTAAAACATAAAAACACATCTAAACAGAAGGTAGAGGATAAATTTATTAATAAACATTAAACAAAAACAAAAAATACAAATAAAATTGGGTTGCCTCCCAACTAGCGCTATCGTTTAACGCCCCTAGCTAGGCATAAAAGCGAAGATAGATCTAAGTAGTGCCCTCTTTGGCACTCAATTCATAAGGTAATTTGACTTTCTTTCTTGGAAAGTGCTCCATGCCTTTATTTAATGGAAATTGGAATCTAATATTCCCTTCCTTCATATCAATAATCGCACCAATCGTTCTAAGGAAAGGTCTACCAAGAATAATAGGGCAAGAAAGATTGCAATCTATATCAAGAACAATGAAATCTACGGGCACCAAATTTCTATTTGCAACAATGAGAACATCATTGATCCTTCCCATTGGCTTTTTAATGGTGGAATCCGCAAGGTGCAAATTTAAAGAGCAATCATCAAGATCATGGAAACCTAGAATATCACATAAAGTTTTCGGAATTGTGGAAACACTAGCACCCAAATCACACAAAGCAAAACACTCATGATCTTTAATTCTAATCTTTATAGTAGGTTCCCACTCATCATTAAGTTTTCTAGGTATAGAAACTTCTAAATTAAGTTTTTCATCATAAGATTGCATCAAGGTATCAACAATATGTTTGGTAAAAGCTTTATTTTGACTATAAGCATGAGGAGAATTAACAACGGATTGCAACAAGGAAATACAACCTTCTAAAGAACAATTATCATAATCAAATTCCTTGAAATCCAAGATAGAGGGTTCAAAACTATTTAAAGTCATGACCTCTCCAATCCCACTTTTACCAAATTTAACATCAAGATCTAAAAACTCCGAATTCTTGGGACGCCTTCTAACTAAAGTTGACTCATCTCCAGTCCCATTATTATCAAGATTCATATTGCAAAACAAAGATCTAATAGGAGACGCATCAATAACTTTAAGATCTTCATCATTATTTTCATCTAACTTTTCTGGTTTGGCGGCCATCTTATTAACTAAGGTGGCTTGCTTATCAGAAATTTTGGCTATAGCATCTTCAAGCCTGGCAATTTGAGAGTTCACACCAAAAAATTCTTGATTCATATCATCAAGCTCTTTGTTCATAAACCCCAAAAAACCTTTTTGTTCCTTAAGCTATTTTCTAAGGAAATTATTATGCTCAAATTGTAAATTCATAAAGCTTCTAATATTCGATTCAATCTCTTCCATCCTTGTAAGAAGGTGGCAGCACTCTTAGGAAAAGCCATAAGGATAAACAAGCACACAAGCAAACAAAAAAAGGCAAGCGAAAAGAGAGAGAGATTCGGAAAGAGAGGGCAAATAAAATGGAAAGGGTGAAGTGGAGGAGAGGAAAACGAGAGGCAAATGGCAAATAATGCAAATGCGAGGGAGATGGGTTTGTGATGTGTACTTGGTATGTCTTGACTTGTCTTGGAAGCTTCCCCGGCAAGGGCGCCAGAAATCCTTCTTGCTATGTCTTGAGCTTGCGTTGGTTTCCTTGAAGAGGAAAGGGTGATGCAGCACAATAGCGTAAGTATTTCCCTCAGTTTTTGAGAACCAAGGTATCAATCCAGTAGGAAGTTCCTAGAAAGTCCCACACACCTACACAAACAAACAAAGAACTCGCAACCAACGCAATAAAGGGGTTGTCAATCCCTTCACGGCCACTTGCGAAAGTGAGATCTGATAGAGATAATATGATAAGGTAAATATATTTTTGGTATTTTATAATATAGATGCAAAAGTAAAGATGCAAATAAAAGTAGATTGAAAGAAAATATAATAAAAGATAGACCCGGGGGCCATAGGTTTCACTAGAGGCTTCTCTCAAGATAGCATAAGTATTACTGTGGGTGAACAAATTACTGTCGAGCAATTGATAGAAAAGCGAATAATCACGAGATTATCTAGGCATGATCATGTATATTGGCATCACGTCCGCAACAAGTAGACCGAATCCTGCCTGCATCTACTACTATTACTCCACACATCGACCGACTCTTGCCTGCATCTAGAGTATTAAGTTCATAAGAACAGAGTAACGCCTTAAGCAAGATGTGTTGGAAATATGCCCTAGAGGCAATAATAAATTAGTTATTATTATTATATTTCCTTGTTCATGATAATCGTTTATTACCCAAGCTATAATTGTATTGATAGGAAACTCAGATACATGTGTGGGTACATAAACAACACCATGTCCCTAGTAAGCCTCTAGTTGACTAGCTCGTTGATCAACAGATGGTTACGGTTTCCTGACCATGGACATTGGATGTCGTTGATAACGGGATGACATCATTTGGAGAATGATGTGATGGACAAGACCCAATCCTAAGCCTAGCACAAAGATCGTAGTTCGTATGCTAAAGCTTTTCTAATGTCAAGTATCTTTTCCTTAGACCATGAGATTGTGCAACTCCCGGATACCGTAGGAATTCTTTGGGTGTACCAAACGTCACAACGTAACTAGGTGGCTATAAAGGTGCACTACAGGTATCTCCGAAAGTGTCTGTTGGGTTGGCACGAATCGAGACTGGGATTTGTCACTCCGTGTGACGGAGAGGTGTCTCTGGGCCCACTCGGTAGGACATCATCATAATGTGCACAATGTGACCAAGGGGTTGATCACGGGATGATGTGTTACGGAACGAGTAAAGAGACTTGCCGGTAACGAGATTGAACAAGGTATCGGGATACCGACGATCGAATCTCGGGCAAGTACAATACCGCTAGACAAAGGGAATTGTATACGGGATTGATCGAATCCTCAACACCGTGGTTCATCCGATGAGATCATCGTGGAACATGTGGGAGCCAACATGGGTATCCAGATCCCGCTGTTGGTTATTGACCGGAGAACATCTCGGTCATGACTGCATGGTTCCCGAACCCGTAGGGTCTACACACTTAAGGTTCGATGACGCTAGGGTTATAAAGGAAATTTGTATGTGGTTACCGAATGTTGTTCGGAGTCCCGGATGAGATTTCAGACGTCACGAGGAGTTCTGGAATAGTCCGGAGGTAAATATTTATATATGGGAAGTCCTGTTTTGGTCACTGGAAAAGTTTCGGGTTTTATCGGTAATGTACCGGGACCACCGGGAGGGTCCCGGGGGTCCACCAAGTGGGGCCACCATCCCCGGAGGGCAGCATGGGCCAAGTGTGGGAGGGCGCCAGCCCCAGGTGGGCTGGTGCGCCCCCCACAAGGGCCCAAGGCGCCTAGGGTTTGGGGAGGGGGCGCACCCACCTAACTTGGGGGGCAAGTTTCCCCTCTTCCACCCCTTGGCTGCCCCCCCCAGATGGGATCTTGGGCTGGCCGCCGCCCCTAGGGTGGAACCCTAGGTTGGGGGCGCAGTCCCCCCTCTCCCCCTATATATAGTGGAGGCAAAGGGGCAGCCCAACACACGAAGTCCTTCTCCTATTGGCGCAGCCGTACCTCTCTTTCTCCTCATATCTCGCGGTGCTTGGCGAAGCCCTGCAGGATTGCCACGCTCCTCCACCACCACCACGCCGTTGTGCTGCTGCTAGACGGAGTTTTCCTCTACCTCTCCCTCTCTCCTTGCTGGATCAAGGCATGGAAGACGTCACCGGGCTGCACGTGTGTTGAACGCGGAGGTGCCGTCCGTTCGGCACTAAGATCTCCGGTGATTTGAATCACGACGAGTACGACTCCTTCAACCCCATTCTCTTGAACGCTTCCGCTTAGCGATCTACAAGGGTATGTAGATGCACTCTCCTTCCCCTCGTTGCTGGTTTCTCCATAGATAGATCTTGGTGACACGTAGGAAAATTTTGAATTTCTGCTACGTTCCCCAACAGTGGCATCATAAGCTAGGTCTATTGCGTAGATTCTTTGCACGAGTAGAACACATAGTAGTTGTGGGCATTGATTTTGTTCAATATGCTTACCGTTACTAGTCCAATCTTGTTTCGACGGTATTGTGGGATGAAGCGGCCCGGACCGACCTTACACGTACACTTACGTGAGACAGGTTCCACCGACCGACATGCACTTGGTGCATAAGGTGGCTAGCGGTGCCGCCTCTCCACTTTAGTCGGAACGGATTCGATGAAAAGGGTCCTTATGAAGGGTAAATAGCAATTGGCATATCACGTTGTGGTTTTGCGTAGGTAAGAAACGTTCTTGCTAGAAACCCATAGCAGCCACGTAAAACACGTAAACAACATTTAGAGGACGTCTAACTTGTTTTTGCAGGGTATGCTATGTGATGTGATACGGCCAAGAAGAATGTGATGAATGATATGTGATGTATGAGATTGATCATGTTCTTGTAATAGGAATCACGACTTGCATGTCGATGAGTATGACAACTGGCAGGAGCCATAGGAGTTGTCTTAATTTATTCTATGACCTGCGTGTCATTGAACAAACGCCATGTAATTACTTTACTTTATTGCTAACCGGTAGCCATAGTAGTAGAAGTAATAAGTTGGCGAGAAAACTTCATGGAGACACGATGATGGAGATCATGGTGTCATGCCGGTGACGATTATGATCATGGAGCCGCGAAGATGGAGATCAGAAGGAGCAAAATGATATTGGCCATATCATGTCACTATTTGATTGCATGTGATGTTTATCATGTTTATGCATCTTATTTGCTTAGAATGACGGTAGTAAATAAGATGATCCCTCATTAAAATTTGAAGAAAGTGTTCCCCCTAACTGTGCACCGTTGCGAAAGTTCGTCGTTTCGAAGCACCACGTGATGATCGGGTGTGATAGATTCTTACGTTCACATACAACTGGTGTAAGCTAGATTTACACACGCGAAACACTTAGGTTAACTTGACGAGCCTAGCATGTACAGACATGGCCTCGGAACACAAGAGACCAAAAGGTCGAGCATGAGTCGTATGGAGTATACGATCAACATGAAGATGTTCACCGATGATGACTAGTCCGTCTCACGTGATGATCGGACACAGCCTAGTTGACTCAGATCATTTAATCACTTAGATGACTAGAGGGATGTCTATCTGAGTGGGAGTTCATTAGATGAACTTAATTATCCCGAACATAGTCAAAAGCCCTTTGCAAATTATGTCATAGCTCGTGCTATAGTTCTACTGTTTTAGATATGTTCCTAGAGAAAATATAGTTGAAAGTTGACAGTAGCGATTATGCGATCAGTAGAAGGCTTATGTCCTTAATGCACCGCTCGGTGTGCTAAACCTCAAACATCGTCTGTGGATGTTGCGAACATTTGACATACACGTTTTGATAACTACGTGATAGTTCAGTAATGTTAAACGGTTTAGAATTGAGGCACTGGAGACGATTTTGAAACGTCGCGGAACATATGAGATGTTTTGAGGGCTGAAATTGGGATTTCAGGCTCGTGCCCACGTCAAGAGGTATGAGATCTCCGACGATTTTCTTAGCCTGCAAACTAAGGGATAAAAGCTCAATAGTTGAGCTTGTGCTCAGATTGTCTGAGTACAACAATCACTTGAATCGAGTGGGAGTTGATCTTCCAGGTGAGATAGTGATGTTTCTCCAAAGTCATTGCCACCAAGCTGCTAGAGCTTCGTGATGAACTATAACATATCAGGGATAGATATGATGATCCTTGAAATATTCGCGATGTTTGACACCGCGAAATTAGAAATCAAGAAGGAGCATCAATTGTTGATGGTTAGTGAAACCACTAGTTTCAAGAAGGGCAAGGGCAAGAAGGGATACTTCATGAAATGGCAAATCAGCTGCTGCTCTAGTGAAGAAACCCAAGGTTGAACCCAAACCCGAGACTTAGTGCTTCTGTAATAAAGGGAACAGCCACTGGAGCAGAATTACCCTAGATACTTGGTAGATGAGAAGGCTGGCAAGGTCGATAGAAGTATATTGGATATACATTATGTTAATGTGTACTTTACTAGTAATCCTAGTAGCACCGGGGTATTAGATACCGGTTCGGTTGCTAAGTGTTAGTAACTCGAAATAAAAGGCTACGGAATAAACGGAGACTAGCTAAAGGCGAGGTGACGATATGTGTTGGAAGTATTTCCAAGGTTGATGTGATCAAACATCGCACGCTCTCTCTACCATCGGGATCAGTGTTAAACCTAAATAATTGTTATTTGGTGTTTGCGTTGAGCATAGACATGATTGGATTATGTCTATCGCAATACGGTTATTCATTTAAGGAGAATAATGGTTACTCTGTTTATTTGAATAATACCTTCAATGGTCTTGCACCTAAAATGAATGGTTTATTGAATCTTGATCGTAGTGATACACATGTTCATGCCAAAAGATATAAGATAGTAATGATAGTACCACTTACTTGTGGCACTGCCATGTAAGTCATATTGGTGTAAAACACATGAAGAAGCTCCATGTTGATGGATCTTTGGACTCACTCGTTTTTGAAAAGTTTGAGACGTGCGAACCATGTCTATTGGTGTATACGCATGAAGAAACTCCATGCAGATGGATCGTTTGGACTTACTTGATTTTAAATCACTTGAGATATGCAAATCATACCACATGGGCAAGATGACTGAAAAGCCTCGGTTTCAGTAAGATAGAACAAGATAGCAACTTGTTGGAAGTAACACATTTTGATGTGTGCAGTCCAATGAGTCTTTGAGACATCAGATGAATATCGTTATGTTCTTACTTCACGGATGATTCGAGTAGATGTTGAGTATATTTACTTGATGAAACACAAGTCTGAATTATTGAATGGTTCAAGTAATTTCAGAGTGAAGTTAAAGATCATCGTGACAAGAGGATAAAATGTCTATGATATGATCATAGAGATGAGTATCTGAGTTACGAGCTTTGGCACGCAATTGAGAAATTGTGGAAATTGTTTCACAATAAATACCGCCTGGAACACCATAGTGTGATGGTGTGTCCGAACATCATAGTTGCACCCTATTAGATATGGTGCGTACCATGATGTCTCTTTCGAATTACCACTATCGTTCATGGGTTAGGCATTAGAGACAACCGCACTCACTTTAATAGGGCACCACGTAATTCCGTTGAGACGACACTGTTTGAACTATGGTTTGGAGAAACCTAAGTTGTCGTTTCTTGAAAGTTTGGGACTGCGACGCTTATGTGAAAAAGTTTCATCGTGATAAGCTCGAACCCAAAACGGATAAATACATCTTCATAGGACACCCAAAACAGTTGGGTATACCTCCTATCTCGATCCGAAGAAAAGTAATTGTTTCTAGAAACGGGTCCTTTCTCGAGGAAAAGTTTCTATCGAAAGAATTGAGTGGGAGGATGGTGGAGACTTAATGAGGTTATTGAACCATCACTTCAACCAGTGTGTAGCAGGGCACAGGAAGTTCTTCATGTGGCACCTCCACCGATTGAAGTGGAAGCTGATGATAGTGATCATGATGCTTGGATCAAGTCACTACCGGACCTCGTGGGTCGACAAGGACACGTACTACTTGAGTGGTACGCAATCCTGTCTTAGAGGTCATGTTGCTAGACAACAATGAACCTCGAGCTATGGAGAAGCGATGGTGGGCCCGGATTCGATGAATGGCTCGAGGCCATAACATCCGAGCGAGGATCCATGACTTTGGAAGAAATACTTGATGGTCGTGGGGACGTTGGGTAAAGATGGATTTCAAAGGAAGATGACAATGATGGTAAGTATCACCATTAAGAAAGCTCGACTTGTCATTAAAGATGTTTTCCGACAAGTTCAAGGATTTGACTACGGTGAGGCTTTCTCACTCGTAGCGATGCTAAGAGTCATTGGAATTGGATTAGCGATTCTTGCATTATTTATGAAATCTTGCATATATGATGTCAAAACATTGTTTCCTTGGCAGTTTTCTTGAGGAAAGGTTGTATGTGATACAACCAGAAGGTTTTTGACAATCCTGAAAGACGCTAACAAGTATGCAAAGCTCCAGCAATCCTTCTAAGGACTGGAGTAAGCATCTCGGAGTTGGAATGTGCGCTTTGATGAGATGATCAAAGATTTTGGGTCTATACAAAGTTTAAGAGAAACTTGTATTTCCAAAGAAGTGAGTGGGAGCACTATAGAATTTCTGATGAGTATATATTGTTAACATATTGTTGATCAGAAATGATGTAGAATTTCTAGAAAGCATATAGGGTTGTTTGAAAAGTGTTTTTCAATGGAAAACCTGGATTAGGCTACTTGAACAATAAGCATCAAGATCTATAAGATAGATCAAAATGTTTAATAATACTTTCAAATGAGCACATACCTTGACATAATCTTGAAGGTGTTCAAGATGGATCAGTCAAAGAAGGAGTTCTTGCCTGAGTTGTAAGGTATGAAGTTAAGAGTTAAAGCTCGACCACAGCAGAAGAGAGAGCAAGGACGAAGGTCGTCCTCTATGCTTCAGACGTGGGCTCTATAGTATGCTATGCTGTGTACCGCACCGGAAGTGTGCCTTGCCATGAGTCAGTCAAGGGGTACAAGAATGATCCAGGAATGGAGATCATTGGACAGCGGTCAAAATTGTCCTTGGAGTAAATAAGGACATGTTTCTCGATTATGGAGGTGATAAAGAGTTCGGCGTAAAGGGTTACGTCGATGCAAGCATTAACACCTACCTGAATGACTCTGAGTAGCAAACCGGATACGTATAGTGGAGCAACCATTTGGAATAGCTCCAAGTAGAGCGTGGAAGCAGCATTTACAATATGACATAGAGAATTGCGAAATACATATGGATCTGAATGTTGCAGACCCGTTGACTAAAACCTCTCTCACTGGCAAAACATGATCAAACCCCAGAACTCATTGAGTCTTAATCACATGGTGATGTGAACTAGTTTAGTGACACTAGTAAACTCTTTGGATGTTGGTCACATGGCAATGTGACCTGTGAATGTTATTCACATGGCGATGTGAACTAGATTATTGACTCTAGTGCAAGTGGGAGACTGTTGGAAATATGCCCTAGAGGCAATAATAAATTAGTTATTATTATTATATTTCCTTGTTCATGATAATCGTTTATTACCCATGCTATAATTGTATTGATAGGAAACTCAGATACATGTGTGGGTACATAAACAACACCATGTCCCTAGTAAGCCTCTAGTTGACTAGCTCGTTGTTCAACAGATGGTTACGGTTTCCTGACCATGGACATTGGATGTCGTTGATAACGGGATCACATCATTTGGAGAATGATGTGATGGACAAGACCCAATCCTAAGCCTAGCACAAAGATCGTAGTTCGTATGCTAAAGATTTTCTAATGTCAAGTATCTTTTCCTTAGACCATGAGATTGTGCAACTCCCGGATACCGTAGGAATGCTTTGGGTGTACCAAACGTCACAACGTAACTAGGTGGCTATAAAGGTGCACTACAGGTATCTCCGAAAGTGTCTATTGGGTTCGCACGAATCGAGACTGGGATTTGTCACTCCATGTGACGGAGAGGTGTCTCTGGGCCCACTCGGTAGGACATCATCATAATGTGCACAATGTGACCAAGGGGTTGATCACGGGATGATGTGTTACGAAACGAGTAAAGAGACTTGCCGGTAACGAGATTGAACAAGGTATCGGGATATCGACGATCGAATCTCGGGCAAGTACAATACCGCTAGACAAAGGGAATTGTATACGTGATTGATCGAATCCTCGACATCATGGTTCATCCGATGAGATCATCGTGGAACATGTGGGAGCCAACATGGGTATCCAGATCCCGCTGTTGGTTATTGACCGGAGAACATCTCGGTCATGACTGCATGGTTCCCGAACCCGTAGGGTCTACACACTTAAGGTTCGATGACGCTAGAGTTATAAAGGAAGTTTGTATGTGGTTACCGAATGTTGTTCGGAGTCCCGGATGAGATCCCGAACGTCACGAGGAGTTTCAGAATAGTCCGGAGGTAAAGATTTATATATGGGAAGTCCTGTTTTGGTCACCGGAAAAGTTTCGGGTTTTATTGGTAATGTACCGGGACCACCGGGAGGTTCCCGGGGGTCCACCAAGTGGGACCACCATCCCCGGAGGGCAGCATGGGCCAACTATGGGAGGGGGCCAGCCCCAGGTGGGCTGGTGCGCCCCCCACAAGGGCCCAAGGTGCCTAGGGTTTGGGGAGGGGGCGCACCCACCTAACTTGGGGGGCAAGTTTCCCCTCTTCCCCCCTTGGCCGCCCCCCAGATGGGATCTTGGGCTGGCCGCCGCCCTAGAGTGGAACCCTAGGTTGGGGGCGCAGCCCCCCTCTCCCCCTATATATAGTGGAGGCAAAGGGGCAGCTCAACACACGAAGTCCTTCTCCTGTTGGCGCAGCCCTACCTCTCTTTCTCCTCATATCTCGCGGTGCTTTGCGAAGCCCTGCAGGATTGCCACACTCCTCCACCACCACCACGCCGTTGTGCTGCTGCTGGACGGAGTCATCCTCAACCTCTCCGTCTCTCCTTGCTGGATCAAGGCATGGGAGACATCACCGGGCTGCACGTGTGTTGAACGCGGAGGTGCCGTCCGTTCGGCACTAAGATCTCCGGTGATTTGAATCACGACAATCTGACTCCTTCAACCCCGTTCTCTTGAGCGCTTCGCTTAGCGATCTACAAGGGTATGTAGATGCACTCTCCTTCCCTCATTGCTGGTTTCTCCATAGATAGATCTTGGTGACACCTAGGAAAATTTTGAATTTCTGCTACGTTCCCCAACAAGATGACATGATGTAGAGGGCTAAATTCATGCAATATGATATAAACCCCATCTTTTTATCCTCTATGGCAACAATAGAATACGTGCCTTGCAACCTTTTACATCCTTTGGTTAAGGACACATAAGATTGAGCATAAAGCTAAGCACTTCTCCCATGGCAAGAAAGATCAATCTAGTAGGCCAAACCAAACTGATAATTCGAAGAGACCTGCAAAGATAACTCAATCATACATAAAAGAATTCAGAGGAGATTCAAATATTTCTCATAGATAAACTTGATCATAAACTCACAATTCATCGGATCTCGACAAACACACCGCAAAAAAGAGATTACATCAAATAGATCTCCACAAGAGAGGGGGAGAACATTGTATTGAGATCCAAAAAGAGAGAAGAAGCCATCTAGCTAATAACTATGGACCCGAAGGTCTGTGGTAAACTACTCAGAACTCATCGGAGGGGCTATGGTATTGACGTAGAAGCCCTCCATGATCGATTCCCCCTCCGGCAGAACACCGACGAAGACTCCAAGATGGGATCTCGCGGATACATAAGGTTACGGAGGTGGAAATTGTGTTTCGGTGGCTCCCTGGATGTTTTCGGGGTACGTAGGTATATATAGGAGGAAGAAGTACGTCGGTGGCCGCTCGTGGGGCCTAGGAGGCAGGGGCGCGCCCTGTAGGGGCGGGCGCGCCCTCCACCCTCCTGGCCGCCTCATTCGCTTCTTGACTTGCACTCCAAGTCCTCCAGGTCAGATTCGTTTCAAAAATAACACTCCCGAATGTTTCATTCCGTTTGGACTCCGTTTGATATTCCATTTCTTCGAAATACTGAAATAGGCAAAAAAACAGCAATACGGGCTGGGCCTCCGGTTAGTAGGTTAGTCCCAAAAATGATATAAATATGTAAAATAAAGCCCATAAACATCCAAAAGGGGTAATATAATAGCATGGAACAATAAAAACTTATAGATACGTTGGAGACGTATCAGACCCCACAATCGACTCCGCACTGCGGGCGTTCTTACACGAGAATTGGGACATCTTTGCCTGGCACCCCTCAGATATGCCAGGAATCCCATGCAGGCTCGCCAAGCATAGCCTTAATATACTAAAGGGATACAAGCCGGTCAAGCAGACACTACGACGCTTTTCAGAACCTAAACGACAAGCCATGGGAGAGGAGCTAGCCAAGTTACTCGAAGCCGGATTCATCAGAGAAATAAAACACCCGGACTGGCTAGCAAACTTGGTGACGGTACCATAGAAGGACAAATCCTGGCGCCTATGCGTCGACTTAAAGGACCTCAATAAGGTATGCCCAAAGGACCCCTTCCTTCTCCCTCGCATCGATCAAATAATTGATGCCACCGCAGGACACGACTCATTGTGCTTCCTCGACGCATACTCCGGATACCATCAAATCAAGATGGCAGAGTCCAATCAAGCCGCAACAACATTCATAACTCCATACGGTCCCTTCTGTTTTAACACCATGCCTTTCGGGCTCAAAAATGCCGGTGCAACCTATCAACGCATGATTCAGACATGCCTGGAAACACAAATCGGCAAAATAGTGGAGGCATACGTAGACGACGTAGTCATCAAAACCAGACACGTCGAGTCTTTTGACGACCTGAGGCTTACGTTCGACAATCTCTGAACATACGACATCAAGCTCAATCCTAAAAAAATGCGTTTTCGGCGTTCCTGCCGGAAAGCTCCTGGGTTTCATCGTTTCCAATAGAGGAATTGAAGCAAATCCGGCCAAAATTCGAGCCTTGTCACAGTTGGCTACCCCAACAGACCTCAAGCAAATCTAGAAATTAAGTGGATGCGTGGCTGCCTTAAGTCCCATTATCTCTCGATTGGGAGAAAAGGCACTACCTCTCTATCGCCTCCTTCGACGCACCAAACACTTCGAGTGGACGGATGCGGCCATGGCCGGACTGGAAGAAATAAAGGCCCTCTTGGCCAGCAACCCAATCCTGGCCGCACCAAACATCGGCGAACCCATGCTGTTATATATAGCTGCAACGCACCAAGTTGTTAGCGCAGTGCTCGTCGTCGAACGAGAGGAAGACGGACATAAGTTCCCGCTTCAAAAGCCGGTATACTATGTATCCACCATCCTCACACCATGCAAATCACGGTACCCACATTATCAAAAGATAGCATACGCGGTCTTCATGGCATCCCGGAAACTACGACACTACTTTCAAGAGTGTTCAATCACGGTGGCCTCTGAAGTACCACTCAACAATATAATAAATAACCGCGATGCCACAGGCCAGATTGCTAAGTGGATTATCGAGGTCCTCCCGTTCGACACCATATACAAACCACGGCGGGCCATTAAGTCGCAAGTACTAGGTTACTTAAATCGCCGAATGGATGAAGCGAACTCCCTAAAGAATGCAGTAGCGTACTCAATTGGATCATGCACTTTGGCGGCTCTAAGATGTCTTTGGCGGGTGCAGGAGTAGGCGTTGTCCTGACATCCCCCACCGGAGATACAGTCCAATACGTACTACAAATATTATACACCGACTCCAACAATGCAGCCAAATATGAGGCTCTATTGCATGGTCTTCAGATGGCAGTCTCCATGGGCATTCAACGCCTAGAAGTGCGTGGGGATTCGAACCTCACAATATCTCAAATAAATGGAGACTTTAACGCCAAGGACCCAAAAATGGCGGCTTACCGCAATGCCGTCCTCAAAATGTCAGCTCGGTTCGAGGGGCTTGAATTCCACCATTTGGTCTGAGAAAACAATCAAGCGGCAGATATCCTCGCCCGCATCGGTGCTAAGCGCGACCCGTCCCACCTAATATCTTTTTGGAAAGGCTGTTCAAGTCATCTGTGGTGTGGGAAGGAGAGACCGGCAATACCAGTCCGGATCCGAACACAACCCCTGACCCCGAACACTCTGACGTAATCGGAGGCTCCGCCACCGAAATATCACCTTCGGCCCACATGATCATGGTTGTCATCGCCCCGTGGACAGAACCCTTCTTAGCCTACCTAAATAGGCAAGAACTCCCCGAGGACCAAAATGAGGCACGCTGCATTGTGGGCGCTCCAAAGCGTACAAGGTCCATGAGGGAGAGCTTTATAAGAAAAGCGCGACCGAAGTGCTCCAAAGGTGCATCTCCGAAGAGGAAGGGCGGCAGCTCTTGGCCGAAATTCATGCTGGACTCGGCGGCCACCATGCCGCAGCTCGGGCCCTTGTAAGCAAGGCCTTCCGTACAGGTTTCTACTAGCCGATAGTCCGAGCAGACGCTCAGGACCTCGTCTAGCATTGCGTCGGATGCCAGCTTTTCGCCAACCAAAGCCATATGCCACCTACCGCTCTCCAAACAATCCCCATAACTTGGCCCTTTGCAGTCTGGGGGCTTGATATGGTCGGGCCCCTTAAAGGAGGAAGCCATAAGAAAAAATACTTGTTGGTCATGGTGGACAAATTCACCAAATGGATAGAAGCCAAACCAGTTAAAACGGCCGAATCAGGACCAGTGATAGATTTCATATCCGGGGTCGTACACAGTTACGGTGTCCCCCACAGCATCATCACCGATAACGGCTCCAACTTCACATCCGACAAGGTGAAAACTTGGTGCGGCAACATGGGCATTAAGCTCGATTACGCCTCCATCTATCACCCCCAAACAAACGGTCAAGTCGAACGAGCAAATGGTCTTATTATGAGCGGCATCAAACCCAGACTAGTGCAATCCTTGAAGGAATCAGATATGCACTAGGTCGAGGAGCTCGACTCCGTATTATGGGGGCTGCGGACCACGCCGAACCGCACTACCGGATACACACCATTTTTTATGGTGTATGGCGCAGAGGCGGTATTGCCCTGCGACATCATTCATGACTCACCTCGAGTGCGCATGTACGAAGAGAGAGAAGCCGAGCTGGATCGGCATGACATTTTAGATGCCCTGGAGGAGGAGTGCCACGTCGCAAAAGCCCGTTCCGCATTCTATCAGCAATAGGCTCGGAGGTATCAAAGCAGGGAAGTACGGGCCAAAACTTATAACATTGGCGAACTAGTTCTACACCTACCGGAGAAGAAAAAGGACAAGCTCAAGCCCAAGTGGGAGGGTCCCTTCGTCATTGATAAAGTTCTCATCGGAGGAGCGTATCGTCTACGCGATGCATCAGATAATCGACTCGAGCCAAACCCATGGAACGCGGCCAGACTCCGAGGATTCTACGCCTAGTGCCGAACTCTGTGTTCGTCTCCTTACCCCCGACTTTCTTTTTTAAGTTATATTCTCTTTTTCTCTTTCTTTCTTTCTTCCTTTTTTATAGCCTTAAAAGCTTCAAGTGTGCTTCGACTACACACTCCTGCCGCGCTATGCGCGCTCAATATACCTGGGGGCTTCTTATACAGAAGCTTAATATAATTATCTTCCGGGCTTCATGCCCACTACATATGTGTCACTTTTCCATATGTACCATTTCTTCGCCATTATATGCATCGATATGACTTAAGTTTTGGCCAAGCTGGGTTGCCTGGCTCTTGTGTTTATGCCATACGTTCCCGTTAATTCGGCTAGGGAATAAGGGGAGTACCTCTGCGATTATTATTGCCGGGTCAGCCGGATGTGTACCTCAGACTGGGTGAAGCCAAAAGCTAGCGTTCTTAAGGGAATATTCAGTCGGTGAACAAAAGATGTATTATTACCTATTACAACATAAGCCCCAGATGTTTTTTTGTCCCGCGTCTCTGTTCTCAGTTCGGACATGCACATTCACGCATGCGTACCCAGGGAAAGGAACCCTTAACGGAACTATTCTCCCTGGAAGATGTTTCTCACTATCCATGTAATATAACATAACTACTTGGGTACTTGTCTGTTCAAGCACTTATGACCCCTACGCCTGGTTTCCATGCGTACCACGATTTACATAACCGAGCGGGTATTCGGATACACTTCGGACTGTCGGGTCCGGAGGTTGAAGCGAAAAGGTCCGCCATGACAAATGATTTACAATCCGGCTAGGGACAAAATATGTCCATTGAAGTACAAGGTCATTTAGACTGACTAAATTCTTCTTCTATACCATCCAACAGGCTTTCTAGCCTACAATCCTGTTGGGAATACTTTGCGGCTAATCCTACCTGGTCATATACCATACTTACGGGAATCTCTTTCCCATGTGACCCTACAGGTCCGACCTGTGCCATGTGATTCGAATCAACCTTGGTGTACCGTGTCTTCACCATAGCCCAGGCTTCCCTCGCACCTTGTCGACAGGCCGATATCTTCCATAACCGGAAGCGCCGCCGCGCTCTCTTGAGCATCTCTACAAGCTCTCCCATGCCTCCTGGCAGGGAGGCGGATGGCCACAAGGCTTGGGAAATACCCTGCATCACTTGCCGAACTTGCTCGTGCAATTGTGAAAGCTCTTGTAGCAGATCGCCTGCGGATCCAGGCATCTCCTCTTCAGGGCGACCTGTCAGCATACCTACAGACATAACTCTGTTAGCCCGTTTCTTTGCCGAACTGTATAAAGGTTCGTTCGAGCACTTACTAAAAATGCCGCGTCGAAGCCTCTTATTCTCCTTCACGGAGTTAGCAAGCTGGGCCCGGACATCTTTTAGTTCAACGCCCAGCCGGGTATGGGCCTCCTGGAGATCATTTTTCTCTCGAATAACCCGTGTAAGCACGCGCTCGCTAGCCTCTAACTATCGTTGAGCATGTTGCTCATCCCTTGGTACTATCTTCGGATTCACTCCTGGATTGCCTGCAGAATCTATTGTTAGATTTGCGAGCATGACGAATACTAACTGGTACACGTTATTACATTCTTGTTGATCAAGACAAGTATTACCAGAAGAGGCCTTCTTGGATTCCTCCATTTCAGCAACCGCGGCCCTTAGCTGAGCTTTGCACTCCTCCAGCTCTTGAGACAAATGGGTATTCTTCTCTGTCAGAACCTAGGCTTACAATGATCCTTAAATCAGTTGTGCCAACTGTTTCAAGTCTTAGGGGCTACTGATATACATAATTATCAGATTTTTCTTACCCGTATATCCTTTAAATACTGGTCTGTGGCTCTAGCAAGCCCACCTCAAGCAGCCCGGATGTACGCGTCTCCCGAGTTGAAGGCATTAAACGCCTCTTTGGAGAAATTAGGGTCGTGGAGTACGACCCGACGACGCCTGTGATTCATGGCGCTCTCCACCTCGGAATTTGTAGCGGATATTCTATCCGCATCCTCTGTAGGAGGACCGTCCGGTGTCGTCCCCACGTTGGCCTCCGCCCTCGAGTCTGGTTCTTGAGTCTAGCTGGTGGAGGCGTGGTTGGCAGGATCTCCGGTCGGAGTCCGGCAAGCACTCTTTCTGCCAGGGGACAAGGGACATTGTTATATTTCAAAGACGACAATTACGGAGCAGGTTTTCAATCATACCTTTTGTGACGGCTTCTCGGTCCTGACCACCTTCCTTTTAAGCCTACCTGGCTTCGGTGCCCCTTGTTGGCAATTCACCGTGGGCTCGGCACGACGCTTCGATGGCCTTCCCTGTGAAACGCAATACATGTGCGGTGGGTAAAGTGCTAAGAAGGGATCCTTCTCGGAAGTTAGGACTCCGGTTTTACTTACATGCGATGCAGGGAGTAGGCCGGGATAATCGGCTATGATGGCCACCAAGGCACCGTCACGGCTTAACTGATAAAACGTCCTGTCGACGAGCTCCACAAATACGTCCGGATCTTCTTCAAGTCCGGGGTCGAGGGCCCGGTCAGGGTCCTCTGGCTGTGGAGGCGGGCTGTGGACCTCCCTCACGGCTTTTCGCAGTTCCTGCTATGAACTAGCAAGGTAAATATTTACAATAAAAGACTGCGGGGATGAATAGAGTTGAGTAAAAGATAACAACTCACCCAGTTAGGGGGGTTATACATGGAAAATCCATCCCGTGTCTTAATGCGGGTGAACTCCTCTTCATCTCCTTTGTACAAATCGGATAGTATTTTCGCTAGAGCGGTGGCGGAGTCCGGACCTTTACGACCGCAGCGGGTGGCATCGTCTTCTCCATTGAAGTGCCACATGGGTTTCGCCCGATACTGAAGTGGCCGCACCTCCCGCATTATACATACTGACATAACCTCGATTATTGTCAGTCCTGATTTGGCCAGCATTCTTATCCTGCTCATCAGGTAAAGGACTTCTCTGTTATCTTCCTCCTGGGGGCTCCGGGGGTGCCAGCTGTGGCGTTTCTTCAACGGGGCATTAGAAAACTCAGGAAGGCCCATCCGAATAGGGTCCGGAAGGGGGACGTCCTCCATATAAAACCACTCCGAAGGTCAGTCTTCGAATGTCTTCTTCAAAGTACCTACAGGTATCCGGTTCCGACAATACGCCATATTTCGGCTCCGCCCACTTGATATATCGACCCCTCCTGAGTGCGGGGGATGAGGCAGAATAGCCTCTTCCATAGCTCGAAATGAGCTTCGCAGCCCAGAAAAAGCTCGCAAAGGGCGACGTAGCCTGCGATGTGTAATAGGGAGGCAGGAGTGAAGTTATGCAGCTGGAGGCTATAGTACTCTAGGAGCACGTGAAGGAACGGATTGATTGGAAATCCGAGGCCCCTAAGTAAGTAAGGGACAAGGCATACCCGCTCCCCCTGGATGGGTTGGGAAAACTCTCCGCTTGCTCCCCGCCATTGTAAGTGGCTAGTCCAGCTCGGACGGGGACCATATATGCGGGCGGGAGAAACCCCTGGTCTGCAACTCCACCAATCGGCCGTGGGATACGGAACACTTCACCCAATCGCCTGGCTTAGCGCTACGGGAGCGAGAGGAGGAGCTGCCGTGGCCGGCCATGATGGGATGGTTTTTTCGGGCGCGCTCTGGTGATTCCTCACTTGGGGAAGATGGTGTGATTTGGATCTGAGGATCCCCATCTCTTTAATAGATGATTTACTTACATGGTCAGGGTGGCAAATGTAAAAATGCCCCGACTTCTCGCATTCGCTCGACACGTGGAGATTACCATTATTAAAGTACAGAAGCCGACGAGTGCAACATTAATGGGAAGCCGGACACTACTCATTACAACAGGTACTCTAGATTTGGAGAAGAACCCGCCTTGCAATGCCGAAGACAATCTGCGCACCGGACTCATCGTCATTGAAGCCTGGTTCAGGGGCCACTGAGGGAGTCCTGGATTAGGGGGTCCTCGGACAGCCGGACTATATACTTTGGCCGGACTGTTGGACTATGAAGATACAAGACTGAAGACTTCGTCCCGTGTCCGGATGGGACTCTCCTTTGCATGGAAGGCAAGCTTGGCAATTCGGATGTGTAGATCTCCTTCTCTGTAACCGACTCTGTGTAACCCTAGCCCCCTCCGGTGTGTATATAAACCGGAGGGTTTAGTCCGTAGGACCAAGAAGAACAATCATAATCATAGGCTAGCTTCTAGGGTTTAGAATCTCCGATCTCGTGGTAGATCAACTCTTGTAATACTCATATCATCAAGATCAATCAAGCAGGAAGTAGGGTATTACCTCCATCGAGAGGGCCCGAACCTGGGTAAACATTGTGTCCCCCGCCTCCTGTTACCATTAGCCTTAGACACACAGTTCGGGACCCCCTACCCGAGATCCGACGGTTTTGACACCGACAGAGGCCGCCCGCCACCATGTCGAGGCCGTGCACGCCCAGCTCATGGCGATCACCGCACAAATCAAAGGAAGCTTCTCCGACAACGATCGGCAACCCACGACCGAATAGTTGGCAATCGCCGAGAGAGTTCGAGCAGCCATCCATTCCTGCGCAGCATACCTTGCCGAGGGAGCCCGCCAAAGCCCAGATGGCGGCTGCCCACGCCCATCTCGTGGCGGACTATTCCAAAGATATGGTGCATGCGTATGGCGAGATGCTTGCCGAGTATGGTGCGATTGATGCCATGGAGCCCCTTCCCCAGGAGACCATCGGGCGTGAGCTGGGCGGCGGAGATCGACGAGCACCAGCCATAGTAGTAATCTTTGTTTTTTTAATTAAGAGCGTCGGTCTTTAATTTGTTAGAGTAATGTTTAGGTCAGCTAGCTCTGTTTAATTGCTGAACTTGCTCAATTAAGAAGTGTGGGTGTGCTGTAGTCTCCTTTGTGTACCCTAATTATGCAATGACGTGGATGACCATTGTAACCATGGAAATTCGAACCAAATTTTTTGACATTCAAACTCATCACACATGGGTTAAGCTATCTAAATCGTTTGTGATGTTCACATATCGTACATAGTTCTGAATAAGGGACTGTGTCTGATGACACTTTGTGCGCCAATTTTTTGTCTGAAGCGATTCCAAATTTTTGGCTTCCGCGGAAATATCTACCTCCCCGCCCCTCCCCCTTACCAAAAGCCACATTTCCCCTCTTTCCGCCCTCCTTTCCAAGTTGAAACTTTCACCCCTTGCTTGCAGCGCTGCTGCCTCCTCGCCGGCAACCCTCCTTCACGCTGCTCGGCCTCGCCTATCTAGGCAGGTAATCCACACCTGACCCCCATCCTCCTCCTCCTTCCACATCCCACATGCCCCAACTGCCGGTGCGAGCGCGACACCTTCCACCCAAATCACCGAACCCTCCACCAAATAAGCGCTTCCCTAAGCCATGGTGCACGCAGTATAGCCAGGATCTCAAGGAGCATTTGGCAGCGGAGAAGCAAATCACGGCCGCTCGCGCAGATGAGGTCGTGATGGCTGCCATTCGTGCCGACCCCTAGATCTTGGAGGAGCACCTTGCCATTTGCTAGCTATGCCGGTTAAGCATGCTCGGTTTACCCGTTGCATGTGCTGCTCCTGCCTTTCCTTCACAAATTCTAGTGAATTGTGCTATCTAATTTCACCATGCAATCTGTTGCTCTAGTGTATATGTTCTATATGTCGTGCAGTGTGGTGCTCACTTATTAACTGTTTTGTTAATTAGTTGTCGTCTTTAGTTAACTGTTTGGTTCAATTCTGCAAATGTGATGTTCTATTCTTCAGGCTGCAATTTTGTATTGTCTTCCATGTGAGAAATAAATCGAATTTATCTTTACAAAATACATGAGAAACGAATACCATTGCTATATTTCCAAGTTGTCAAGCATGCTTCGTTTGGTTATCCATTGTGCAATGTGGTGCTCAGTTAACGTTTGGTTCATTTGTGTTGTGGTGCTTAGTTAACTGTTTGGTTCAATTCTGCAATGCGATGTTCAATAGTTGTGGGTGCATTCTGTTATTGTATACCATGTGAGGAATAAATTGAATTTGGCTGTAGTAAATACATGAGAAACAAATACAATTGCTATATTTCCAAGTTGTTAAGCATGCTTGGTTTGGTTAACTATCTGATCTTCTCTTAGCAGTATGGTATATTGTGCAATGTGGTGCTCAGTTAATATTTGGTTCATTTGTTGTGGTGTTTACTTAACTGCATGGTTCAATTCTGCAATGTGATGTCCAATTGTTGTGGCTGCATTCTGCTATTGTATACCATGTGAGAAATAAATCGAATTTGGCTGTACTAAATACATGAGAAACATATACAAGTGCCATATTTCCTAGTTCTTAAATATGCTTGGTTTGGATAAATGGGTTTTTCATGTGGCTTGAATTAATCTGATGAATCTGCAATGTGCTTATTTTTCATCAACATATTTTACTGATAGCATGCGAACCCTTACTTAACCTTGATGACTAACTACCTTATATGTGTTGCGGGAAACAATGGGAAGCACCAAGGTTTACAATCGAGGTTATGCGTGCATGGTCCGTTGTCTAATAAGCGCATTATTGTGCAATTGCAGGAACCATTCTAATATTTAGGTTTTTAACAATTTGGTCTTGCACATGTAGGTCCTGCTATCAGAGGTTTTGACCCACTGTTCGACCCTTTTTGCATATGGGGAAACGAGTTGTCCATGAATATCAGTCAAGTCAAGAAACTCCGAAAGATTGTTAGGATAAAGAAATTAGCAACAAAAAACAACAAGATCTTTGTCTGCACAATGAACAACACATCAGTTCACTACAGGATGGTACTAACTATTATACCTTGCCATTTTTATTCCTTTGCCCCATTCCCAATATAGAGAAGATATTTATGCACATCCTTGTTTTCAGGCCTTTCCAAAGCAGTTCACTGATGATTACCTCTCAAACCACCTATATGGTCAAGAGGCGAGGAATGTATTCATACAACACCCACAGTTCAATATTGAAGTGTTCCTAAAGAGGACGGAGGATGGAAGGTCAATCATCCACAGGCACTGGCCTAAAGTTACAAAGACCTTCAATATCAATGAAGGCTCAATATTCGCCTTCCACGTCAGCAGTTTTCCAGATGAAATACATCTGTCTATGTACCGTCTATGATGCTAATTTCGAAAAGTTATAGATGTTGCATGTGAAACTTGGTGCTGGTGTAGTTGTGTAATGGGGTAGCTGAGTGCTGAAGCTATATCATGTTGTACTCTGATGTATTTCAATTATGAAAATGAAATATATTGTGTGCTTAATATGAAATGTCAATTAGATTAATAAATGGATTATTAATAATTGGATAATTAGCCTACTAATTGCCTTTTTCTATTGCAAATGGTTATTGAAAAACCGCTGTGTTCGATGCATTCAATAACGCACACAGTTTCTAGGAACAAACCATGTTAGATTAACGAACAATCACACACGACATCCTCTTGAAAACTGTTTGCGTTAGGCCACCTGGCGCAAACGTTTACCACATAAACTGTGTGTGATGGACAGCCCTTGACACACAGTTTCTTCTACGCATCGTGTGTGATGCATTCAGTAACACAAACGATAAAATTGTTAATACCGTGTGCAATGGAAATGCTATCTCAAACGATTTAACGGGGAAAATTGTGTGTGATGTACTTATGACGAAGCGTTTTCCTTGAAGCGGTGTGTGGGATGTATATCTGACGGAAATGTTTAACGGTGTTGGTGTGTCGGATATGCGATATAATTGTATTTTTTTAGCTCTACTGTATGTATTTCCATATTTGAGCGCTTGCCGGTCGCACACGACCTCATTTTTTCGACCGTGTGTGCCAAGAGGGCATATCCCCGACAGTTTCTGGGTTGCATGGGAAGGACCCCCCTATCGCCCACACTCACTTGGCGATGGTTCCAAATGCCGCTGCGGAAAGGGGTTAAAAACCGTTTGTATATAGCAACTCGCTGTACTAGTGTGTGATATACGTTATTGTATGAGATGTTCATGTTTTGTAAAAGTTATCGGCAACTGGCAGGAGCCTTATGGTTGTCACTTTATTGTATGAAATGCAAATGCCATGTAATTGCTTTACTTTATCACTATGCGTTAGCGATAGTTGTAGAAGCAATAGTTGGCGAGACGACCACGACCCTACGATGGAGATCAAGGTGTCAAGCCGGTGATGATGGAGACCATGACGGTGCTTTGGAGATGGAGATCAAAGGCACAAGATGATGATGGCCATATCATGTCACATATTTTGATTGCATGTGATGTTTATCTTTTATGCATCTTATTTTGCTTAGTACGGCGGTAGCATTATAAGATGATCCATTAACTAAATTTCAAGGTATAAGTGTTCTCCCTGAGTATGCACCGTTGTGAAAGTTCTTCGTGCTGAGACACCGATCGGACATGGTTTAGTTGATTTGGATCACGTATCATTTAGATGACTTGAGGGATGTCTATATAAGTGGGAGTTCTTAAGCAATATGATTAATTGAACTTAATTTATCATGAACTTAGTCCTGATAGTATTTGCATATCTATGTTGTAGATCGATAGCTTGCGATGTAGCTCCCCGTTTATTTTTGATATGTTCCTAGAGAAAAATAAGTCGAAAGATGGTAGTAGCAATGATGCAGACTGGGTTCGTGATATGAGGATTATCCTCATTGCTGCACACAAGAATTACGTCCTTGATGCACCGCTAGGTGATGGACCTATTGCAGGAGAAGATGCAGACGTTATGAACGTTTGGCAATCTCGGTATGATGACTACTTGATAGTTTAGTGCGCCATGCTTTACGGCTTAGAACCGGGACTTCAAAAACATTTTGAACGCCATGGAGCATATAAGATGTTCGAAGAGCTGAAATTGGTATTTCAGATTCATGCCCGAGTCGAGAGGTATGAGACCTCTGTCAAGTACTTTTCCTACAAGATGGAGGAGAAAACCTCAACTAGTGAACATGTGCTCAGAATGTCTGAGCACTACAATCGCTTGAATCAAGTGGGAGTTAATCTTCCAGATAAGATATTGATTGATAGAGTTCTCTAGTCACTATCACCAAGTTACTGGAACTTCGTGATGGACTATAATATGCAAGGGATGACGAAAACAATTCCCGAGCTCTTCGCGATGCTAAAATCGGTGAAGGTAGAAATCAAGAAAGAGCATCAAGTGTTGATGGTTAACAAGACCACTAGTTTCAAGAAAAGGGGCAAAGGAAAAGAAAGGGAACTTCAAGAAAGAATGGCAAGCAAGTTGCCACTCCCATGAAGAAACCCAAAGCTAGACCTAAGCACAGGCCGAGTGCTTCTCTGCAAAGGGAATGGTCCTTTGGGCGAACTACCCCAAATAGTTGGAGGATAAGAAGGATGGCAAAGTGAACAAAGGTATATTTGATATACATGTTATTGATGTGTACTTTACTAGTGTTCATAGTAACCCCGGGGTATTTGATACTGGTTCAGTTGCTAAGATTAGTAACTCGAAACATGAATTGCAAAATGAATAGAGACTAGTTAAGGGCGAGGTGACAATGTGTGTTGGAAGTGATTCCAAGGTTGAGAAGATCACCATCGCACACTCCCTCTACCTTCGAGATTAGTGTTGGACCAAAATAAATGTTATTTGGTGTTTGCGTTGAGCATGAATATGATTGGATCATATTTATTGCGATCTGATTATTCATTAGGTCGAGAGAATAATTGTTGTTACATTTACATGAATAAAACCTTCTATGGTCATACACCCAATGTAAATGGTTTATTGAATCTCGATCGTAGTGATACACATATTCATAATATTGATGCCACAAGATGCAAAGTTGATAATGATACTGCAATGTATTTGTGGCACTGCCGTTTAGGTCATATTAGTGTAAAGCGCATGATGAAACTCCATACGGATGGATTTTTGGAATCACTTGATTATGAATCATTTGATACTTGTGAACCATGCCTCATGGGCAAAATGACTAAAACTCCGTTCTCCGGAACGATGGAGCGAGCCACTGACTTATTGGAAATAATACATACCGATGTATGCGGTCCAATGAGTGTTGAGGTTCGTGGTGGGTATCATTATTTTCTGACCTTCACTTTGAGCAGATATGGGTATATCTACTTGATGAAACACAAGTCTGAAACATTTGAAAAGTTCAAAGAATTTCAGAGTGAAGTGGAGAATCATATTACTTTAAGAACTCCCACTTAGATAGGCATCCCTCAATCATCTAAGTGATCACATGATCCATATCAACTAAACCATGTCCGATCATCACGTGAGATGGAGTAGTTTTCAATGGTGAACATCACTATGTTGATCATATCTACTATATGATTCACGCTCGACCTTTCGGTCTCAGTGTTCCGAGGCCATATTTGCATATGCTAGGATCGTCAAGTTTAACCCGAGTATTCCGCATGTGCAAAACTAGCTTGCACCCGTTGTATGTGAACGTAGAGCTTATCACACTCGATCATCACGTGGTGTCTCGGCACGACGAACTGTAGCAACGGCGCATACTCAGGGAGAACACTTATACCTTGAAATTTAGTGAGAGATCATCTTATAATGCTACCGTTGAACTAAGCAAAATAAGATGCATAAAGGATAAACATCACATGCAATCAATATAAGTGATATGATATGGCCATCATCATCTTGTGCCTTTGATCTCCATCTCCAAAGCACCGTCATGATTACCATCGTCACCGGCTTGACACCTTGATCTCCATCGAAGCATCATTGTCGTCTCACCAACAATTACTTCTATGACTATCGCTACCACTTAGTGATAAAGTAAAGCAATTACATGGCGATTGCATTTTATACAATAAAGCGACAACCATATGGCTCCTGCCAGTTGCCGATAACTCTGCTACAAAACATGATCATCTCATACAATAAAATTTAGCATCATGTCTTGACCATATCACATCACAGCATGCCCTGCAAAAACAAGTTAGACGTCCTCTACTTTGTTGTTGCAAGTTTTACGTGGCTGCTACTGAATTTGAAACAAGAACCGTTCTTACCTATGCATCAAAAACCACAATGATTTTTAAATCAAGTGTGATGTTTTAACCTTCAACAAGGACGGGCGTAGTCACACTCGATTCAACTAAAGTTGGAGAAACCGGCACCCACTAGCCACGTGTATGCGAAGCACATCGGTGAACCATTCTGGCGTAAGCGTACGCGTAATGTCGGTCTGAACCGCTTCATCCAACAATACCGCCGAATCAAAGTATGACATCTTTGGTAAGTAGTATGGCTATTATAAGCCCACAACTTTTCTGTTCTACTCGTGCATATAACATCTACGCATAGACCTGGCTCGGATGCCTTTGTTGGGGAGCAGTAATTTCAAAAAAATTCCTACACACATAAGATCTATCATGGTGATGCATAGCAATGAGAGGGAAGAGTGTAGTCCATGTACCCTCGTAGACCATAAGCGGGCGTTATGACAGCCATGATTGATGTAGTAAATGCGTCTTCATGATCCGATCGATCCTAGCACCGAAAATGCGGCACCTCGCGATCTGCACGTTACGCTCGGTGGCGTCCCGAACTCTCGATCCAGCTGAGTGTCGAGGAGAGTTTCATCAACCTGACAGGCGTGATGACGGTGATGATGAAGTTACCGACGCAGGGCTTCGCCTAAGCACTACAACGATATGACTGAGGTGGAATCTGTGGAGGGGGGCACCGCACACGGCTAAGAAAACTGTCAACTTGTGTGCCTATGGGGTGCCCCCTCCCCTGTAAATAAAGGAGTGGAGGAGGGGAAGGGCCGGCCCTCTATGGCGCGCCCTGGGAGGAGCCCTACTCCCACCGAGAGTAGGATTCCCCCCTTTTCCTAGTTGGAGTAGGAGAGAAGGAAGGAGGAGAATGGGAGAAGCAAAGGGGGGCGCCACCCCCCCTTCCCTAGTTCAATTCGGACCCAAGGGGGAGGGGGCGTGCGGCCTGCCCTTGCCGCCCCTCTCTCTCTCTCCACTAAATCCCATTAGGGCCCATATACTCCCCAGGGGGTTCCGGTAACCCCCCGATACTCCGGTAAATGCCCGAACTCACTCGGAACCATTCCGATGTCCAAACATAGTCATCCAATATATCAATCTTTATGTCTCGGCCATTTTGAGACTCCTCGTCATGTCCGTGATCATACCCAGGACTCCGAACAACCTTCGGTACATCAAAACACATAAACTCATAATACCGATCATCACCAAACATTAAGTGTGCGGACCCTACGGGTTCGAGAACTATGTAGACATGACCGAGACTCATCTCCGGTCAATAACCAATAGCGGAACCTGGATGCTCATATTGGTTCCTAAATATTCTACCAAGATCTTTATCGGTCAAACCACACAACAACATACGTAGTTCCCTTTGTCATCGGTATGTTACTTGCCCGAGATTCGATTGTCGGTATCTTAATACCTAGTTCAATCTCGTTACCGGCATGTCTCTTTACTCATTCCATAATGCATCATCCCGCAACTAACTCATTAGTCACAATGCTTGCAAGGCTTATAATGATGTGCATTACCGAGAGGCCCCAGAGATACCTCTCCAATACTCGGAGTGGCAAATCATAATCTCGATCTATGCCAACTAAACAAACACCATCGGAGACACCTGTAGAGCATCTTTATAATCACCCAGTTACGTTGTGACGTTTGATAGCACACTAAGTGTTCCTCTGGTATTCGGGAGTTGCATAATCTCATAGTCATAGGAACATGTATAAGTTATGAAGAACGCAATAGCAACAAACTAAACGATCAACGTGCTAAGCTAACGGATGGGTCAAGCCAATCACATCATTCTCTAATGATGTGATCCCATTTATCAAATGACAACTCTTTGTCCATGGCTAGGAAACTTAACCATCTTTGATTATCGAGCTAGTCAAGTAGAGGCATACTAGTGACACTCTGTTTGTCTATGTATTCACACATGTACTAAGATTCCGGTTAATACAATTCTAGCATGAATAATAAACATTTATCATGATATAAGGAAATGGAAATAACAACTTTATTGTTGCCTCTAGGGCATATTTCCTTCACCGACTGCTGCTGAGTATCCTGGACATAGAGTTTGTGGCTAGCGTGGTTAAGTGGACACATAGGGGCCAAGTGTATAACCTTGAGATTGAGTTTGAGAACACCGAGCTTTTTGCTGAGGCACTGGCAGGGACTGATGTGGATATGCATGATAAGGATGATGGTTCGGGTAATACAGATGCACGAGGGGAGGATGTTGGGGGAGAGTTGTCCAACGGCCCGGGGTCCGCCTCACAGACGCCCGAGAATGGGGCTGCACCTTCAGCTTCGGTGCCGATGAACACACTGAGATTTGGTTCTTTGGAACCTACTTCTGCTCCGCCCAGGTTGTGGAGTGATCAGGTGGGGTCTGAGGATGTGCTAGAACGCACACTCCCTCCCCTAGACTTTGCTGAGGCAGTTAGCTCTCTGGAGGGGTGCCTGGAGGCGACCATCACTGTGATGACTACATCCGAGGGGGGCAGGTGTGACGCCCCCGATTTAATCGTACACTAATCATGCACGCAAATGTGTACGATCAAGATCAGGGACTCACGGGAAGATATCACAACACAACTCTACAAATAAAATAAGTCATACAAGCATCATAATACAAGCCGGGGCCTCGAGGGCTCGAATACAAGTGCTCGATCATAGGCAGAGTCAGCGGAAGCAACAATATCTGAAATCTGGAGACATAAGTTAAACAAGTTGCCATAAGATGGCTAGCACAAAGCGGGATCTGGATCGAAGAGGAGCAGGCCTCCTGCACAGGATCCTCCTAAGCTACTCCTGGTAGTCGTCGGCGGGCTGCGTAGTAGTAGGCACCTCCAGTAGTAGTAGTCGTCATCGGCGGTGGCGTCAGCTCCAGGCTCCATCGTGCAGTTGCAGCAATCGAGTAGAGGTAGGGAAAAGGGGAACAAGGCAACCGTGAGTACTCATCCAAAGTACTGCAAACAAGGAGCTACACTACATATGCATGGATATATGTGTAAAGGGCCATATCGGTGGACTGAGCTGCGAGAATGCGAGAATAAGAGGGGATAGCTAGTCTTAACGAAGACTACGCTTCGGTCACTGTCTTACAGCAGGTAAGGGAGGGCAATCTGAAGTCCTCAAGTAACATCACATAGCAATAATCCTACCGGCGATCCCTCCTCATATCCACGAGAGAGCGACCACGGTTGTATCGGCACTTGGAAGGTGTGTTTTATCAAGTATCCGGTTCTAGTTATCATAAGCTCAAGGTACAACTCCAAGTCGTCCTGTTACAGAAGATCACGGCTATTGAATAGATTAACTTCCTGCGGGGTGCACCATCTTACCCAGCACGCTTGATCCCATTTGGCGGACACACTTTCTGGGTCATGCCGGCGCGGAAGATCAACACGTCGCAGCCCCACCTAGGCACAACAGAGAGGCCAGCACGCGGTCTAAACCTAAGCGCAGGAGTGCAGGCCCATCGCCTGAGCACACACACGTTCGCGTGGGCGGCCGGAGCGAAACTAGCCTAGTGGCGTTCAGTCCAACCCGGCCTAGCTCCGTCGTCGTGACGTCTGAAGTGCTTGGTGATACCACGGCGGGGATACCCATAACTACTCCCGTAGATGGTTAGTGCGTATAAACTTCGTAGCCAACTCAGATCAAATACCAAGACCTCGTTAAGCGTGTTAAGTATCCGCGGATGCGAGCAGGGCCAGGCCCACCTCTCTCTAAGCGGTCTCAACCTGCCTGCCGCTCCACCTCAAGATCCACTCATGGGTGCTCCATCGGCCGACCCGACTTTAGTCTCCACATGTATCATGTATAAGTATATAGTATATACCGTGATCACCTCCAGAGTGATCACAGCCCGATAATATATACGGCGGACGGACAAGAAAGTAGGGCCACGAGATGGAATACTAGCATCCTATACTAAGCATATAGGATTGCGGTAAAAGTAACAACATGGTAACAAGGACGAGCTATGCAGCGGTATAGGAGTATCTGAAAGCGGTAACATGCTACACTACTCTAATGCAAGCGGTATAGAGAAAGAGTAGGCGATATCTGGTGATCAAGGGGGCTTGCACAGTTGCTCTGCACGAGAGAGAATTCGTCAAAACCGTGGTCGAGCGGCGGCGTGCGATGTCGGTCTCATAGTCTACGGAGGAAGAGGGAAGAAACAATGAATACCAAGTAAGCAGATGCATATCGATGCATGACATGACAAGTAAGCGTTGCTAGGCGTGCCCTAACGTGGTATGAGGTGAGTGCTTGGTTAAGAAACATCAGGAAAGTATTCCGGTGTTTAGTGTTTTCGAGCGGAAGGGCGGAGGAAAGTTGCAGGTTCGATAGGTTAGGGGTGTGTGGCGGACGAGCGGACTGCGTGTCGGATTAATCTCGTCGTTACGAGCAACTTTCATGTTGAAAATATTTTAATCCGAGTTACGGATTAAAAGATATGATTTTAAAGATTTTATTAATTTACGGAATTTAATTAATTAATTAATTAATTGAAAATGGAATTTTAGCGTCGGCATGATGTCATCTTGACGTCGGCGATCATCGAGGTTGACTTGGTCAACTTGACATGTGGGTCCGTTAAATCGGTGGTGTTTAACTAATTACCTAGTTAAGTTTAATTAATGTAGTTAATTAGGTTAATTAGCCATTAGGTTAATTAATCGAGATTAATTAAATTAATTATTTACTTATTTACTTAATTAATTAATTAATTAATTAATTAATTAATTAAGTTTATTCATTTATATTTATATTAATTAATTTTAATTTTAATAAAAGCGTTATGGGCGTGGGGCCCCTCATCATAGGCCCGAGGGGCCTAGCAGGCGTCTTGAGCGTGCAGATTCTGGGGCGCCCGTTCAGGCGCCGTCGAGGGCAGGCGTGGCGCCCGCCGAACTCAGCGCCGCGTGGTGGATGGTGCCCGCCGAGGCCGTGGCCTCGGCAGGCTGGCGAGCGGTCCCAGCGAGGCTCTGGCGGTGGCGAGGCTAAGCGAAACACGATCGTCGGGCAGCGGAGGTAAGGCGAAGTGCGGACACGGCCATGGCCGCGGTTTCAGCCAGGCGTCGCCGGCGTCTTGCCGAGGCAGCGGCGTCAGCGAGGCGAGCGCCGTCGGCAGAGGAGGAAGACCACAGCGGAGTCAGGCGGTGAAACCTGGCGAGGGAAGAGGTGGCAGCGGAAGGGGGGGGGAGGTGGCATGGCGGCCACATGATGACCATGACGTCTGAGGAGGGAGCTCACATTGATGAAAGCGAGGAGCAGGGCAAGGCGCTCGGTGGAGGTTGGGGAGGGCAGGGGTCGGCGGCGGAGGCGGGAGGCGATCCCGTGAGGTAGCGTTCAGCGAGGCAGGTGGAGCTCAGTCTTGAGGCGGCAGTGGGGGTTCGATCCGAGGCGGCGAGGCACCGGGGGGGCAGTGGCGTCTGGTGGCGGCGAGACGGTAGCCGGCGGCGGAAGGGAGGGGGGTGGTTTGGTCGATCCGATCTGGATCGGGAGGAGGAGCGATGGGGGGAGTGGTGTGCGTGGGGGGATTAGGGTTTCGGGGGATATGGAGGGAGTGGCGGTGGGCACAGGGGTGTGATTGGGCCTATGCTGACAGGTGGGCCGCTTAGCCCGATTGGCGAGGATTTTCTCCCTCTCCTTTTTGATTTATTTACCTTTTTATTTTCCTTTTTTCTGTTTTAATTTATTTAAAATATCCGGACACTTTACAAAATGTGTGCACCCACCATAATTAACTTTGTAATATTTGACAACCCCGAACATTTTAGTTTTAATTTTTGAAAACTTTTATTGTTTGCCTATGTTTTCAATTTGAATTTGAACGGGTTGAATCAGCGTGAGTTTAATCACGATGTAGAGGTGACGTTGCATCATTAGCGAGGATTCTTTGTTGTTAATTATCCGGGTGTTACAAATCTCCTCCACTACAAGAAATCTCGTCCGAGATTTAGAAGGTAGAAGGAAAGAGTCGCGGGGTATTCATCTCGAAGGCGATCCTCGCGTTCCCGGTGGCCGTCTTGAGTGATTCGACCACTTTGAACTTTGAGAATTTGATCGCCTTCGGCGTGTGCGGCGTTCAGCTTGTCGAGAATGCGGACGGATGCTCTTTATAGGAGAGGTCTGTTGCAATTCGAGCACTTCATGGTCCCTTTGCTGGATTGGGTCCTTGAAGCAGCGTCGGAGTTGTGACACGTGGAACACATCGTGAACTGTGAAAGGTTCGGCGAAGCTCGATTGATATGCCACTTTCCCGCCTTTCGAGAATAGTGAATGGACCAATATAGCGAGGCTAGCTTGCCCTTGATCGGCGGTGAGCACCCTTCATTGGTGTAGCGAAGATAGGCCTTTTCGCGAGTTGATAGACCATGTCTTTATGATGGCGGTCATAATTACTCTTTTAGCGTGGTGGCGGTCTTGAGATTCTCGTGAATAATGCGGACTTGTTCTTGACATGTTGGATAATATCCGGACGAAGAGTGGGCGTTCCCGGTTTCGACCAGTTCGGAGGGTTGGCACTTTCGTCCATATAACACTTGAAGGGGCCATCTTGAGACTAAGCTTGATAGCTATTATTATAAGAGAACTCAGCATCGGGAGAGATTCCTCCATTTCTTACGAAGGAAGCGACACAAGCTCGAAGCATGTCTTGAGAATTTGGTTGACACGTTCAACTTGCCCTTGTATTTGCGGATGAAGCGCGATCTTGAAAGATAAATGAGTCCCCATAGCTTCTTGAAAACTTGCCCATAATCTTGAAGTGAATAAGCTGCCACGGTCGAGCCCGATAACCAGCGGAATACCGTGAAGTGAAACAATTACGGACATATAGAGAGTTGCAAGCTGACTAGCGATGATCGTTTCTTTGACCGCGGAAAATGTGCAACTTTAGAAAGCGGTCGATGGCGACAAGAATAGCATCATTACCTTTCTGCGATTTGGGAAACCCGGTGACAAGTCCATTTCAACATGGTCCCATTTCCATTCGAGGATAGAGATAGGTTGCGAGTTCAGCGGGCCTTTGATGTTACGCTTTGATCTGACGGCAAGCGTCACACTCAACAACATAGCGAGCAATGTCTTGCTTCATATTAGACCACGGAATCTCGGCGAATGTCTTGATACATCTTTGTACTACCGGGATGGATACATAGAGGCGTATCATGAGCTTCTTCCATAACCTTCGAGTCATATTCAGGTTTTCCTTCTTACGGCACCACTAGGCGGCCTTTGAAGTACAAAGGCGCCATCATCGACAATAGTGAAGAATGAGGATTTCTTTCTTTGAGGTCGGCGCTTAATCTTGTAGACTTGAGTCAAATCCTGCATTGTCTTTATTGTGCCCACGAGATCGGGTTCAACAACCGAGGTATAGAGGAACCACAGGAAACAACACGGAGATTCATCTTGCGGAACACGGAGGAGGGGGCGAGTGCACGGAGGAACAATATGGAGGTTCAACTTTCGAATTCTTCAACAAGCGAGGCTGAACTTTGTGAACACGAAGGTGGTTCTTGATGAACTTCTTGGCTCAAGGCATCAGCCATTACATTAGCCTTGCACAGGCGTATAGGAAATACCCAAATCAAAATGCAGCAGTCTCCATCCATCTCTGGCAGCGGAGGTTCAGGTCAGGCTGAGTAAGCAGATACTTCAGACTTTGGTGGTCGGTGAAGATCTACATAGCGATTACCGAGAAGGTAATGTCGCCCTTGCTTGATGCATGAATGACAACAACAAGCTCGAGGTGCGTGAACTGGGTAGTTCTCTTCGTGAGGCGCAATTGTCGAGAGGCATAATCAACCACTTTGCGCTCTTGCATTAGGACACCGCCTAATCCTTGGCCAGGAAGCGTCGCGATAAATGTGAAGTCCTTCTTAGTATCGGGAGGAGCTAGCCTTTGGGGCGAAGTCAACTTGTCTTTGAGTGTCGGAAACTTTCGACACTTATCATCCATTAGATTTGGCGCCCTTATACAGCAGGTTAGTCATAGGCACAGCAATCTTGGAGAAGTTCTCGACGAATCGGCGGCAATAGTGGCGAGACCGAAAACCGACTTATGCGTTCTTGGAGGAGTCAATTGAGAATAGCTTGAACTCTTTCGGGGTTGGCGACAATACCATCCTTAGAGATGACATGCCCAAGATAGGTTACTTGGGAAGCGAATTCACATTTGGAGAACTTGGCATAGAGTTGATGCTCTCGTAGCTTTTCCGGCACAAGGCGAAGATGTTCAACATGTTCTTATTCATTCTTGGAAAGATCGGGATATCATCCGGATAAACCACGACGAACTTGTCGAGGTAATCCATGAATATATAGTTCATCGGTAGAGAGAAGGTGGCTGGAGCATTGGTTAAGCGAAAGACATGACGGTGTACTCGTATGAACCATAACGAGTCACAAATGCGGTTTTGTCGATATCCTCCTCACGAACACGGATCTGGTGGTAACCCAACTTCAAGTCGAGTTTCGAGAACACTAACGAACCAGCCAGTTGATCATAAAGATCATTGATCAGGAAGAGGATACTTATTCGAATGGTAGCTTGATTTATGGGACGGTAGTCTTGGACCAATCGGTTTGTCCCATCCTTCTTCTTGACAAAGAGAGAAGGTGCTCCCCAAGGAGAGCAACTTGGTAGAATGAAACCACTTTGAAGAGATTTGTCGATTTCCTCCTTGAGCTCAAGGAGTTCATCGGTGACATCTTGTAGGGTCGCTTGGCTATAGGAGTGGTGCACTGGTTTCAAGTCGATGGCCAATTCGACAGCTCTAGCGAGGGAATCCTGGAAGTTCTTGAGGAAAAGCGTCACGGAAGTCATGAGCAGCGAGGAATGTTTTCAATGCCCTCGAGGGTGCGGCGTTCAATGCATTCAATGCATAGAGCCTTGCCTCGGCATTTGCACCAGATGAGCTTGGTAAGTGACTATTTCATCGAAGAGTGTAGCAGATGGGCGGTCTTAGTGGCGCAAACTATGGAGCGATATCGCCTTTAACAATTCATGCCGAGAATGAGGTCAATGCTACAAGACTTGAGCATGATGGGAGACAAAGAATTCCAGTCCTTGATTTCAGCGGGGGCGTCGTTGCAAATCATGGAGGTTCGACATTGGCCCGAGAGTGTGTACTAATAGTGAAGCATTCATATCTTCACATTTAATGTCATGCAAGCATGCAAAATCTTGACATGAATGAATCGATGCACTGTATCAAATAGAGCGCATCTTGTACTGAATTTCGAGAAGTGTACCCATCACGATGTGAGTTGGTCTTGAGCCGTTCGGATCAGCGTGGTTGGCTGAACTTCGACCATAAGGCTTGGCGGTGTTGTTGC
>CM038680.1:67378473-67557371 GCA_021605205.1 Aegilops longissima | reverse complement strand
CGACTGTCGGAAGACGCGCACGGGTCGGGGGGTGGTTCGTGGTGTTGGGAGGGTCGGGTGCACCAGGCCGACGGCGGCAACAATGGCGTGGGGAAGGCTTGGGACTCCGCCACGCCGAGCGGGAGGGTGAGGGGTGCGGGCGGCTCGGGGAATGGGTGCGCCCGGCTTTATAGCCGGGGTCGGGCTTGCCTCGAAGGGCATCGGGGGTGGGATCCCGGATCCTTCGGGATCCGTGGACCTCCGCGAGCGCAAGGCGTGGGCGGGGGAAGAAGAGGGGGGGTCCCACGAGTCACGAGAGGGAGAGAGGGCGAGGGGTCGGGTGGCCAAGCCTAGGCCTTTCAAGGCGAGGGGCGAGGCGCTGGGCTGGCTCGGCCGGGCGCTGGGCTGCCTGGGCTGGGCCGGGCTCACTGGCTCGGCGCGGGGGGCGAGGGGTGAGGCGCTGGGCCTGGGTGGTTGGCTGGCGCCTGGGGGTTTTTATTTTTAAATAAAACTAAAACAAAAATAAAACCCAAACTATAAATAATTTATATAGGGTATATATATACCAAAATGATCAGGGAATATTCCTTTCATTTGAACATTTTTCCAAAGGCAAAATAAACTTTATAAAAATCTATTTTTTTCAAATTCAAATAAAATTCAGATTTGAATTCAAATCTTTTGGCATTGTTTCCTCCGATATTTTTGGAGTGTCATGTTTGCTCCTCTCATACTTTTGATCAAGTATTTATCGTGCTTAGTTTTTGAATTGTTTCACATGCCAAAGTTTGGAATTCAAATTCAAACTCAAATAGCTCAAACTTCAAATGACAATCAAATTCAAACAGATGCATAGGATGCTTAGCTATAATTGTAAAACATTCCAAATAGGAAATTTGGGATGTTACAAACCTACCCATTTTAAGATGAATCTCGCCGAGATTCGGGTTGGCTAGAAAATAGGTGCGATGGTCTCGACGAAGATCTTCTTCGCTCCTGTGTGGCTTCTTCCTGTGGTGACTCCACAAAGACCTTGCAAAATTTGATGACCTTGCTGCGGTGACTCGCTTGCAGTCTCGAGAATTCTGACGGGTTTCTCCTTGTAAGTCAAATCACCGTCCAGCTGTATGGCCTCTAGGGGCACCGTGGTTCTCAACGAACATCGCCATGTCGGCATGGCACTTCTTCAACCGAGAAACGTGGAAGACATCATGAACTCCGACAATCCTTCCGCAATTCCAACTTGTATGCAACTTCTCCACGACGCTCGAGGATTTTGTAGGGCCAATGAATCGGGTGCTAACTTTCCTTGACTCCAAACCTCTTGATTCCACGGCGGAGACACACGAAGATATGCTCGGTCTCCCACTTCGTAAGTCACCTCCTTGCGCCATCGTCGGATAACTCTTCCGTCTCGACCGTGCTATCTTGAGCCGGTCTCAATTAGCTTGACTTTCTTCGAATCCTTGATAAGGTCGGAACCAAAAGTGATCGATCTCCAACACTATCCCACAAAGAATGGTGTTCTCGCACCTCCTTCCGTGATAGAGCTTCGAAGGGCCATCTTCAAACCGGATTGATAATCGTTGTTGTATGAGAACTCACAGACGGCAAATTATCATCCCAGCTAGACCCATAGTCTAGCACACAAGCTCTCAACATGTCCTCCGTAATCTGATTGACTCTCTCGGTCTGTCCATCTGTCTCATGGATGAAAAGCTGTATCAATTCCAGCCTCGCACTCCAAAGTTTCATGCAATTGCTTCCAAAACTTTGAGGTAAATCATGCCTCTATCCGACACGATTTTCCTCGAACTCCATGCGTATATACGATCCTGGTCATGTATATCTTGGCCAACTTGGCACCGGTATAGGTAGTCTTCACGGAATGAAGTGAGCTACCTTAGTCAAACGATCAACCACTACCCAGATAGAATCATAACCTGAACGGGTCCCGGTAATCCTGTGATGAAATCCATACCAAGTTTCTCCCATTTCCAATCGGAATCGCAAAGGTTGAAGTAACCCTGCTGGCTTCGATGTTCGCCTTTACACGCTGACAAACATCACATAATGCTACGCACTCGCAATGTCCTTCTTCATACCGTCCACCGTAAACTTTGCTTCAAATCCGTGTACATCTTGGTGTTGCCGGGTGAATAGAGTACGTGAATCATGAGCCTCAAGAATTAGCTTCCTGAGCTCGGGATCATTGGGCACACGAATACGATCCTCAAACCATATAGTTCCATGTTCATCCTTACGGAACTTTAGCTTTTCCTTCCTCCATCTTTTGCTTTATCTCATCGATTTCCTTGTCCGACTTCGGCTTCACGAATCCTTTCGGTCAAGGTGGACTGAACTTCTAGAGTTGCACAAATCCTTTCGAACTATCTCCGCCGGAGATCTCTCGAGGTCATCGACCAACTCCTGGGTAATCCTCCGCGTAAGAGTATTCACATAACTCTTACGGCTCAAAGCATCTGCTATAACATTGGCCTTACCGGTGGTAATGCAATCTCATGTCGTAGTCCTTTATCAACTCTAGCCATCTCCTCCGCCTCGAGGTTCAATTCTTCAAGGTGAAGATATATTTAAACTCTTGTGATCTGTATAGACATCACAACGATTTCGGCGAGGAAATGTCTCCTGTGTCTTGAGTGCATGCACCACACCGCTAACTCCAAATCATGCGTGGTATAATTCATCTCATGAGGCCGTAGCTGTCCGGAGGCATAAGCTACAACCTTACCTTCCTGCATCAATACTCCTCCGAGTCCTTGACGAGAAGCGCCACAATAGACCTGGTATTCCTTATGTATGTCCGCAATATCAACACCGGGCTGTGACCAACCGCTTTTCAATTCCTGAAACTAGCTTCACATTCCTCGTCCAATCATACTTGGCTTCCTTCTTCAACAACTCAGTCATGGGCTTGGCAATCTTCGAAGTTCTCAATGAACCTCCGATAATATCCTCGCGAGTCCGAGAAAACTGCGGATCTCCTTGATCGAGGTGGGTGATCGCCAATCGGTGACTGATTCAACCTTGGCGGATCAACTGCTATTCCTTCTCCTGAAATAACATGTCCGAGGAATCCAACTTCCTTCAACCAAAATTCACATTTGCTGAACTTGGCATACAACCGATGTTCTCAAGTTTCTCCGTAACTAGACGCAAATGTTCCTTATGCTCTTCCTCGCCTTGGAGAAAATCAATATATCATCGATGAACACCACGACAAACTTGTCCAAATACTCCATGAACACCTTTTTCATCAAATTCATGAAGTATGCAGGAGCATTAGTCAATCCAAATGACATGACGGTATACTCATATAAACCATACCGTAGTGAATGCTGTTTTGGGTATATCCTTTCACGAATTTTCAATCGGTGATACCCGATCAAGATCGATCTTAGAGAATACCTTGGCTCCAACAAGCTGATCAAACAAGTCATTGATCATCGGCAGAGGGTACTTGTTCTTGATGGTTACTTGCTCAAAGCACGATAATCCACAACCATCCTCAAGCTTCCATCCTTCTTCTCTACCAAAAGAACTGGGCTCCCCAAGGTGATGAGCTTGGACTAATATATCCTTTCTCCAATAAATCATTTATTTGATCCTTGATCTCTTTCAATTCATTCGTGCATCCGATAAGGTCTCTTGGATATTGGGGCTGTGCCGCAATAACTCGATCAGAAATTCAATGTCCCCGTCCGGTGGCATTCCCGGTAATTCCTCCGGGAACACATCGGGAAATTCTTGCACCACTCGCACTTCCTCCCAACAACTCCCGTGAGGGAATGCACCTGATTCTTCATCCGGCTGTGCTCGCTACATATTTTGATCCTCTTCTCGCCCGGGTGGTGAGCGAATAGACTTGCCGGCACACCAATGTTTCCTTCATATTTTGACAACTAATCCATGCCTAGGATTACATCCAAGGTCTGTGTTTCCAACACTATGAGTTCCACGGAAATTTGTGGTTCCCGATATTGAGGGTTGCAGACAGCTTAAACCTGCCATCATTTCTCCTCCCGCGAACCGACGCGAGGGGGGCTTCTAAGGGTTCTAGTGCGAATCCGTACTTATCCACAACTACCCTTGATATGAATGAATGCGCTGCACCGTAATCAAAGAGAACCAAAACTGAACGTGAATTCAATAAAACTTACCAACCACAAAGTTCCGGTTGATCATAGACGCCCTCCACGCCGATATGGTTCACTTGAGCACGAGTGAAAGGATTGGGCTTCTTCGCGAGCCACCATTGCCATTCCTGCCTTCCGCTTGGCCTCCGGCAGTCGGTGGCATAGTGCCCCGCCTTCCGCACTTGAAGGTGTGATGTGGCTCAGATCCTTCTGAGCCGGGCAGAACGGTGCTGATTGCCATTACCATTGCCATTGCCATTGCCATGGCCTGACTTGTTGTCCTCGGCGCGGTTGTTCCCATTTCCTCCATGGTGATGAACTCCATGGTTATGATGGGTGTGCCCTCCCGAGTACGGTGCATAGCGGGCTTCGCCGAGCTCCCGAGTTGTGCTTCCCCGCTGTACTTCCGCTATGCTTTCTATCTCGCTGCTGCTGCCTTCCGTAATGGTGGCCTTGTCTACCAGCTCCGGTAGTTGCTGAAAGTAGCCACAATAAGCTGCATGCTCAGCTCATCATTGAGTCCTCAAGGAACTTCTCCTGCTTACGCATCCGTGGCCACATCATCGTGGGCATAGCGAGCAAGCTTGCTGATTCTCCACGCATCGTGCCACAAGACGTTCTCCGGGCGAAGTTGCGGAACTCACGCTTCTTCGCACTCATGGCTCCAGCTGAGACATGAGCAAAGGCGGAAGGCCTGCTGGAATTGATCCCAAGTGATGCCACCCATGGGAAAAGTGGCGTGTAATTCTCCCACCAAGAAGCTGCAGGTCCATCCAGTTGATGCGCTGCAAAGCGCACCTTCTCAAAGATCGCAGCATCCAACGGTGACTAGCTCTTCCGATTTTATGGAGCCAATCATCAGCCACAATCGCTCAAGGTTACTAGAGAACACCGGCGGATTCAACCTCGTAAAACGAGTCAAGTTGTCCACAAGGGTGGTGGTGGTGGTGGTGGATTGTTGGCGTGTTGTTCGATTCTCAATAAGGAGCTGCATCAAGGCATTCTCGCTGTTGGAGCAGCTGGGTGAGCTCCGCGGAAACCAGGTCACGCCCTGAGGCATCCGTGTTTTGAGGGGATGAGAAATTTAGAATAGAACAATGGTCTATGAGAAATAACACTACCCATATGAATGCACAATCATAACACACCAATCATTTATTCATTCCACTCAAACATGGTTCAAACTCGACACAAAAGCTCATGACTAATCAAGGAAAACATCGCCTAACTGATCGATTTAAAAGTAAAAGATAACATGGTGGTCGACTAAAAGTCTTCATCGCTGGCGCCCTCTTGGGGTTTCTTCGGGTACTCCTTCAAATCCTGATCATTGCTCACGAGGGTGCTTCATCTCCACTGGTAAAGGTCCTCTCCCAAGTCCATCTTTTCCTCTATCGCGCAAGCTTCATCTTCGGTCGTCGACTATCTCCATGAAGTCCGTGATTTCTTCCTCATGGCCAAGGAAGTCTCGCTGCCTTCTCCTCCAGCCCAGTCATGGAACAAAGCTTCCGTGTGTCTTCGAAGTTACGGGCGAGTCTGAATCTCCCGCTTCCGAGAAGACACTCCAAGTCCTGGATGTATGAGAGAGTGGAATCGCCCTCAATGGTACGGATGATATCTCCATTCCTTGCCCTCGCGAGAAACCATGGCGAGGTCCGAGTGATCGAGCTCGCCCTCAGACTCCTCTCGAGATGTCCAAGTGCTCGATGGATCGCCACGCCCCTTCCGATGATCCAGCTTGAACTCGTGAACTCAAAGTTGATAGTCTCCGTGTCCTCCAAAGGTCCTCCCCGGATATGCACCTCAATCTCAGAAGCGGTGTCCGCTTAAGTGCATTAGTGGGCTTCCCGTGATCGAGGGTAGAGCTATCTTCAGCTGCTTCACCATCTCGACCAGCTTTCTTCCAAGGGCATCGCCTCATCGGGCTGGCGTAACTCCGTAGCAAACTGGTTGAACTCGCGCCATCTAGAATGTTGCAAAGGGAGAAGAGTCGAATTGAACAGGAAGAAATATAGAATGAAAAGGGGTTCAAAGTAAATGGTCTCGCTATGGCTTTCCGATCCTAGGGGTTACGATCCCACGGTCAGTAGTGCTCGATACCATCTCTCAGAGCGACCGACCCAAAATCGGTCAAATCTCCGTGTCTGCATTCATCCCAAGATCATGCCGGTACTCACAAGACATCGATAAAGTAATCAAAGTTCAATCACACCTGAATATCATTAAACGATTCTCATATAGAGTCTTTATTACAAGGAATAAATTCGCTCAAGGCCAACTCATGAGAAATAAACTACAAATGCTGCGGAAGGCCGAGGTAAAGCGAGTCCATCCGACTCAAAGGGCAATCGCTAAGCGCGAGCGAGCCTCACCCCGATCGAATATATCTCTCGCAACATAATACGCTGTAGCCATGTAGGTCAGCTTTTGGAATAAGTGGCAAGTCATGAAGAATAACAATAATAAAGTTACTAACTCTATATGCAATTTTGGCTGTGGAGCTCTAAGTTTCATCATTTTATGAAAGCCAATTTTATCCTACTATAGTGGACTTATTTGCAAATTACTACAAATTGTTGGTAGTTATTGAGATGGTTCCGCCAACCAATATCTCGCTCCCAAATTATTATTAAGTCATAAACCCTCAAATTAATTCATTAATTTTAGTGTTGAGATATCCGAATACTTCCAAGGTCCAGAGGCTCAAATGTCCGTGAATCGGGACACGGCTAATCGATTAGATCTTTAACTCGCAGAGGGTTGCGACTTTCCCCGCAAGAATCATTCCTCCTTTAAAGTCTTCGACTTCATGGTGTTTGAAGACGGACGAATGAAACAGGTCTTCCAAAGAGTTCTTCCGCCACCGCCGTACCCATCCAATCCTACCGCTCGCCTACTTCTCGTGAGTACCGCCCAGCCAGCGCCACTACTAGGGTCAACCCAGCCAGAGCCCATAATGGCTTGCGGCTGCACAGTAAGCTTCCGTAATGGGGCATCCATCCTTCTCTTCGTGGCTGGGTGAAGCTCGCAGATGTCATGGCGCTTCTCCATGCATCCCGCCACCACTGGTGCTCCAGGTGCCCACAACCGCCCTCCACCCAAAGAGTGATTTTCCAAGTCCATCTTGATCATTGTAGTCCATGGGTTGTCATCATCATTGACTCTCACATCTTGCTTATGAATTTCACTCATCCCAAATCCCGCCTACGAGCATAGAAAAATAACTACTACGCCCCGGTCAAGGTAACAAGGATTGGTTCATCCTACCACATGATACTACTCAAGTTTAATGACTTCAAGATTTCACTACTGCATGCATGGTGGGTGGTGACAACTACTAATGCACAAAAACATAGGTATGGAAATAACATGATCAAAACTTGCCTTGCCGATGATCCTCGAAGCTAAAGAGTCGAGTAGCAAGCTTCAGACTGAAACTCTACCGAGACAAACAATAACACAATAAGAACAAAGCAAGAGGATAACACAAGATAACAATAGTAACATAGCACAACAAAACAATCAAAACCAAATCAAAAAGAAAAACTCAAAGAAACCAATTCAAAGTTTTTCCCTACTCCAAACAATAACCAAAAATAGTTTTTATAAAGCAAAATTCCTTGATATAACCTAATCATGGTTTTAGGTTAACTTAACAGAAAAAGATTCACTAAGCAATTAGGAGCAAAAAGAATTAATTAAAAAGCTATTATAAAACTCATTTTAGGCCTAATCCAATTTCTATTAAGAAAATAATTTAAAACTTTTATTAATTATAAATAAAAGTTCATCTAATGGAGTGGCAGAAACTAACCTAGAATAACTAATCACAAGTTAAAATAAATTAATTTACTAATTAATTAATTAGGAAAACAGAACTAGTTAATTAATTAGGATTAATAGGATTCTGTCTAAAACTAATTATTTATTAATCCTAAAATACCCAAATTAATTTCTAGGGTTTGGCAATGTCAAAATAAAGTGGTGACAAAAAGAATCATGCAAAATAATTTTTCTAACTAAAGTTATAGCAGATTTGCTATTATGACTAAAACAATATTAAAGCATTTTAATTATTTTTAACATAGCTAAATATATATTTTCAGAAACTACATAAAATTTCCAATCCAACAAAAAAGAATCACTCAAAAATATTAAACAGAATAAAAGATATACATTTTTGAAAACTGAAACTATTCGGCTAAAACAGAAAATAAAAATAAAAAGAAAAAGGCCTAATGGGCCTATACTGTGCCCTGTGCGTTAGATAGGCTAAACGGGCCCTAGGTTTAAACTAAACGAACCGGCCTAATAAAAATAAACCTAAACTAAAACTAAACCGAAAAGAAACCGGCCGGTTTTATAAATAAAACCTAACCCTTCGGGTTCTAATCCTAGCCCAGATCTAGGATCTGACGGTGGGGAAGGTGCTTACGACTTACCGACCGGGCGACGGCGGCGAAAGTGTTCGGCGTCTGGACGTCGGCGAAGTCCGACGACTGTCGGGAAGACGCGCACGGGTCGGGGGTGGTTCGGTGGTGTTGGGGAGGGTCGGGTGCACCAGTATGGCCGACGGCGGCAACAATGGCGGCGGGAAGGCTCGACTCGGCGACGCCGAGCGGGAGGGTGAGGGCGCGGGCTCTCGGGGAATGGGTGCGGCTCGCTTTTATAGCCGGGGTCGGGCTTGCCTCGAAGGGCATCGGGCGTCAGGGATCCCGGATCCTTCGATCCGTGGACTCCCATGAGCGGGCGTGGCGGGCGAGGGGAAGAAGAGGGGGTCCCACGAGTCACGAGAGGAGAGAGGGCGAGGGGTCGGTGGCCGGGCCTAGGCCTTTCAAGGGGGCGAGGGGTGAGGCGCTGGGCTGGCCTCGCTGGCTGGGCTGCCTGGGCTTGGGCTGGGCTCACCGGGCTCGGGCGCTGGGGCTGAGGGGTGAGGCGCCGGCCGGCCTGGGTGGCTCGGCCAAGCGCCTGGGGTTTTTATTTTTTAAATAAAACTAAAACAAAAATAAAACCCAAACTATAAATAATTTATATAGGGTATATATATACCAAAATGATCAGGGAATATTCCTTTCATTTGAACATTTTTCCAAAGGCAAAATCCAAACTTTATAAAATCTATTTTTTCAAATTCAAATAAAATTCAGATTTGAATTCAAATCTTTGGCATTGTTTCCTCTGATATTTTTGGAGTGTCATGTTTGCTCCTCTCATACTTTTGATCAAGTATTTATCAGCTTAGTTTTTGAATTGTTTCACATGCCAAAGTTTGGAATTCAAATTCAAACTCAAATAGCTCAAACTTCAAAAGACAATCAAATTCAAACAGGATGCATAGGATGCTTATTATAATTGTAAAACATTCCAAATAGGAAAATTTGGGATGTTACAGAGGGCGGTCACCGGGCGGGGGCTCATGGTGGCGGGCTAGCGGGGCACGGCCGCTGAGGCGGCGGAGGTAGGCGGGGGGTGCGGACACGGCCATGGCCGCAGGCATCGGCGGGCCACGGGCGGGCGACGGGAGGCCAGGGGCGCTGGGTGGCAGGAGGCGAGGGCGCCTGTCGACGGGAGGGGGGAAGGCCACGCTAAGTCCGGGGCGGTGAGCACGGGCGAGGGGGGAAGAGGGCGACGACGGAAGGGGTGGGAGGGTGGCTGGGCGGCGTGGCTGGCGGCGCATCATGGTGACCGCGAGGGGGAAAACGCAGGGGGGGGGGGGAGCTCACATTGATGAGCAGGGAACGGGGCAAGGCGCTCGGTGGAGGTCGGGGAGGACGACGGGGTCGAGCGGCGGAGCGGGAGGCAGTCCGGCGGGGTAGCGTTCCGGCGAGGCCCGTGGAGCTCCGGGCGCGGGGCGACGGTGGGGGTTCGATCCGGGCGGCGGCGAGGGGCGCAGGGGGGACGCGGTGGCGCCTGTGGTGGCGGCAGGGACAAAGTGAGCCATGCGACGGAAGGGAGGCGGGGTGGTTCGGTCCCGATCCGATCTGGATCGGGAGGGGGTGCGAGGGGGGGAGGGTGTGGGGGGGGGGGAATTAGGCTTTCAGGGGGATATGGAGGGGAGTGGCTGGCTGGCCTGGGTGGCCTGGGCTATTCTGTGGTCACCGGGCCGGGCCGCTGGCCTGGGCTGGCCAGGGGGTTTTTCTCCCTCTCCCCTTTTTTTGATTTATTTACCTTTTTTTATTTTTCCTTTTTTCTGTTTTAATTTATTTAAAATATCCAGACACTTTACAAAAATGTGTGCACCCCACCATAATTAACTTTGTAATATTTGACAACCCCCGAACATTTTAGTTTTAATTTTTGAAAACTTTTATTGTTTGCCTATGTTTTCAATTTGAATTTGAACCGGGTTCGAATCAACGTGAGTTTAATCACAGTAACCGAGGTGACATTGCATCATTAGCAGGGATTACTGTAGCTTAATTATCCGGGTGTTACAGCAGGATCATGGGCAGGTAGCCCCACGATTTCCCGTCCCCTTTGCTATTTCGCCGCAGGTGAGGAATCCGGCGGATGTGACTTTGTTGCTGATTGGTGACGAGACCGGTTTGGGAGGGGGACCTGGGCAGCTGGCCCTCGGTTCCTCCTCTCCCACAGCGCCGGGCGGCTGCGCCGAGGCATCCATGAGCCCCAAAGAGCCGGGCTGTCACCTGCTCGATGATGGGGATTATCCAATGTCACGACCGGGGTGGTTGAGGCACCAGCCAGCCAGCGGGCAGGGTCGGGTGGGGAGCGGGGGCAGGCGGCTCCCGCACCCACCTCTCCTCGCGCGTTTTTGGAGGGGACACCGGCTGTGCGGGCGCGTTTTCTTCCAGTTTGAGGGACGGGCCAGGTGAAGAGCATGGGCAGGTGGCTCAGCACTCACCTCCTCTGCACTCGTCGGGGGCGCTCGGGACCCCGCCGGTGCTTGCGGCGGATCTTGGGGCCTTTCCGGATGCTGCAAGATGGCCGTGTATTGGGGGTGGGGCTGGAGGCCTTACCCCAAACGGGGCCATGCTGGAGGAGGTCATCGCTTTTGGAGGCATTCCGGATCCTGTTTCTGAGGGGCGACGGATGAGTTGCAGCCCAGACCAGCCTGATGTTGATGACATGCAGCTGAGGTGTGCCATGCGGCGGCCAAGATTTGTGACATTGAGGTCACTACTGGTATGTCGGTCAACACTTCTAATTCAATTCTGCATTTTTCTAATGATGAGATTACTAATAATGCAAATCAGTTAGGAGTTTCACTAGGTAGTAATGATAGTGAAATTTCTAAACTGCTAATGATATCCTGGATCTTGAAGCGAACACGCTTTAGAACTGGTTCGCAACTTAGTAGCGATCAGACCTATGAACGATGAACACGCTTCAATATGCTAATCCTATCCAAAAGGAACTTGAAGGTCCCACCAAGGATAGACCCGATATTGAAACGCTTTTACAAGGTGGATATCATTACATCAACATTACATAATAGATGGGGATACATACAAAAGGCATACAATGCCACACGAATACAACGTCATCTTACATAAGATCAACATCCGACTACGGATGAAACACAAACAGAAGCTCAAACGACATCCACCCTGCTAGCCCAGGCTGCCGACCTGGAACCTATCCCCGATCAAGAAGAAGCAGTAAGAAGAACTCCAAAACAAGCAAACATCGCCTCGGCCATGATCTTCGCAAAACCTGTACCTGCAATCGTTGTTGTAGTAATCAGTGAGCCATGAGGACTCAAAGAATCCCATTACCATGGGTATCAAGACTAGCAAAGCTTAAAGGAAAGGAAGGGGTAAAGTGGTGAGGTTGCATCAGCGACTAAGCATATATGGTGGCTAACCAACGCAAATAAGAGCGAGAAGAGAGCAAGCGGAACGGTCGACAACTAGTAATGATCAAGAAGTGATCCTGAACTCCTACTTACGCCAGACATAACCCAGAAACCGTGTTCTCCTCTCGATCCACCCCGAAAAGAGACCATCACGGCTACACACACGGTTGATGCGTTTCAGATCTGGTGTCAAGTTATCTACAAGCGGACATTAACAAATTCCCATCTGCCTATAACCGCAGGCACGGCTTTCGAAAGATTATACCCTGCAGGGGTGTCCCAACTTAGCCCATGATAAGCTCTCGCGATCAACGGGATATTCTTCTCCCGGAAGACCCGATCAGTCTCGAATCCCGCCACAAGACATTTCGACAGAATAAAACAAGACCAGCAAGACCGCCTCGATGCACCGGCTAATCCCGATAGGAGCTGCACATATCTCGCTCGTGGCAACACCGGATGAGACAGCTACGAGTAAAACCAGGCCTCGAAGTTTCATGTGGCCTCAAGCAGCGGCCGGTTCGGGCCAACACTTAGACAAGCATTGGCCCCGGGGCTAATAAAGATGACCCTTGGGTTAATTACTCCCAAGGGAAAATAGGTGGTGGTGAGGCAAATGGTAAAACCAAGGTTGGGCCTTGCTGGAGGAGTCTTATTCAAAGCGAACTGTCAAGGGGGTCCCATAAATCACCCAACCGCGTTAGGGATGCAAAATCCAGGAACATAATACCGATATGACGGAAACTAGGGCGGCAAGAGTGGAACAAAACACCAGGCATAAGGCCGAGCCTTCCACCCTTTACCAAGTATATAGATGCATTAATTAAATAAGAGATATTGTGATATCCCAACATAATCATGTCCACCATGGAGCAATCTTCAACTTCACCTGCAACTAGCAACGCTATAAGAGGGGCTGAGCAAAAGCGGTAACATAGCCAAACAATGGTTTGCTAGGAAGGGTAACAAAGGTCAGAGGTTCATGGCAATTTGGGAGGCTTGAGCAGCAAGTGATAGGTAACGCGGCATAGCGGAAGAACGAAGCAACTGGCATAGCAATGATAGTAGTGAGATCCAGGGTAGCGGTCATCTTGCCTGAAATCCCGCTAGGAAGAAGAACGAGTCCATGAAGAAGATGAACGGATGAAGCCGAACCAAGCGTAGACGAACGAATCCTCACGATCGCAACGAAACAGGAACTAACAAGAAGGAGCACACAACATAGTAAACACACCACACATGAACAAGGCATGATGCACAAACAAGCATGATGCATGACAATGCTACATGAAGCTACTCATGGCAAGAGATGATGCAAACAAGAGCAACACATCAAAGCTAGTTTAAATGAGGCCGGAAACAACATAGAACAATTCCGGTAAGTCCTCACATGCAAATTTCGAAATTGGTCCAGATCTTAATAAACCTTATGTTCAAGTTGTTAAACAGCAAGTTAAGATGCACCACGATGATCTACACGAAATTCTAGTCAAGTTACATATAAAGTTCATTTAATTCGGAGCTACGGCCTAGAAGATATGAGCAAAACAAGTTAAGCATGGTATTGATGCAAAATGCATACAAACATCAAGCAAACACCTCAAAACAAGGATGCAACATGATAATATGAAACTACATGCAAAATCAAGCAAGTTTCATATAGAGCACACTCAAAACGGAGCAACGGTGCGACACATACACTCTAAACAAGTTTAAAGGACAAGCTGTCCAAAACAGCAAATAGGCATCTTGCAAGCATCAACACAATAAGCTACAGTACCACAACATAACCACAAAAGGCATGGGCATGAAGTACAGGTAAAGCATGACAAAACATGAACACTGAGCTATCTCCACAAATCACTAGAACATGCTCAAACACACATGGCAAGATTGCAAATAATAACAGTTTCAGACTTATCAGGAAATAACATCAAGTTGCAATGTTTAGAGCTATCAAACATCATATTACAGAAACTTATCATGGCAAAAAAAGGCATGAAATAAATCTACTAAACTCATAGAACAAATGTCCCTTACTGACCATGAGCCAAAAGGGCACGGAAAATATGATGGCACCCACGTAAACATGGCAAGTTACATGACAGATTCATACATGGCAGGAACAACAATAAGTAGGCATGTTGGTGAGCCTGAACCACTCACCACAGAGCAATACATGGCATGGCAAGGCAACTCACAGTAAGAAGACATGTTTATGAAGCTAAGAATGGCAAGATAAAGTTCATAGAGTGCATGGATCACTAGCAACAATCATGGCAACATTGAACTTAATGTTAACAGGCTGACAGCGACATTATTTAGCAATTGGAGAGCAAGATTACAACAAGTTTCAACAGACTATAAATGCCACAAAGGGCATGGATGGATAGAGCAAGACATGTATAACGAAACATCCTTAGTGAACATCTCCAGATTATGCATAGAATGACTTGTAGCAGAAGTTTACATAGCATCATGATATAGAAGATTCGACATGCAAAACAAAGCAACAAAGAAGTACCCTATTTAACAAGCTTGATGCACTCACTACAGGAATCACAAAAATACATGGATAGCACCCCTATGAAGATGGCATGACATAGCACAAAACACATGTAGAGCTCATGCTCATAAGATGCACACATCAAATGCAACAAAATGACAAATCATCAAGTTATAACAGCCAAGAGATTAACATCATATAGCACTGCTTGTAACGAAGATTCGGGCATCAATGTGAACTCAAATGAACATGATGCAATGGAATGAAATGAAGTACTCATCGAAGTCGAACAATTTGACATATTACACGATGAAACGGTTACGATGAAGAGTTATGATGCGAGAACAGGGGACCGTAATGTCAAAATATCAAGGACTAAGAAATTTCACCTCGGGAAAAGTCAACGGCGGCGGTTTCAGATCTGGAACAGGCGGCGCGGGCACAGACGACGAGGTTCGCTGGAGAGGCGGGGCCGGGCGAGGGGGCGGCGGATCCGCCTTCCCACAGCCGGATCTCGGCCGGGCGGCGCGGTCGAGGGAGTCGGGCGGCTCGGGCGGCGGAGGCGGGCGGCGCGGTGGCGCCTTGGGCGAGGTGAGGCTGGCAGGCGGCGGCGGCGACGGAGGCGGCGGCCGAGCACGGGAGGCGGCGGCGTTCCGCCGGGCGGCGGGACGGGAGGCGACGGCGGGTCGGGCGACCGGGCCTGGGGCACAAGGGTCATGGCGCGGGCGGCGGCGGGCGCGGCGCGGGCTATGTGGCGGCGCGCCATTGGCTGCGGTCGGTGGCGGAGATAAGGCCCGCGCGGACGGACATGTCCGGCGCGGTGGGAGGAGAATTTTTAGGGTTAGGGTGGAATTCATCCGCGAATTTGGACGGGGAGGGCATATTTATAGATAGAGGGACCTAGGAGAGTCCAAATGGGGAGCGGTTTTCGCCCCCACGATCGTGATCGAACGACCGAGAGTATGGAGGGGGTTTGGATGGGTTTTGGGCCAGTTTGGAGGGGTGTTGGGCTGCAACAAAGAGGGCTTTACGGTTATCCCTGCTAACTGCTGAGTATCAAACGACCTCCAAATGGCACGAAACTTGACAGGCGGTCTATCGGTGCTATACCAAGGCCGCTTAACAAACCTCGGGCCATTCCGAGAATGTTTAACACCCGCTCACAACGAGAGACAAAAGGAGTGCCGGATTGCAAAACGCACAACGGGGAAAATGCTCGGATGCAAGAAACGAACACGTATGCAAATGTGATGCACATGACCACATGATATAAAATGCAGATGATGACATGGCAAAGTGCAACACGCAAGCACATGACATGGCAAGGATGGCAAATAACTGGCGAACACCTGGCGCATCGAATCCGGGGCGTTACACGATTCCGACATAGATGCGTTGGGGGTCAGGGTGCTTGATCCTTTTTGTGCGGATCTTGCCCCAATCCCTCCCTGGGACTGAGGAGGATGACAGTTCTATTCCCCCTGGGGATATTGCCCCGATCGAGGATCAGGATGTTATCTCCATGGAGCCCGGTTTTGAGGACCGGGTGGAGGATCAAAATAAACTTAAACGAAAGTGGAGGCGAAAGATTTATCCAGCCTCGGTGATGCGCAGAAGTGCTAGGAACCGTACTACTAAAAAAATTCATGATGAATTATGAGAGGAATTTTTTGGAATAGCATGTTGGAAATATGCCCTAGAGGAAATAATAAAAGCATTATTATTATATTTCCTTGTTCATGATAATTGTCTTTATTCATGCTATAACCGTATTATCCGAAATCGTAATACACGTGGATACATAGACTACAATACGCCCCTAGTAAGCCTCTAGTTGACTAGCTCGTTGGTCAACAGATAGTCATGGTTTCCTGACTATGGACATCGGATGTCATTGATAACGGATCACGCCATTAGGAGAATGACGGATGGACAAGACCCAATCCTAAGCATAGCACAAAGATCGTAGTTCGCTTTGCTAGAGCTTTTCCAATGTCAAGTATCTCTTCCTTAGACCATGAGATCGCAATTCCCGGATACCGTAGGAGTGCTTTGGTGTATCAAACGTCACAACGTGAATCGGGTGACTATAAAGGTGCACTACAGGTATCTCCGAAAGTGACCATTGGGTTGACACGGATCGAGACGGATTTGTCACTCAGACACGGAGAGGTATCACTAGGGCCCACTCGTAATGCATCATCATAATGAGCTCAAAGTGATCAAGTGTCCGGTCACGGATCATGCATTGCGGTACGAGTAAAGTGACTTGCCGGTAACGAGACTAACGAGGTATTGGGATACCGACGATCAAGTCTCGGGCAAGTAACATACCATCTGACAAAGGGAATAAAATACGGGGTTACTTGAACCCTTGACATCGTGGTTCATCCGATGACAACATCGAGGAGCATGTGGGAGCCAACATGGGTATCCAGATCCCGCTGTTCGTTATTGACTTGAGGTAGTCTCGGTCATGTCCAGATGTCTCCCAACCCGTAGGGTCTACACACTTAAGGTTCGTGACGCTTAGGGTTAATAGGAAGACAAGTATGTGATTACCGAATGTTGTTCGAGTCCTGATGAGATCACGGACGCCACGAGGAGTTTCGAATGGTCCGGAGGTAAAGATTTATATATGGAAAGTGGTTAAACGGACTGGAAGTTTCGTAGTATACCGGTAAAGTACCGGGCCACCGGGAGGGTTCCGGAGGTCCACCGAGGGGCCACCTCTCCGGGGCCACATGGGCTAAGTGGAGAGGGAGCCAGCCCCTGGTGGCTGGGCGCACCTCCCACCTAGGCCCATGCGGCTAGGGTTTGGGAGGGTAAACCCTAAAGGGGCGCCTAGCTTGGGGGCAAGCCACCCTCCCTCCTCCCTTGTCACGCCCCCCATCTAGGGTTTACCCTAGATGGCCGCCCCCTTGACCCTCTCCTCCTATAAATAGAGGGGTGGGGGAGGCTGCCAAAACAGTTGAAGGCGCAGCCCTCCTCCCCAACACCTCTCTTTCTCCACGCAGCTTGGCGAAGCCCTCGCCGGAGAACTATCAGACCAGCTGCACCACGCCGTCAGGCTGCCATTGAATTGTCTTCTTCAACCTCTCCTTCACTCTTGCTGGATCAAGACGGAGGAGACGCCATCGTCCCGCACGTGTGTTGAACACGGAGGTGCTGTCCTTTCAGCACTTAGGTCATCGGTGATCGGAATCACGCTGGGAACGCCTTCATCATCACCACTCTCTAACGCCTCCACTCGATCTACAAGTGGTATGTAGATGCAAACTCTCTTTACTCGCTGCTTAGTAGAACTCATAGATGGATCTTGGTGAAACCGAGAAAATTTTTAATTTTCTGCAACGCCCCCAACATAGCGTAGGTCCGACAGACTTGGCTAAAATAAGATTTCTAGCGATGCTTCTATCAAACATAGGTTGGATTTTATCGCCTCTCTGAAATAGGAAGGAGCAATTTCTCCCCACAGTTTCTAAGAACTTTATCGGGAGGTGTCGATTTTGATTGGCATTGCCTTCCCGAGAGGAAGATCAGTGGATCTTACTTGGGGTTAGATGCGAGACGCTGAAGTCCGGCCGTTATGAGAGATTTTGCCGCCAAGTTTCGTGGTTAGATCAAGGCCAATGGGTTTAATTGGGCAATCGTATGTATATGGTGCCGCACAACCATAACTCATACCAGATTTTCATGGATCTTGACCGTATTTGCGGATCTGAGCAACTTCCAATCTTAGTTGGGGGTGATATTAACATTATTAGACGGAGAGAGGAAAAGAACAATGATAACTGTGATGACAGGTGGTCGTTTATGTTTAATACCATTATTGAAAGCTTGGATCTGAGAGACATAGAGCTTTCAGGTAGAAAATTCACCTAGGCTAATACCTTGCCAAACCCGACATTCGAGAAGCTCGATCGAGTCCTCGCGAGCATCGACTGGGAGCATACATTTCCTCTAGTAACAGTCCAAGCGTTATCGCGCGGAATCTCCGACCAAACCCCTTTGTTGGTTGACTCTGGTGAGGCAACGCATGTGGGGAATAAAACTACCTTTTCTTTCGAATTAGCGTGGTTTGAAAGAGAAGGTTTTTTGGATCTGATAGCCAGGGAATGGGCTAAAGATGCAGGAGGGGCGGACTTCTGTTGAGAGATGGCAGAATAAGATTAGGAACTTGAGAAGTTTATTGCGTGGGTGGGCTAAGCATCTCAGTGGGATTTATAAGGTGGAAAAGGAATGACTCCTTGCACTTATTCAATCCCTAGATTTAAAAGCCGAGTCCACAATTCTAGAAACCACAGAACTTCATGCCAAAGTAGATGCGGAGATGAGACTGAAAGAACTCCTGTGAGAGGAGGAATTGAAGTGGGCATTGCGGGCTAAGGTTCGCAAAGTTGTCCAAAGGGACGCCGACACTCAATTCTTTCATATGATCGCCAATGGCAAGCATAGAAAGAAGAGAATCTTTCATCTTGAGCAAGACGAAGGGGCAATTTTAGGATATGAAAACCTAAAATTATACATAACCAATTACTACAAGCAGCTTTTTGGGCCCCCGGAGGATAATTTTGTGTCCTTGGATGAGTCGAGGATTGAGGATGTTCCTCAACTGGCTGCGGAAGAGAACGATATTTTGACCGCCCCATTTTCGGAGAAAGAGGTGTTTGAAGCTATTTCATAGGTGAAGAATAATAAAGCTTCGGGGACGGATGGATTTCCGACGGAGTTTTATCAAAAATGCTGGCATATTATTAAGGGGGATTTGATCCCGATGTTCCATGATTTATTCTCTGGACAGCTTCAGTTGTTTCATCTGAATTTTGGAACAATAACTTTGCTTCCTAAGAAAACAAAGGCTGTGAGAATTGAGCAGTTCAGGCCGATCTGTCTTCTTAACGTAAGTTTCAAAATCTTCACCAAGGTTGGGACTAACAGACTCACGCAGATTGCACACTCTGTGGTGCAGCCGTCCATAACTGCTTTCATGCTGGACAGAAACATCCTAGAAGGGGTTGTGGTCCTCCATGAGACGCTCCATGAAATTCACACGAAAAAACTGGATGGGGTTGTTTTCAAAGTGGATTTCAAAAAAGCGCACGATAAAGTCAAATGGCCATTTCTTCAACAGGCCTTATGTATGAAAGGTTTTGATCAGCCCCGCTAAACCAGTAGAATCCTTCACGCAAAAAGGGAGTGTTGAAATTAAATTGAATGACGACATAGGTCACTACTTCCAAACTCATAAGGGTCTGAGACAAGGAGATCCGATGTCCCCTATTATGTTCAACATTGTAGTCGACATGTTGACGATTCTAATAGGAAGGGCAAAGGATGCTGGTCAAGTAGGTGGCCTGGTACCTCATCTAGTTGATGGAGGTGTGTCTATCCCACTGTACACCGACGAAACTATCATCTTTATGTAGCATGACTTGGCAAAAGCGAGAAACATGAAGATGGTGTTATGCTTATTCGAACAATTGACCGGGTTAAAGATTAACTTCCACAAAAGTGAACTGTTCTGTTTTGGAAGAGCCAATGAGGAACAAGAGGCGTATAAACAATTGTTCGGGTGTGGATTGGGGGCCTTACCTTTCACGTATTTGGGTATACCAATTCACCATCGTAAGCTAACGAACAGAGAATGGAAGAGCATTGAGGATCGATTTGAGAAGAAACTAAGCTACCGGAAGGGCAAGCTCATGTCATAATGGAGGCCGATTAATTTTATTAATTCAGTTCTCACGAGTATGCCTATGTTTCTCTTGTCTATTTTTGAGGTACCAGTTCGAGTTCGGAAAAGACTAGATTTCTATCGTTCCCGCTTCTTCTGGCAAAGTGATGATCTGAAGAGAAAATATAGACTCGCTAAATGGGATATTATTTGTCGACCGAAAGACCAAGGGGGTCTAGGTATCGAAAATCTTGAGGTGAAGAATAGATGTCTTCTCAGCAAGTGGCTGTATAAGCTATCTCTAGAGAAGGAGGCCACTTGGGCACATATTCTGCGTAATAAGTACCTTCACTCCAAAACTTTGTCCCAGGTGACAGTGAGGCCGACGGATTCTCCTTTTTGGAAAGGACTGATGAGAGTTAAATCAGTTTTTTTTCAATAGGACAAAGTTTGTTGTAGGTAACGGTACCTCTACGAGATTCTGGGAGGATACATGGCTAGGGGACGCACCCCTTGCACTTCAACATCCTTCTCTCTATAGCATTGTTCAGCGGAGAGACGATCTGCTATGCATAAAGATTTCAATCCACGCCTCAATATTCACTTCAGAGAATGCTACCTAGAAACCGCTGGGAAGTATGGCTCCATCTTGTGAGATGACTGATGGATGTTCAGCTCTCTCAACGTCCCGATCGCTTGAGCTGAAGCTAACTAGGAATGGAGAGTTTACGGTTAAATCCATGTACTTGGATGTTATCAACTCTATCTCTATTCCTAGTTCAAAACATGTTTGGCATGTCAAAGTACCTTTGAGAGTTAAAGTGTTTATGTGGTTTGTACACAAACAAGTCATTTTAACTAAGGACAACTTGGAAAACGAATCGGATTGGATCTACTAGATGTAGTTTTGTGATCGAGATGAACCACAAACACCTCTTTTCTTGATTGCCCGCTAAAAAAAAATTATGGCGGACAGTTCACATTGCCTTTAATATTACTGTCCAATAATATCAACACATTATTAGGGACGTGGCTTGACGGGATAGATTCCGAAACGGCGAAACATATTCGTGTAGGAGTATGTGCTTTATTATGGGCAGTTTGAAACTGCAGAAATGACTTGGTCTTTAACAGAACACCAAATACTCATTTTTGCAGGTTATCTTCCGAGCCACTGCGTTGATCCGTATGTGGTCGCTACTCACTCCGACAGAGGCCAGGGAGCATTTGATTACTGGATCTATCTGATGGGAGATGGTAGCACATGCTATTTTCAACCGGTTTGGATGGCGGTCATGTAATAGGATAGGCAATTAGTTTTCCTATCTTTATTTTGCCACCGTTGTGGCTTAACTTTTACTTTTCTGCTCTGTGTGAGAATCCTTTTTCTTTTGTTTGAGACCTAAAGACCTATGTCGAACTTATTTGCCTTTCAATAAATGTGGTCGTGTGCATCTTTCTGATGCAGAGGACGGGGATCTTCCCCTTCTCTAAAAAAACAAAGGCAAATGACAGAGTACATCAAACTGAAGTACTAACCATCATGTCTTGAAGTATGTTGTTTACTTCATCGACGGATCTAACAAAACTGAATTAAGTTAGAAACATGATCACGCAATCTTGCAAAGATGGAAGTAGATCGATCATGGGTACAAGAAAGGAATTAAATTCAATATTGAATAATATCCTCCCTCATCTCTGGTGCTTTTGCAAGAAAGGGATTAAATTCAATATCGGAGAGAAGATCTCTTGTTTTAAGCTTAACTTGATTCTATTGTTAACTAAATTCTGCACAAAATAATGCTCACGTTCTAAAATTTGAGTCATCTAGCAAAATGTAGTTCAATCTATAAAGTTGTTGGTGCAGGTGTCGGTGTCAAACCGGCGGATCTCGGTAGGAGTTCCTAACCGTGCGCCTAAGGCTAATGGTAACAGGAGGCGGGGACACAATGTTTACCTGTGTTCGGGCCCTCTCGATGGAGGTAATACCCTACTTCCTGCTTGATTGATCTTGATGATATGAGTATTACAAGAGTTGATCTACCACGAGATCGTAGAGGCTAAACCCTATAAGCTAGCCTATGATTATGATTGTTGTTCTCGGTCCTACGGACTAAACCCTCCCGTTTATATAGACACCGGAGGGGGATAGGGTTACACAGAGTCGGTTACAGAGAAGGGGATCTACATATCTGAATCGCCAAGCTTGCCTTCCACGCAAAGGAGAGTCCCACCCGGACACGGGACGAAGTCTTCAATCTTGTATCTTCATAGTTCAACAGTTCGGCCAAAGTATATAGTCCGGCTGTCCGAGGACCCCCTAATCCAGGACTCCCTTAGTAGCCCCTGAACCAGGCTTCAATGACGATGAGTCCGCATGCGATTGTATTCGCATTGTAAGGCGGGTTCCTTCTCCTAATACTCCATAGAAGATCTTTAACACGAGGATCGTGTCCGGCTCTGCAAAACAAATTCCACATACCACCATAGAGAGTACAATATCCCACAAATCTAATCTGCTAACAACTTTTCATAGCGTGACATCACACCGCGGCCTGGTCATTATTCGAACCGTTCTTCTCAACCAGCTGCCACACATATCTCAAGGCAGTTTTATTGGCACGTCTTGTCGAAGCAGAGATCGTGTCCCCTTATGACGAGATTCTCATCAATGCGGGTGTGGGTAACCCAACCACGCCATCAACGCGGCGCTTGGGGAATAAGCGAGTTTACCGGGCAAGTGGGGAGGCACAGGATCCCTGCTGCCTTTGTAAGGAGATAAGGACTCTCCTTTTTCACCCACGCCTTCTTCTTCCTCTGCTCATCCATTCCCCCTCGCTCGAACTCCGGCGCCCAAGCGTTCGTCTTCTCCGCCCACAAAGGCCTTTCGAAAATGTCCGGATCTGGTGTAGGAGGGAAGTGGATGGCCTCTACCGTCTGGGAGAAGGATATCAAAAAGCTTCGGGAGGCCGGGTATCTTGCCAAGAAAATCAGCCAACGTCTTCCGATGGCGGAACATATTGTCCCTACTGTGGAACCCCACAAAGGGTTGTATTCTCCTCATTTTATCCGTGGGCTAGGGTTTCCTCCACCCATTCGCTTATGCATCACGACATTACGGATCTGTTTTCATGATCTATCCCCCAATTCCTTCCTCAACATCTCGACATTCATCGTCGTGTGCGAGGCCTTTCTCCGCATCTCGCCACAGTTAGGCTTATGGCTGAAGATTTTTTATGTGAAGCCCAAGGTAGTGAGCGGCGAGCACACCGAGTGCGGAGGCTCCACGGTGAGCAAGATGCCCAACGTCACATGGCCAACATGTACTTTTAATGATTCTGTCAAAGAATGGCAGCAGTAGTGGTTTTACATCACTGAGCCGCGCGGCACGGAATGGGCTTCCGCTCCCTAATTCCGATCCGGAGCTCCCCTGCGGCTTACGTCCTGGCCCGAGAAGGGCCTGAACTGGTCTTCGCCCGACGAACTGTCGGTGCTCAAGATGCGCGTCAAGGATATGGAAGACAAGAATGTCAAACTTGTCGATGTAGTCCAGGTGATGTTAGTTCAGCGGATCCTTCCTTGTCAACATAGGGCTTTCAACTTATGGGAATTCGACCCGGCCAAGCACCAGACCCTGCTAGAGCTCTTTGGCTCCTTGCACAAAGACATCTGGAAGGTGCTTTTCAAGTCCGGCAAATCATGGCCGGACTCCGCCGAGGATCGCGGGTACCAACTGTCCCGCCCTGCAAGTTCGGTAAGTCATTGTATGTTGGCAAGTCATGCATAACCAAAAGGTGATGCTAGATGTGTTTTCCAAAACTCTTCTAGGGCTGGATGAAGACAGGGGGCGGATCTACTGTTCGACCCCACTGCCGGAAGAACTGGCCGGCCCACTTCTGACGAAGATGCTGGTCCTGGCGCCTTACAAGGCGCCGAAGAAGAAGGCCGAGAAGGAGGCCAAAATGACCAGGGGCAGCCTTCGTCGCCGTGGCACTTCGGACACAATATCCGAAGACTCCGATGCCCGCTCTTCCTCCGAGGAAGAGGAGGAGGAACAATCCCCAGTGAGGGGAAGAAAGAAAAGGACGGCCTCCACATCCTTGGAGGCCGAGTCGCCTAAGAAGGGAAAAACTCCCCTTCCGGAGGAGTCCACCGCCGCCACCGACAGCAGCCCGGAGTGCGACCCAGGGCCCAGCCCCTGGTGAACTCGTGAGTATATAAAATTTGAACACGTTTACGCATCCAGACTCACTGCGGTGTGAGGTTTTAATCATTGAGCCATACTGTTTTGCAGTCCGGCGAGGTCCCGCACCGAACAATCCTCATCGGAGGATTTACTGGGCTCAGATGCTATGGACAGCGGGACACCCCAGAGGGCCCCCTCCCCAAAACACGTGAACGACACCGAGGTATCGTCCCAGAGGGACCCAGGCCAAGGAGGGGGGAAAGATCGTTAAGGCGGCGCCAGAAGGTCAAACTTCAGGGGCCGTACACACGGGAGAAAAGGCTCCCATGAATGTCGATGGCGGGGGCTATCTTTAATTCGGCCCCCAGCCAGACGCAATTCCGGAGACCGATACGGCTCTAGAATCAGGAAGGCAGCCTCCCTCGGCTGCAGGGGGTGCGCCTGTTGCACCGGCAACTTCTGTCCAACCAGAGGTGTCGGATACTTTATTGGCGGCGCTAAAGAGCGCCTCCATCGTTGAAGAACACCATGCCCTTATGGGTATGGTGATTGAGAAGATTCAGTCCGCTAAGAGTGGACTGAATGAAGCCTGCATCAGCCTTATAATGGGCTTTGAGGTATGTTTTGTGAGGTTTCAAAGAATGTCACAGTGTAGGTAGTAGCCCCTGATACACTGTTCGGTGAAAGAAAGAACCGAACAGAGGATCCAATATATGTTCGCAGGAGACTCACTTTATGGCATATCTCTTTTGTTCAAAAGCAGGTGTCTGTAGCAACTATCGCCTCCCAAACTGAGGAAGTCTCCGGACTGAGAAAGAGTCTGGAACGGGCCGAAGGAGAACTCGGCCGAGTGAAGAAGCAGTTGAAGGATAACCAAGGTGAAAGTGCAACTATCCCTAGGTGGTTTTGGTAATTCATAACAACATATAGCTCATTGAGCTAATGCTATTCCAAGACAAATATTTCAGGAAAGCTCAATGAATGGCATGGCATGGATGATGAAAGTGGATCCCTCAAAATATCAAGGACAAAGGATTGGCTCAAGATCAAAAGTTCAAGACTCTACATTTTACATTTTAGTGATCCAAGATCACATTGAGTCTATAGGAAAATCCAATACTATCAAGGAGGGATGAGGTGTTGCTTAATGAGCCTCTTGCTTCATGTGCTTAGTGATATGCTCCAAAACCTTCCACTACTTTCTCACATCCACATATGACCTAAACCTAAAGTCAAACTCGGCCCTACCATTTCTTTCTATCCGGTGCCACCGAGTTCAGATGTCATAGCCACTATCACAAACCCTAGGAAAATCGGTCTCACCGATAGGGATCTCGGTCTCACCGAGATGGGATTGTAATCTCTCGGTTTCCTTCAGAACGCTTCGGTCTAACCGGTGAGCGATCGCTCCCACCGAGATTGCAATGTAAGCTCTCGCCTTTTCAGAACTTTTTGGTCTCACCGAAGAGCGAATTGGTCCCATCGAAGTTTATTCGACCAACTCTCTCGTTAGCTAATTACCAAATTCGTCTCACCGAGTTTGTGTAATCGGTCTCACCGAGATTACGTTATGCCCTAACCCTAACCATATCGGTCCTACCAAGTTGCATGTCACCCCAATTTAAAACCCTAAGGTCACTATTGCTTACTAAATCGGTTCGACCGAGTTTGATAATTCAGTCCCACCGAAGTTTGGTAAATTGTGTGTAACGGTTAGATTTTGTGTGGAGGCTATATATACCCCTCCACCTCCTCTTCATTCGTGGAGAGAGCCATCAAAACAAACCTACACTTCCAACTTACCAGTTCTGAGAGAGAACCACCTACTCATGTGTTGAGGCCAAGATATTCCATTCCAACCATATGAATCTTGATCTCTAGCCTTCCCCAATTTGCTTTCCACTCAAATCTTCTTTCCACCAAATCCAAATTCCGCGAGAGAGAGTTGAGTGTTGGGGAGACTATCATTTGAAGCACAAGAGCAAGGAGTTCATCATTGTCGGTGCCAAAACCGGCGGATCTCGGGTAGTGGGTCCCGAACTGTGCGTCTAGGCGGATGGTAACAGGAGACAAGGGACATGATGTTTTACCCAGGTTTGGGCCCTCTTGATGGAGGTAAAACCCTACGTCCTGCTTGATTAATATTGATGATGTGTGTTACAAGAGTGGATCTACCACGAGATCAAAGAGGCTATACCCTAGAAGCTAGCCTATGGTATGATTGTTGTTCGCCCTATGGACTAAAGCCATCCGGTTTATATAGGCACCAAGAGGGCTAGGGTTACACAAAGTCGGTTACAAAGGTAGGAGATCTACATATCCAGATCGCCAAGCTTGCCTTCCACGCCAAGGAAAGTCCCATCCGACATGGGACGAAGTCTTCAATCTTGTATCTTCATAGTCTTGGAGTCCGCCGATGATGATAGTTCGCTATCCGACACCCCTAGTCCGAACTCCTCAAGAGTCTCCTGAACCAGGCTTCAATGACTACGAGTCCGCGCGCATGTTGTCTTTGGCATTGCAAGGTGGGTTCTTCCTCCAATAATTTATAGAAGATTGTGAACACCAGGATAGTGTCCGCTCGCAAAAATAAATTCCACATACCACCGTAGAGAGAATAATATTGCACAAGATCAATCTGAGGACATATTCTATGACGTCGCACCACTACCAAGCCTTTACTCAAATTGTTTTTATTGTTCCACCTCAGCACGCTTAGCTAAGTGGTTTCTTGGCATGTCTTGTCGGCAGCGATCGTGTTCCCTTATTCCGGATTCCCATCAATACGGACGGGTAACCCAACCGCGCCATTGATTGTGACGCTTGGGAGATAAGCGAAGTTTTACCAGTGCCGGGGGACACATGTTTTGTCCGCCCATATAAGGGATAAAGATCCAACCCTTTACCTCGCGCCTTCTTCCTCCTTGGCTTATCCATCTCCGCTAACTCGAGCTCCAGCGCCTAAGTCCGCACTTCACCTCAGCCTTCTCCAACTATGTCCGGAGCGGAGGCAGGATGGCCTCCTCCGCCACGGAGGGGCAGATCCAGAAGCTGCGCGACGCCGGATATTTGTCCAGAACATCGCAAGATCGGCTCCCCGACGAGGGAGATCTCGCCCCAACCCCAGGCCCCATGAGAGGGTAGTATTTCTTCCCATTTCCTCCATGGACTGGGCTTCCCGCTTCATCCCTTTGTCCGAGGCTCATGTTCTACTACGGCCTAGATTTCCATGATCTGGCCCCGAATTTCATCCTCAACATCTCGGCGTTTATCGTCGTGTGCGAGGCCTTCCTCTGCATCTAGCCCCACTTCGGCTTGTGGCTCAATACCTTCAGTGTCAAGCCCAAGGTTGTGAAGGGAAGCCAAGCGGAGTGCGGAGGCGCCATGGTGGGCAGGATGTCCCACGTTACGTGGCTGGAGGGCACTTTCATGGAAACCACCAAGGGGTGGCAATCGGGGTGGTTCTACATAACCGAGCCGCGTGACCCTGATTGGGCAATCGGGGTGGTTCTACATCCCTACACGGCTCACCTCCTGGAAAGAGAGTGGCCGGATTTGGGGGGACTCGGAGGAGCTGACCGGACTCCAAGCCTGTATCCAGAAGCTGGTGGACAAGAAGCTCAAGCTTGTCAACATAGTCCAGGTCATGCTCATCCGCCGGATTCTCCCGTGCCAGCGATGGGGCTTCAACATGTGGGAGTTTGATCCGGCGCAGCACCAGACCCTGAGCGGGCTCTTCGACACTACGTACGAAGATGTCTGGAAGGTGTTGTTCAAGGGCGCCGAAGCTCCCTCATCCGCTACCGAAGATCGCGGATTCCGCTCGCAGCGTCCTGCTGACGAGGTAAGTGATTTCACCACTTGTTTTCCATAGTTTGGCTCTATGCGGGATCTAAACTCCCTTTACCTTTGACAGGAATGGATGGCGAAGGCCGAACGGATTATCTGTCCGGCCCCATTGCGAGAGGACTCCAGCGGACGCCCGCCTAACGGGTTAGCTGGTTCCGCACCCCACGTGGTGCCGGAGAAGAAGGCCAAGAAGACGCCACAGGACTCTAAGAGTTCCTGCCAGGTGCTATCGGATGATGAATCTGAGGTCACTCCTCCCACCAAGGCGAGGAGGAGAAGAAGAAAGCCTCTCCCAGCCGGGGAGGAAAGAATGAAGGCCTCCCCAACAAGGGAGGCCAAGGGTCCAAGAAGGTAAAACTCTTCCCCGGACTGCTCCGCCAACGCCAAAGGATTTACGATTTAGGATCGGCCCCAAGGGCCAAGCCCTCGGCGAGATCGTAAGTATCCGGACTCCCGAATAACTTCAAGGTTTTTTCTTTTCGCCACATAATGTCTTTCTAATGCCGCATACAACCTTGCAGTCCGCCCAAGGATGATCTTCCCGTTTCGTTGAGCGGGTCCTTGGGTGCGTCGGATATCGATTCCCTTCCGACAGCCTCCACCCCCCGTGCCGTGGACGACGCCGAGGTGGGATCCCAGAAAGGGACCCACCAGGAGGAGGAGGCTCTGGAGGTGTCACAGGACACCCTCCCGGACTTTGTACCGGACTTAGCCACGGAGGCCACATTGGCTCCGGAGTCCGGCGGGCGACCCCTTTGTAAGAAGGGCAAGACCGCGACGCTGGCTGCCTCCATCCAACCGGAGGTGCCGGATAATTTGCTGGAGGCGCTCAACGGCGCCTCCATCGAAGAGGAACACCGCACCGTTATGAGTGCGGTGATTCGAAGGTTCAGCCGCCAAGAGCGGGCTGACCAAGCTCGCAGCAGCCTTCTAACATGCTTTGAGGTAAGAATTCAATATATGTAAAATGGTACCGATAGACAGAGCCCCGATGCTCGGGTCGGTGTTCGGAAAGAAAAGCCGACCGAGGATCTTTAGAAAGATAAACGCAGGAGTCATAAAAATATGTCAATATGGGATTGCAGGTTGCGCTGCCGACCTCCGTCGCGACCGATCATGGAGGTCAATACTTTGAAGGAAAACTCGAGCGGTCCGAGAACGAGCTCAGCCATGCCAAGAAGCAGCTCGAGGAAAAGAAGGTGAGTAATACCTTATGAAAATTGTACCTTGCGTAAAAGGATTTGGTTGCAAGAAAATGACAAGGATAACGTGGTATTGCAGGGGCCACTAACGAGGTGGCGACTCAAGGAGGCGGTGGCATGCGCCAACGTAATGCGGCAGCGAGCGCACCGAGCGAGAGAAGCAGGAGGCGCGGGTGGCGGAGGTACAACAAGAGCTCCAGGATCTCGTGAAAAACATGAGAGCTTGAGCGTGACTCAAGACTCGAGAGTCTCGAGCTTGCAACGGCTCTTGAGAGTGCCAAAGCCGCTAAGGCCAAGCCTACAAGGCCCTCCAGAGATTGAGGCGGTGAAGAAAATAGCAGCGGTAAGGCATTTTTCATGCAAAGTAAGCATGTGAGTGTTAATTACCTGTTGCTTACCCGACCAAGCTCTCGAGGGGCGCTCGCAGATCTTCCTTGCAGCGGGTCCGATGCTGCCGCATTCTACCGGGCCGAGGAGGGAGCTTGACGGAGAGGGTCTTCGGTCTCAAGATGTCGAGGCCGACATCCGGTGCCTTTAGCGACCAGCTGAAGCAGCTGGTCGAGCTCCACAAGGAGGCCGAACAGGCCATGAAGGGCCTCATAGTTTGGCTGTGGCCTAAGGAGGCCATGCCTAGGAGCTACTTCGGCCCCTGCGCGGCGGCCGATGGATGCGTCTGCGGGTTGAAGTTATCAAGCATTCCGCTTGATTGAGGGTGCCTGCGGGCCCTTTCCTCGCAAGAAGGTGCACTGGGCAAGATGGATGCCTGAAGCTCGTGACGGACCCGCCACTAGAGAGCAAGGAGCATCGCACGCCGAGATGTATTATAAGAGTGTGTCAAGGGCGCCAGACTATTATGGGTGAGTGCTCCAAAATGTAATATTTGAGTAGACTCACATTTTGTTATCCTATGCGCTGAAAACTTAGTGCATATGCGCTAAGCAACGCTTGTTAATTTAAAATATTACCTTCTCAGGCGGCTGTTTATCAAATCGAGAGATGGCAAGTCGTCGGCTTCAGCCCCCATGCCACGAAAGTGCCGGGTGTTCGGGATAAACTTGAGTGCTCTTGTTCCCATTTTTTGGTCCATCTAGGAGGCGCCAACACAGCAAACAAGGCAACCGGACTTATAATGCTTGAACACTCTCACTTAGCCATAGAATTTATAATTTTAAATTTCGCGAAGCCCCTAGTCTTCGAAGGTCAATTTGGGGCGCTTATCCACGCCTTGGCCGGACAGATCCGCCTCCTCGCCTAAGCGGCATAAGTCTTTATGACTCGCAAAAACCTCTCGAACAGCGATCGCTCTCGCCTCATCATGACGGACAGTTTTAGCTTTCTCCACTGAGGCGTTAACCCAGCTCAACTGGGGCGGAATCGCAGTGGTTCTCCCAATGCTACCTTAGCCGATATTGAAGGAAATATGCCCTAGAGGCAATAATAAAGTTATTATTTATTTCCTTATATCATGATAAATGTTTATTATTCATGCTAGAATTGTATTAACCGGAAACATAATACATGTGTGAATACATAGACAAACAGAGTGTCACTAGTATGCCTCTACTTGACTAGCTCGTTAATCGAAGATGGTTATGTTTCCTAACCATAGACATGAGTTGTCATTTGATTAACGGGATCACATCATTAGGAGAATGATCTGATTGACATGACCCATTCCGCTAGCCTAGCACTTGATCGCTTAGTATGTTGCCATTGCTTTCTTCATGACTTATACATGTTCCTCGTAACTATGAGATTATGCAACTCCTGCTTACCGGAGGAACACTTTGGTACTACCAAACGCCACAACGAATCGGGTGATTATAAAGGAGTACTACAGGTGTCTCCAAAGGTACATGTTGGGTTGGCGATTTCGAGATTAGGTTTTGTCACCCGATTGTCGGAGAGGTATGTCTGGCCTTCTCGGTAATACACATCATATAAGCCTTTTAAAGCATTGCAACTAATAAGTTAGTTAAGTAGATGATGTATTACGGAACGAGTAAAGAGACTTGCAGGTAACGAGATTGAACTAGGTATTGATACCGACGATCAATCTCGCAAGTAACATACCGATGACAAAGGAACAACGATATCGTTATGCGGTTTGACCGATAAAGATCTTCAGAGAATATGTAGGAACCAATATGGGCATCCAGGTTCCGCTATTGGTTATTGACCGAGAATGGTTCTAGGTCATGTCTACATAGTTCTCGAACCCGTAGGGTCCGCACGCTAACGCTTCGATGACAGCTCATTATGAGTTTATAAGTTTTGATGTACCAAGGTTGTTCGAGTCCCGGATGTGATCACGGACATGAAGAGGAGTCTCAAATGGTCGAGACATAAATATTGATATATTGGAAGCCTATGTTTGACTTCGGAAAGGTTCCGATGAAAACAGGAAGTTATCGAACACCGGGGTTACCGGAATTTCCGGGGTCAATGGGCCTTGATGGGCCATAGGGAGAAGAGGAAGGGCCGCCAGGGCAGGCCGCCCCTCCCCCTCTAGTCCGAATAGGACAAGGAGAGGGCGGGGCGCCTCTCTCTCTTCCCTCCCCAATCCTATTCCAACTAGGAAAGGGGGGAGTCCTAGACTCTCCAGCGCGCTTCTTGGGCTGGCCGCACTTCTTGCTCCTTTATATACGGGGCAGGGGGCACCCCAGACACACAAGTTGATCTACGATCGCTCCTTAGCTGCAGTGCGGTGACCCTCCACCATATTCCACTTCGTCATATCGTCATGAGCTTAGCGAAGCCCCGCGCCGGAGAAGTCATATCGTCATGAGCTTAGGCGATGCCCCGCATCGGTGGAGCATCATCATCGTAACCACGCCGTCAGGTCGACGGAACTCATCCCCGACGCTTTGCTGGATCGGAGCCCGGGATCGCCATCGAGCTGAACGGTGCGTAACTCGGAGGTGCCGTGACGCTCGTGCTTGGATCGGTCGGATCGTGAAGACGCACGACAACATCAACCGTGATTGTTATAACGCCCGCTTTCGGGTTCACGAGGGTACGTGACGACATTCTCCTCTCGTAGCTATGCCATCACCATGGTCCTGTGTGTGCGAGGAATTTTTTGAAATTACTACGCTCCCCAACAAGGGCATCCGAGCCAGGTTTTATGCGCTGATGTCATATGCACGAGAAGAACACAAGTGAGTTGTGGGCGATATAAGTCATACCGCTACCAGCATGTCATACTTTGGTTCGGCGGTATTGTGAGATGAAGCGCCCGACCGACATTACGCCAGACGCTTACGCGAGACTGGTTTCACCGCTCGAGCACTAGTTGCTTAAAGGTGACAAAGGGGTGTCGCTTTCTCTCACTTTAGTTGAACTGAAAGGCATACGCCCGTCCTTGCGAAGGTTAAAACAGCACCAACTTGACAAACTATCGCTGTGGTTTTGATGCGAGGTAAGAACGGTTCTTGCTCAGCCCGTAGCAGCCACGTAAAACTTGCAACAACAAAGTAGAGGACGCCTAACTTGTTTTTGCAGGCATGTTGTGATGTAATGTGGTCAAGACGTGATGCTATATTTTATTGTATGAGATGATCATGTTTTGTAACCGAAGTTATCGGCAATCGGCAGGAGCCATATGGTTGTCGCTTATTGTATGAAATGCAAAGCTATGTAATTGCTTTACTTTATCACTAAGCAGTAGCGATAGTCGAGAAGCAATAGTTGGCGAGACGACAACGATGCTACGATGAAGATCAAGGTGTCGCTACCGGTGACGATGGTGATCATGACGGTGCTTCGGCGATGGAGATCACAAGCACAAGATGATGATGACCATATCATATCACTTATATTGATTGCATGTGATGTTTATCGCTTATGCATCTTATCTTGCTTTGATTGACGGCAGCATTATAAGATGATCTCTCACTAAAATTATCAAGAAGTGTTCTCCCGAGTATGCACCGCTATGAAAGTTCTTCGTGCCGAGACACCACGTGATGATCGGTGTGATAGGCTCTACGCTCAAATACAACGGGTGCAAAACAGTTGCGCACGCCGAATACTCAAAGTTAAACTTGACGAGCCTAGCATATAACAGATATGGCCTCGAACACGGAGACCGAAGGTCGAAAGCGTGAATCATATAGTAGATATGATCAACATAGTGATGTTCACCATTTAAACTACTCCATCTCACGTGATGATCGGACATGGTTTAGTTGATTTGGATCACGTAATCACTTAAGATGACTAGAGAGATGTCAATCTAAGTGGGAGTTCTTAAATAATATGATTAATTGAACTTAAATTTATCATGAACTTAGTCCTGGTAGTATTTTGCAAAATTATGTTGTAGATCAATAGCTCGCGTTGTTGCTTCCCTATGCTTTTATATGTTTGTTTTGATATGTTCCTAGAGAAAATTATGTTGAAAATGTTAGTAGCAATGATGCGGATTGGATCCGTGATCTGAGGTTTATCCTCATTGCTGCACGTAACAATTATGTCCTTAATGCACCGCTAGGTGACGACCTATTGCAGGAGCAAATGCGCACGTTATGAACGCTTGGCTAGATCAATATGATGACTACTTGATAGTTTAGTGCACCATACTTAACGGCTTAGAATCGACTTCAAAGACGTTTTGAACGCCATGGACCATATGAGATGTTCCAGAGTTGAAGTTAATATTTCAAGCAAATACCCGAGTTGAGAGATATGAAGTCTCCAACAAGTTCTATAGCTAAAAGATGGAGGAGAATCACTCAACTAGTGAGCATGTTCTCAGATTGTCTGGGTACTTCAATCGCTTGAATCAAGTAGGAGTTAATCTTCCAGATAAGATAGTGATTGACAGAATTCTCTAGTCACCATCACTAAGTTACTAGAACTTCGTGATGAACTATAGTATGCAAGGGATGACGAAAACGATTCCCGAGCTCTTCGTGATGTTGAAATCGACGAAGGTAGAAACCAAGAAAGAGCATCAAGTGTTGATGATTGACAAGACCACTAGTCTCAAGGAAAAGGGCAAAGGGAAGAAGGGGAACTTCAAGAAGAACGGCAAGCAAGTTGCTGCTCGAGTCAAGAAGCCCAAGTCTGGATCTAAGCCTGAGACTAAGTGCTTTTGCTACATTGGAACTGGTCACTGGAAGCGGAACTACCCCAAGTATTTGGCGGATAAGAAGGATGGCAAAGTGAACAAAGGTATATTTGATATACAAATTATTGATGTGTATTTTACTAGTGTTCAGAGAAACCCTCGGTATTTGATACTGGTTCGTTGCTAAGAGTAGTAACTCAAACAGGAGTTGCGAATGAACAGAAACTAGTTGAAGGGGAAGTGACGATGAGTGTTGGAAGTAGTTCCAGGATTGATATGATCATCATCGCACACTCCCTATACTTTCGGGATTAGTGTTAAACCTAAATAAATGTTATTTGGTGTTTGCATTGAGCATGAATATGATTTGATCATGTTTATTGTAAAACGGTTATTCATTTAAAATCGAGAATAATTGTTGTTCGCTTAAATGAATAAAACCTTCAATGGTCATACACCCAATGAAAATAGTTTTCAAAACAGTTATTCATTTAAAATCGAGAATAATTGTTGTTCTGCTTAAATGAATAAAACCTTCAATGGTCATACACCCAATGAAAATAGTTTGTTGGATCTCGATAGTAGTGATACACATATTCATAATATTGATGCCAAAAGATGCAAAGTTAATAATGATAGTGCAACTTATTTGTGGCACCGCCGCTTGGGTCATATTGGTGTAAAGCGATGAAGAAACTCCATGCTAATGGACTTTTGGAATCACTTGATTATGAATCATTTGATGCTTAAGAACCGCCTTTTGGGCAAGATGACTAAAACTCCGTTGTTCGGAACAATGGAACGAGATACTGACTTATTGGAAATAATACATACCGATGTAAGCGATCCAATGAGTGTTGATGCTCGTGGCAAGTATCGTTATTTTCTGACCTTCACAAGATGATTTGAGCAGATATGGGTATATCTTCTTGATGAAACATAAGTCTGAAATAGTTGAAAAGCTCAAAGAATTTCAGAGTGAAGTAGAAAATCATCGTAACAAGAAAATAAAGTTACTGCGATGTGAACGTGGAGATGAATATTTGAGTTACGAGTTTGGTCTTCAATTAAAACAAAGTGGAATAGTTTCACAGCTCACGCCACCCGGAACACGACAACGTTATGGTGTGTCCGAACGTCAGAATCAGATTTTATTTTGATATGGTGCGATCAATGATGTCTCTTACCGATTTACCAATATCGCTTTTGGGGTTATGCATTAGAGACAGCTGCATTCACGCTTAATAGGGCACCATCTAAATCCATTGAGATGACACCGTATGAACTATGGTTTAGCAAGAAACCTAAGCTGTCGCTTTCTTAAAGTTTGAGGTTGCAATGCTTATGTGAAAAAGTTTTCACCGATAAGCTCGAAACCAAATCGGAGAAGTGCGCTTCATAGAATACCCAAAGGAAACTGTTGGGTACACCTTCTATCACAGGTCTAAAGTCAAAACATTCACAGAAGATGGATCCTTTCTAGAGAAGGAGTTTTCTCTCGAAAGAAGTGAGTGGGAGGAAAGTAGAACTTGATAAGGTAATTGTACCTTCTCCCTTATTGGAAAGTAGTTCATCACAGTAAATCAGTTTCAGTGATTCCTACACCAATTAGTAAGGAAGTTAATGATGATGATCATGAAACTTCAGATCAAGTTGCTACCAAACCTCGTAGGTCTTCCGGAGTAAGATCCGCACCAGAGTGGTACGGTAATCATGTTCTGGAAGTCATGTTACTAGACCATGATGTACCTACAAAATATGAGGAAGCGATGATGAGCCCAGATTCCGCGAAATGGCTTGAGGCCATGAAATCTGAGATGGGATCCATATATGAGAACAAAGTGTGGACTTTGATGGAGTTGCCCGATGATCGGCAAGCCATATTATATAAATGGAGCTTTAAGAGGAAGACAGATGCTGATAGTAGTATTACTATCTACAAACCTCGACTTGTCGCAGAAAGGTTTTCGATAAGTTCAAGGTGTTGACTACAATGAGATTTTCTCAACTGTAGCGATGCTTAAGTCTATCCGAATCATGTTAGCAATCGCCACATTTTATGAAATCTGGCAAATAGATGTCAAAACTACATTCTTTAATGGATTTATTAAAGAAGAGTTGTATATAATGCAACCAGAAGGTTTTGTCAATCCTAAAGGAGCTAACAAAATGTGCAAACTCCAGCAATCCATCTATGGACTGGTGCAAGAATCTCGGAGTTGGAATAAACGCTTTGATAGTGTGATCAAAGCATATAGTTTTATACAGACTTGCGATGAAGCCTGTATTTACAAGAAAGTGAGTGGGAGCACTACAGTATTTCTGATAAGTATATGTGAATGACATATTGTTGATCGGAAATAATGTAGAATTATTCTGCAAAGCATAAAGGAGTGTTTGAAAAGAGTTTTTTAAAGAAAGACCTCGTGAAGCTGTTACATATTGAGCATCAAGATCTATAGAGATAGATCAAGACGCTTGATAAGTTTTTCAATGAATACATACCTTGACAAGATTTTGAAGTAGTTCAAAATGGAACAGTCAAGGAAAGAGTTCTTGCCTGTGTTACAAGGTGTGAGATTGAGTAAGACTCAAAACCCACCACGGCAGAAGATAGAAAGAGAATGAAAGTCATTCCCTATGCATCAGCCATAGGTTCTATAAAAGTATGTCATGTCAGGTACTGATCTATTGCATACCCTACCACTAAGCTTGGCAAGGAGTGCAATAGTGATCTAGGAGTAGATCAATGGACAGCGGTCAAAATTATCCTTAGTAGAATAAGGATATGTTTCTCGATTATGGAAGTGAAAAAGGTTCGTCGTAAAGGGTTACGCCGATGCAAGTTTTAAACACTAATCTAGATGACTCAGTCTCAATCTGGATACATATTGAAAGTGGGAGCAATTAGCTAGAGTAGCTCCGCAAGAGCATTGTAGACATAGAAATTTGTAAATACTTACGGCTCTGAATGTGACAGACCCGCTGACTAAAATTATCTCACAAGCAAAACATGATCACACCTTAGTACTCTTTGGGTGTTAATCACATGGCGATGTGAACTAGATTATCGACTCTAGTAAACCCTTTGGGTGTTGGTCACATGTCGATGTGAACTATGGGTGTTAACCACATATAGATGTGAACTATTGATGTTAAATCACATGGCGATGTGAACTAGATTATTGACTCTAGTGCAAGTGGGAGACTCAAGGAAATATGCCCTAGAGGCAATAATAAAGTTATTATTTATTTCCTTATATCATGATAAATGTTTATTATTCATGCTAGAATTGTATTAACCGGAAACATAATACATGTGTGAATACATAGACAAACAGAGTGTCACTAGTATGCCTCTACTTGACTAGCTCGTTAATCAAAGATGGTTATGTTTCCTAACCATAGACATGAGTTGTCATTTGATTAACGGGATCACATCATTAGGAGAATGATCTGATTGACATGACCCATTCCGTTAGCCTAGCACTTGATCGCTTAGTATGTTGCTATTGCTTTCTTCATGACTTATACATGTTCTTGTAACTATGAGATTATGCAACTCCTGCCATCGGAGGAACACTTTGGTACTACCAAACGTCACAATGTAATCGGGTGATTATAAAGGAGTACTACAGGTGTCTCCAAAGGTACATGTTGGGTTGGCGATTTCGAGATTAGGTTTTGTCACTCCGATTGTCGGAGAGGTATCTCGGCCTTCTCGGTAATACACATCATATAAGCCTTTGAAGCATTGCAACTAATAAGTTAGTTAAGTAGATGATGTATTACGGAACGAGTAAAGAGACTTGCCGGTAACAAGATTGAACTAGGTATTGATACCGACGATCGAATCTCGGTAAGTAACATACCGATGACAAAGGGAACAACGATATCGTTATGCGGTTTGACCGATAAAGATCTTCAGAGAATATGTAGGAACCAATATGGGCATCCAGGTTCCGCTATTGGTTATTGACCGAGAATGGTTCTAGGTCATGTCTACATAGTTCTCGAACCCGTAGGGTCCGCACGCTTAACGCTTCGATGACAGTTCATTATGAGTTTATAATTTTTATGTACCAAGGTTGTTCGAGTCCCGGATGTGATCACGGACATGACGAGGAGTCTCAATGGTCGAGACATAAAGATTGATATATTGGAAGCCTATATTTGACTTTGGAAAGGTTCCGATGAAAACAGGAAGTTATCGAACACCGGGGTTACTGGAACTTCGGGGGTCAATGGGCCTTGATGGGCCATAGGGAGAAGAGGAAGGGCCGCTAGGGCAGGTCATGGGCCCCTCCCCTCTAGTCCGAATAGGACAAGGAGAGGGGGGCGGCGCCTCTCTCTCTTCCCCTCCCCAATCCTATTCCAACTAGGAAAGGGGGGGGTCCTACTCCCTGGGAGTAGGACTCTCCAGCGCCGCTTTGGGCTGGCCGCACTTCCCCTTGCTCCTTTATATATACGGGGCAGGGGGCACCCCAGACACACAAGTTGATCTACGGATCGCCTTAGCCGCAGCGGTGCCCCTCGCACCATATTCCACTTCGTCATATCGTCATGAGCTTAGGCGAAGCCCCGCGCCGGAGAAGTCATATCGTCATGAGCTTAGGCGAAGCCCCGCGCCGGTGGAGCATCATCATCGCCACCACGCCGCCGGTCGACGGAACTCATCCCCGACGCTTTGCTGGATCGGAGCTCGGGATCGCCATCGAGCTGAACGTGCGTAACTCGGAGGTGCCGTGACGCTCGGTGCTTGGATCGGTCGGATCGTGAAGACGCACGACTACATCAACCGCGTTGTTATAACGCTCGCTTTCGGTCCACGAGGGTACGTGGACGACACTCTCCTTCTCGTAGCTATGCCATCACCATGGTCCCGTGTGTGCGAGGAATTTTTTTGAAATTACTACGCTCCCAACAGATACAACGGAACGAAGGTACCAAAACATGGGAGCCGGGCAAACCCAACTATTGACCCAGACATGATTCGAGCCGATGCATATAGTGCTATAAGTTTGGGGTGCCGACTTGTGAAAGTGTTCGACTTATCATACCATAATGCGGAAATATAAGCCCTGGTGTATATTAGCCGCACTAAAGTGTACTGGATGCAACATGCCGTGAATGAACATATGTATGAAAAGAAATGCAATTATAAGCAAAAGGTGCTGCATTGTTTTATTCAATAAGTGCTGCTACTTAATGCGTAACGATACAAATAGTGCGATAAGCAAGGTATGGGACTGTTAAACATGTCCTCTCCGTGGGTAGGCTGCAGATTGGTGTATAAAAATGCTCGTAATGGAGACCACCAGATATTTGTTGTAGCCTTTATCCTTCCCTGGCTGTTGATCGTGAGTTCGGCAGGTTCGCTGCACGGACAGGCCTCTCGACAAACGGAGTCCTGTGGGTAAAAAGTAAAAGGTGAAAAGAAAAGAAAAGGAACGACACACTTGAGAGCCCCCGTGTGGTTGAGCCGCAGTCCTGGGTTTATCGTGCTCGTGCCCCTCTCCCCATGCCCATGGTATCTTCGTGAGTGTAATGGTGTACGCCAAGGACCTGCTTTGACGCTTTCACAGGGCTGGGGTTAGCCGCATCGCTACGCTGCGTGCTCGAACGTGCTGTGATCTTGTTGTAAGTTACTCCGGCGCCGCTTAGCTGTGTCCGCCGCTTAACGGCCGGACTCGAGAATTGCCTTAAGAGGCTGCATTGCACTTCGCCATGAGAGCATTGTATGTTCCTCCGCGCGGAGAGAACCTTCGTGTTTCCGCTGACCGTGATGACTCGAGGGCCTGGCATCTTGAGCTTGAGGTATGCGAGTGCGGCACCGCTGAACTTTGCAACGCTGCACGTCCGAGCAAGGCATGATAGCCGCCATGAATGGGACTATGTTGAAGATTAACTCGCGCTTCGAAGTTATCCGGGATCCAAGACCACTTCCAGTAATTGAGCCTGCATAATTGGCTTTACACCTGGTATGACGCCTTTAAAGGTCGCTTTTGGTAGGTTTAATCCTTGAGGGGTCTATGCCCATTTTGCGACCGATCCCGGTACAGCAGGTTCAGGTTGCTACCGCCGCCCATCGACTCGTTAGGTGAAATCCATCGATGATTGGCGCCTAAGACCAAGTGGCGCGAATCCGCCGTGGCGGATGTCGGTGGGTGGTCCTTCGGTCAAAAGTGATCGGGCAAGAAGACCATGGATTGAACTGGGCAACTGGCTCCATCGCAGACATCCCCGAGTGCACGCTCTCCCTTTTGGGTATGTGCGCTATGATATCATGTTCACCGTCCGCACTGTGGGGGCAAAACCTTCTGTCCTCTATTGTTCGGGCGGTTGGGTCTCGCCCTCGCTATCGCTATGCAGCACCTTGTCATTGTTTTCGCAATCAACTTGCCTGCCTGCTTGAATACCCAACAATCCTCGCTGGTGTGGTTAGCTGGCTTTTCGGGTGCCGTGTATCCGCACAAGCAATCGAGTATTCGGTCCAAATTGGACGGACTCGAGTAGTTCTTTGAATGGCTTTTTCCACGACCGGTTTAGAGCCTCAAATCCGCATTGATTGCCGATCTCAATATTGTCGCCGCACGCGGCGCTTTGTTTTTGTTACGACACGGCCTGCCATTTCGGGTCCTTGAAGTCCGGACTGCCAGAATTTTTGCCGAGGTTGTTGCTGCGTGCTAGCCAGCTGTCCTCACCCGCGCAAAGCGGGTCATGAGTGATGTGAGGGCTGCCATGGATTTCGCTTTTCCTGCGCTAGGTGCCGGCAAGCCACACGTCATGGATGTTATGCTTGAAGGCCGCGAGGGCCTCCGCATCCGGACAGTCGACGATTTGGTTTTTCTTGATTAAGAACCGTGACCAGAATTGTCTGGCCGATTCGTCTGGCTGCTGAATTATGTGGCTTAGGTCATCAGCGTCTGGTGGTCGCATATAAGTGCCCCGGAAGTTATCGAGGAATGCGGCTTCCGTGTCCTCCCAGCTCCCAATTAACTCGCCGGCAAGCTGTTGAGCCAATGCCGCTGGTCCTTTAAGCTTGAGGGGAGGTATTTGATGGCGTGAAGATCGCCACCGCGGGCCATGTGGATGTGAAGGAGATAGTCTTCGATGCAAACCGCGGGTCTGTTGTGCCATCATAGGATTCAATATTGACGGGTTTAAACCCTTCGGGATTTCATGATCCATTACTCGCCTGTGAAGCATAGTGGGTGTGCGGCGCCTCAGATCGGGCGATATCACGACGGAGCTCAAAAGAGCTTTGTCTGCTTTTGTTCGCCCGGCCGACTTATCGTGGTCCAGCGCGACGGTTGTCGCCACGCATGGTAGCGCCACGCGATCCATAGATTGATCTTGATTGTGTTGCCTTGTCCTCTAATATATCTCGCAGGTCCGGAGCGCCCCTCGTGGCCGTGGTGCTTTTGAGCGATGCCGGGTACGGTTCTAGTGAAGGGCCTAGAGGCCTTCTTCCGCGCGACCACGGGTGGTCGGTCACCGATTTTCTCCCGGTGATGCGGGTTCGTAAGCCTCCTCCTCTAATCGGGGAGCAGCTTATGCTTAGGGTAGCTTTTGAGGGCGCTCGAGCTCATGCTCTTCACCCATCCGTCCGGCCAGCAGATCCCGATTAGCTCTAAGTCGTTGCTGCTTTTCTTGAGGCTGTTCGCCGTGGCTATAAGCCCGCGCCTAAAACGCCTTGTTCGACGGATCCTCGTGCACGATTTAATTCATTGTCGCCGAGGCTTGCTTCATCTTCGGAGGGAGGCATATAATCCTCACCTCTTCTTCCGCCGCCTCTCGTGAGGGCTGGCGCTCCATCCTCCCCGTGCCGGATCTTGCCGAGTGGATTATCTTCGCACCGTCCGGTGTATTGTTATCTCCGTGCCGGAATCTTCATTCTTGTTGTGGCGGATTTAGAGCGGCGCCACGACGCCGGGCGCTTGGGCTGTTTTTTTGAGGGTCATCCTCCTTGTTCCTTCGCCATTCCCATCCTTTGGGATATCCACCATGTATATGTCATATGATGAGGTGGCTTTCCAATGCCCGGTAGGCGCTGGTTCTGTTCGCCTCCGCATCTTCGCCCATAACGCCGATGTCTTCGAGTCGTGGTCTAGCATGTCGGTTAGATCGCCGACAGCGGCTACAAAGTGGGCGTGGTGGGCTTTGAATTTCTTCGTCGTCCGATCCCAACCGCCCCGACCGCAGTCCGCCAGGGCTCTCCTGGATAAGGAGAGAAACTTTAGTGAATTCAGGATGTCGCCAAAGGGCGAAAAGCCGAAAGATGTCCGCGGCCATGAACTCCATAACGGGCGCCCAATCGGATTCGATTGGCAAGGGCGCGGAGGGTTCGGAGTCCGGAGAGGAGTCCGACACCCTGGAGTCGAGGTCTTCGTAAAGGACAGGGATGGAGTTCGGCTCGATCACCGTAGAGATTAGAGCCCCCGAGGCGGTGTCCCACCACTCGTCCTCGATCGGGGAATCCGGCTCCGGATTAAGAGTCGGAGCGGATTCTGGTGCGGCCTCCAAGGCACTGTTCGACTGCAGAGCTAGATCATGCCCATCGAGACAAAGGCGGCGCTGCTATTGCGGCTCGAACTGGTCAAGATCAAGTCTCCGCGATATCGGCCGATAGTTTAAATCTTCCAAATCTGACTCGACGCCAGGGGCGAGCTTCGATCTGCTCCAGATGGCTGCTTAATTGGCCCGCAAAGCAAAGCCGCCAACACAAAGATCTGTCCGGGAGAAAACTCTCACCCCGACCGCCGCTGTTGATGATCAAAGGAGCCATCGAGCCTATTGGTGACGGCACGCAGGAACTCTCAATGAAAGCACCAATGTCGGTGTCAAACCGACGGATCTCGGTAGGGGGTCCCGAACTGTAGCGCCTAGGCGGATGGTAACATGAGACAAGGGAAACGATGTTTTACCCAGTTCGGCCCTCTTGATGGAGGTAAAACCTCACGCCCCGCTTGATTAATATTGATGATGTGTGTTACAAGAGTGGATCTACCACGAGATCAAAGAGGCTAAACCCTAGAAGCTAGCCTATGGTATGATTGTTGTTCGCCCTATGGACCGATGCCATCCGGTTTATATAGGCACCCGAGAGGGCTAGGGTTACACAAAGTCGGTTACAAAGGTAGGAGATCTACATATCCAGACGCCAAGCTTGCCTTCCACGCCAAGGAAAGTCCCATCCGACACGGGACTAAGTCTTCAATCTTGTATCTTCATAGTCTTGGAGTCCGCCGATGATGATAGTTCGCTATCCGGACACCCCTAGTCCGAACTCCTCAATCATCAACACACCATTTGTTACTTGGAGAGTGGTGTCTCCTAGATTGGCTAGGTGTCACTTGGGAGCCTCCGACAAGATTGTGGAGTTGAACCAAGGAGTTTGTAAGGGCAAGGAGATCGCTTACTTCGTGAAGATCTACCGCTAGTGAGGCAAGTCCTTCGTGGGCGACGGCCCCGTGGGATAGACAAGGTTGCTTCTTCGTGGACCTTTCGTGGACTCACAAGAACTGCACTTTGTTGGTTGAAGTCTCCATCAACGTGATGTACGATAGCACCACCTATCGGAACAACGACAAAAACAGCCGTGTCTCCAATTGTGTTTGAATTCTCCAAACCCTTCCCTTTACATTCTTGCAAGTTGCATGCTTTATTTTCCGCTGCCTATATACTCTTTGCATGCTTGCTTGAATTGCGTGGAGATTGCTTGACTTGTTCAAAGATAGCTAAAATCTGCCAAAGTCTAAAATTGGGAAAAGGTTAAGTTTTTAATTGGTCAAGTAGTCTAATCACCCCCCCCCCCTCTAGACATACTTCAAGGTCCTACACAAGGTATGCAGAAACCTTGTTCGCATTCAGCGCGAATGATTGAGCTAGTATGATGAAAATATTTTTATGATGCGCTCTAGGGCGATGACCAAAATTGAGGCTCTTAAGAAGGCTGTGGCCGAAGCCGAGAAGAAGGCAGCCACAGAGCAGGCTCTTCGCGAAAAGCACGAGGCCAGGGTTATTGAAGCTGAGCAAGAGCTTCAAGAGGCCGTGGAGAAATGCGAGACCTTGGAGCAGAGTTTATCAGGGAAAGATTCCGAACTCTCCCAAGATTGCCAAGCCGCAAGTGATGCCCGCGGGAAGCCCAGGGCGCCCTGAAGGAAATCCAGGAGGCGAGAAAGATTGCAGCTGGTAAGGCTTTTTCTATGCAAAGCGTGTATGTGAAAGGATAAAATCACGTTTACTAATTTGAATTCGGATTTCTCCAGGGGTATTTACGGAGCTGCCACACAGCATATCTGATGCCGCTCAATTCTACCGAGCCGAAGAAAGGAGCAATGCGGAGAAGCTCTTCTGGTCGCAGTATCTGGTGCTGAATTATCCGGTGCCATTTGCCGATCAGCTGAAACAGCTGATCGAACTTCATAAGGCGGCCGAACTAGCCATGAAGGATTTAATTATTCGGCTATGGCCCGCCGAGCCGATTCCAAGCAGCTACTTCGGGCTCGTGAAGCGGCTTGTGAGTGCCTTTCCTTGACTTGATGTCATCAGGCGGTCGGTCTGTATTGAGGGTGCGCGAATGGCCTTCGCCCACGCAAAGGTGCATTGGGGGGAGATGGATGCTGAAAAGCTGATGACCGAGGGACCGCCGGAGGGGAAGGAGCACCGCAAGCCCGAATTATATTAATGATAGTGTCCTGAAAGGATCCCGCCTTGCGGCAAAGCAATGCACCAGGGACATTATATTTCCATGAATACAGTCATGTTGTCCTTTTAATGTTAAACAAGGTCATTTATATTACTTATTGCTTGTTATTTGAAATTTTTTGCTCCTGCGCGGCCGTTTTATATATATTAATCCTGAGAGTTGGCCAGCCGTCGGCTTCTGCCCCCATGTAGGAAGTACGGGGGTGTTTGGGATAAACCTGAGCACTCTTTATCCCAGTTTTGGGTCCTTGAAGGAGGTGTTCTGCACAACGAACTAGGCAATCGGACTATAAGGCTTTATCACTCTCACTTAGCCATAGGAGTTTGACAAAAGGAAGGTAGGCGCAGCCCCTAGTGTTCGGAAGACCGCATGAGGGGCTCTATGAGCACCCGATCGGAAGAAAAACCGATCCATCGCACGCTGCATTAATTATCGCATTATGCAGAAGAAATACTTAAAGATTTTATAACCTCTCGAACAGCCGACAAGCTCGCCAGATCATGACAGTCAGTTTGCTTTCATCGAGGCGCTTATCCGAAGAACCGGGACACAATCACAGTAGTTCTCCCTGTGCTTCCCTAGCCGATATAGCGGAACGTAAGGCAGCAAAACATAGGAGCCGGACAAACCCAACTATTGACCCAAGACATGATTCGGAGCTGATGCATATAATGCTACAAGTTCGGGGTGCCGAACGACCATGAAGGTGTTCGGACTTTATTGCCATATTATGGGTACAATGAAGCCCCTGGCGTGTTAAGGCATATCGCGATATGCGGATGCCATTTGACAAAGAGTGTCAATAAGAAAAAATAGCATATAAGCGTCATATAAAGCCACATGTTGGAAAATAACACGTCGATGCGTATGAGTACAGGTAATGTGATAAAAATAAATATGACTTTGGAACTTGCTGAGACTAGGCGGGAGGAGGCTGTGTGCGGATCCGTAGTGTGGTCGGATGGTCATCAATGGGCATCTCTAAGGATTCCCTTACACATTCGAGCTGTTTCCATGACGCCAGTCCTGGCCTACGCAAAAGTGGGCCTGCAAAGAAAGTGAAAAAAAGATATTTATGTGCCATGGAGCGGTTAAGCCGCATTGTTGGCCTATCCTAGTTGTGCTTCCGTTTACTGCCGGAGTGTTTTAATTGAGCTCCGGACAAGCCGGGCTATCCTGCCGCGGAGTAGTTCAGACTCCCTTGACGGTGTCCGGGAGCTTGGCCATCGACTCGAGGTTCGATTGAAAGATGCCTTTCGTTGCTTCTACTTTCAAGGCGGTGGTACATTCTTCGGCGCAGAGGTGGAGTTCGCCCTTGCCATTAACTGTTATGACGCCACGCGGATCGGGCATCTTGAGCTTACGGTAGGCATAGTGTGGCACCGCGTTGAATCGAGCAAAAGTGGTTCGTACGAGCAGTGCATGATAATTACTGCGAAAAGGGACAATGTCGAAGGTTAACTCTTCGGTACGGTAATTGTCCGGTGATCCGAAGACTACCTTCAGAGTGATGGAGCCTGTACAACGGGCCTCCACACCTGGTATAACACCTTTAAAGGTGGTTTTAGTGGGCTTGATCATCGAATGATCAATACCCATCTTGCGTACTGTGTCCTGATACAGCAGGTTTAGACTGCTGCCTCCGTCCATAAGGGCCCGCGTGAGGTGAAATCCGTCAATTATTGGGTCAAGGACTAGTGCGGCTGAATTGCCCTGATTGGTATTGGCCGGACGATCCGTACGGTCAAAAGTGATCGGCCATAGTGTATATTGTGGGGCGACTGACTTCGTCAAGTCGACATCCGTAAGAGTGCACATCCGTTCCAGCTTGGGAATGTGGGTGGCGTTTATCATATTCACCGTTTTGATTTGCGGGGGGAATTTCCTTTGCCCTCCTGTGTTCGGTGATCGGGGCTCCTCGTCGTTATTATCGCTTTGAGACCCCTTCTCCTTGAGTGTCGGCACCTGACCTGCCAGCTTGTTTGAAGACCCATCATTCTCTATTGGTATGATTGGCTGGTGTTCCTGGGGTGCCATGAATTTGGCATGGACGATCGAGTATGCGGTCTAGACTGGATGGGCCCGAATTGTTCTTTTGGAATGGCTTTTTCCGCTGACCGGATTTAGAGCCACTGAATCCGGCATTGACTGCCGTGTCTTTGGGGTTATCACCATTTTTGTGACGCTTGTGTTTGTTGTGTCGGGGCTTGCCGCTGCTATCTCTGGCCTCTGGTGTGACAAGATTGCTTGCTGTGTTGTTGCTACGAGCCAACCAGCTATCCTCGCCCGCACAAAAGTGTGTCATGAGTGTCGTGAGGGCTGCCATGGACTTAGGCTTTTCTTGGCCGAGATGTCGGGCAAGCCACTCGTCCCGGATATTATGCTTAAAGGCCGCTAGGGCTTCGGCATCCGGAGAGTCGACAATTTGGTTCTTTTTAGTTAGGAATTGAGTCCAGAATTTCCTGGCTGACTCTCCGGGCTGTTGGATTATGTGACTTAAATCATCAGCATCTGGTGGTTGCACATAAGTGCCCTGGAAGTTATCCAGGAATGCGTCTGCCAGGTTCTCCCAACTTCCAATGGAATTTGCCGGCAAACTATTCAGCCAATGCCGATCCGGTCCCTTGAGTTTTAGTGGGAGGTACTTGATGGCGTGTAGATCATCCCCGCGGGCCATGTGAATGTGGAGAAAGAAATCTTCTATCCATACCGCGGGGTCTGTAGTCCCATCGTAGGGCTCGATATTTACGGGCTTAAACCCTTCTGGGAATTCATGATCCATTACTTCGTCAGTGAAGCATAGGGGGTGTGCGGCGCCTCTATGCTGGGCTACCTCAAGACGCAGTTTAAATGAGTCTGGTCAGTTTTATTTGGCCCGGCCATATTTTCTTTTAGTGTATCCGGCGTGACGGTCATCGTCACGGGTTGGGGCTTGCCCCCGTGATCCGTAGATCGATCTTGACTGACCTGCTTTGTTTTCCAATTTGTCTCGCAGGTCATGTGTGGAGCCCCGGGCCTTCGTGTTTTTGTTTGATTGGCGACGGGGTGCGGGCTGGACTTTAGGCTGATACTCCGCTTTGTCTCGGCCATGAGGTGGCCGGTCAGCCGCATCATGCGCTGGTAGTGTAGGTTTTAATGCCTCCTCCTCGAGTTGAGGTAGCAACCTGCGCTTTGGGTAACTTTTTGTTGGGCGTTCGAGTCCGTATTCCTCGGCCGCCAGGACCTCAGTCCACCTATCAGTTAGCATATCTTGATCAACTTGAAGCTGCTGCTGCTTTTTCTTCGTGCTTTTGCGGTGGCTATAAGTCTGGCGCTTGAAGCGCCCCGCCGACGGGTCCTCGTGCACGATGAATTCTTCGTCACGATGTTGGAATTAAACACCACAAAAGCCTCCCATGATGGTACGTGTCCAGGTTGATATGCATACATGTATCCGTAGTGCTAGAGCTTGTCTCCGAGTAGTATTGGAATTAGCTTCCAGTAGTTTTCCTCTTGTAGCTAGCTAGCTCGGTACTAGTATTTATATGCGCAAACAGCCCTGCACTTTGTACCTTGAGTTTGAAGCAATAAAGCATACACAAGGCACGACACGAGCCTTTGGCAATACGTCGGCGCCTCGCGTGTGTGTGTTTGGGTTTCCGCCGTGCTGGCTGCTAGTGCGTATGCGGCTATTAGTAGATCGCTTTGGTCACCGTGGTACGACGCAGTATTTTGCTTCGCCACTTGGGGCAGGAACCAAGACTGTCGCCAAGTTCTTCGCCATCGCTCGTTGTCGGTCATTTGCGTGTTGCCGAAAGTACTCAGCAGCACACCGGGGCCAATAATTGGTATCTAGAGCAAGGTGGATCTCCTAGTAATGGGAGGTCATGTCGGACGACGAGAAGACCAAGCAGCTGGCTGAGTACTCCGGTGCGGCTAAAGTAATTGCTGCTCCGTGAGATCGAGTATCCACGATTCGACCATGGGAACTTCGTGGTGTGGGCGACCATGATGGAGTGGGCGCCGAGGCCAATGAGCTCGGGAAGCCGCCGACCCCGGCGGTGAGGAGTACCTTAAGGGTGGTGCCTTGTATCGAAGGATCGCCAGTTATCACAGCCATCCGCCGTGATGCCGTGGACGGCAGCAGCATCTTATCTCAAGACATCAGCGAAGGAGGCATGGGACACGCCAAGACGTTGCATCTAGGGCACTTCGCAGCGCAAGGCTTAACTTGCAAACTTTGTCAAGAGTTATGAGAATCGAGGATGGGAGAAGACGAGACGGTGGACGCCTTCGCAGCGAGGGTTGCTTCCATGGTGAACGGATTCGCAGCCTCGGAGAGAAGTTAGAGGACATCTCCGTGGTCCGGCGCTTCCTACGTGCCGCTTCCACCGCTACATGCCGATTGTGTCAGCGATCGAAAGCAGTGTGTTGATCTCAAGACTCTCACTTTGATGATTCGTTGGTCGCCTAAGGCCCATGATGAGCGGATGAAGCTGAGTTACGGTGATGCAAAAGAGGATGAGTACCTGATGCTAATGCATGCTCAGTGGCTGGCATTGGTTTCCAAGGAGAACAATTTCGACAAGGCGCCCGGTAGCAGCGGAAAGTACCATCCCGCAAAGGACACCGACGAACAGTCGGAGAAGCCAAGGAAGAAAAAGTTCGACAAGAGGAAGATCCGCTGCCACAACTGTAATCTGCTCGGACACTTCAAGTCGGAGTGTAAGAATCCCCCGAAGGAGAAGGCGCTCATGGTCCAGCAAGGTGATGAAGGTGACATGATGTTGATGTGTGAACTCGTGGACGAGGAGGATCCAGTTCTTCAAGTGTCGGCTAAAGAAATTGTCGCGCTCCGTGAAGAAAAAGTTCGATCTCAAGATCGTGGTTCGGAAACTCGTGTCGATGCTACGGACATGGGGGGGGGGGTGATTCCAAAGATTACGTCGATGTTACGGGCATAAGTGCTAACTTCGCTGGAGCGGACGCAACTATTGCCGCGTGTGCTCGGCCATGGAGAAGCAGTCTTCGTACGACGCGTTCAGAGAAAATAAAGGCGTACGTGGTGCCGAAAGTTCACGAGGTAACAACATACACAAGTGCAACTGTTGTTGATGCTGGTGCAAAGGTCGACACGAGTGCGGCGGCTATAGACACACGGAAAGAATCTGCTGGATCGAGTCATGCGGTGGCTTGCTCGAGAGACGCGCGTGCCAGCTGTGGAGGCAATTCCAGCTCGATGGTCTCTGGTGGAAAGTGCGTAGCAACTGAGCCACGCTGCCCAGTAACAGGCAGATGTGGAGTCCCACCAGAGAGGAGGCTAGCCAATTTGCTTGTATGGCCAAGAGAAAGCGGCCTAGCAGGAAGGTTGCTAGGTGGCTCACGTGATGAGCTTGGCCCATCACTAGAATCGCCTGGAGTTGCAAGTCCAGGAGTGATCACGTGTGCAGCTTCGCCATGATTGGCCACAACAACGCAAGGAAACGGGAAAGTCGAGGCATCGCTGCTAAAGGTACAAGGGGCCACGCAAGCAATATCGCCTCCAACAGTGATAGAGGAAGAAAGGACACGTCTATCCACAACCGATCATCTACGCCCGGTGTCAGACATGCATCCGGAGCAAGCTCTTTGGACAATAGACCCGGAAAAGATGAAACGGAGTGGGCGGCGGTGTCTAGCAAGCGCCAAGGAACCAGCGGAATTCGACGACGCAAATACAAAGGAGTGTTGGCGTCATGCAATGGAAGAGGAGTTGAGGTTGATTCACGACAACAATGCATGGGAGCTTGTGGATCTTCCCAACAACGAAAAAGTCATGGATCTCAAGTGGGAATTTATGATCAAGAAAGATGCCGAAGGGTCCGTGAAGCACAATGCAAGGCTAATGGACAAAGAGTACGTGCAAGAGGATGGTGTGTACTTTGAAGAAGTGTTCGTTCCTGTTGAAAGGATGGAATCGGTGAGACTACTCATCGCTTTTGCGGTTCAGGAATCATGGAAGATACATCACTTGGATGTAAAATCCGTGTTTTTGAATAGCGAGTTGGAAGGAGACGTGTATGTGAATCAGCCACCGGGATTCATCAAAGTGGGAGAAGAACACAAGGTACTGAAGCTACACAAAGTCTTGTACGGGCTACAACAAGGCTCTCGGACATGGAACATCAAACTTGATCGGATGATGATTTCTCTTGGATTTGAGAAAGCCCCACTAGAGCATGCGATGTACAAGAGAGGTGAAGGAAGGGATCGTCTACTAGTTGGCATCTACGTCGATGACCTATTGATTACTGGAGCAGATGAAGACGTGATTGCAAAGTTTAAGCTACAAATGAAGGAGCTTTTCAAGATGGATGATCTAGGTTTATTGAGTTGCAACCTCAGGATCGAGGTACATCGAAAGCCGAAGGGGATCACACTATGCCAGGAGGCATATGCAAGGAAGGTACTTGAAAGAAGTGGCATGAAAGATTGCAATCACGTTGTCGCTTCAATGGAACCTCGTCTTGAGATGAGCAAGAAGGAGATGGTGAAACTACTTGGCTACAGTGGTAGTGACAAGGAAGGAATTGTTGGCGACCGTAAGTGTACCTCGGACGTGGCATATTTCCTTGGTGAAAGCATAGTAAGTTGGCTATCACGAAAGCAGAAAGTGGTGGCATCGACTTCAAGTGAAGCAGAGTGCAAAGGTGTGTGGCTAGGACGACTACACAGTGATCTCATGGATCGAGATCCGGAGCAAGTGGTGCTCAATGTTGACAGTGAGTCTATAACTTTTCTACCTGAAAATCCAGTGCGGCATGACAGGAGCAGGCACATTGATATGATGTATCATTACATAAAGGATTGCATGGAAGAAGGTAAGATGAAGGTCAACTACAGCTTGCACCGATGATCACCGCGTATATCCCGACTAAACTTTGATCGAGAGAACATCCTGAAGATGCGAAGAAGAATCGGCCGATGCAAAGGACGTGACGACGCCGATTTAGGGGGTGATTGTTGGAATTAAACACGACAAAAGCCTCCCATGATGATACGTGTCCAGGTTGATATGCATACATGTATCCGTGTAGTGCTAGAGCTTGTCTCCAGTAGTATTGGAATTAGCTTCCAGTAGTTTTCCTCTCGTAGCTAGCTAGCCTGGTACTAGTATTTATATGCGCAAACAGCCCTGTACTTTGTACCTTGAGTTTGAAGCAATAAAGCATACACAAGGCTCGACATTTAGCCTTTGGCAATACGCCGACGCCTCGCGTGTGTGTGTTTGGGTTTCCGCCGTGCTGCTGCTGTGTGCATGCGTGGCTATTAGTAGATCGCTTTTCGATCAGCCGTGGTACGACGCGTGTATTTTGCTTCGCCACTTGGGGCAGGAACCAAGACTGTCAGCAAGTTCTTCGCCATCGCTCGTTGTCGGTCGCTTATGCGGTCGCCGAAAGTACTCGGTGCATAGCCCTGGGCCAACAGCCGAGGCTCACCTCGTCTTCGGAGAGGGGCATGTAATTGTCATCCTCCGAGTCTCCATTCGTTACCTGTTTCTCAGGGCTAGCTTGCCCGTTCTCCCATCCGGCTTGCTCGAAGCTTGGCTGGGCGGGGTTGTTTTCGTCTTCGGCACCATCCGGAGTGCTATTGTCTCTGGTGCCAGTATCGCTATTTTTGCTATGGCGGGGCTTAGAGCGGCGCCTATGACGCCGGTGCTTAGAGTGCTTCTCAAGGGGATTATCCTTCGTTGCCTCATCGCCATTGCTTTCTTTGGGTGTGTCACCATATATATATATGTCATATGATGAGGTGGCTGTCCAGCGCCCTGTGGGCGGTGGTTCCTGTTCTTCTCCGGCATCTCCGTCCATACCATCGATGTCTTTGGAGTCGAAGTCAAGCGTGTCGGTTAAATCGTCGACAGTGGCTATTAAGTTGGTGGTGGGTGGGGAATGAATTTATTCGTTGTCCGCTTCCCACTCAAGCCGGACATAGTTCGGCCAAGAGTCTCCTGACAGGGAGAGAGATTTTAACGAATTTAGCACATCACTCAAGGGTGAGTGCTGGAAGATATCTTCGGAGGTAAACTCCATGATCGGTGCCCAAGCAGGTTCGACAGGCGTGGATGTGCGCAGTTCGGAACCTATGGCCGGAGACGAGTCCGAGGGTCCGATGACGTAGACCTCATTAGAGGTGAAGTCTGTGTTTGGCTCTACCGCCGATGAGTGTGCGGCCTCCGTGGCGGGGTCCATCCATCCGCCCTCGGATGGCACGATTTGCTCCAGATTAAGAGCCGGGGCAGCCGCAGGCATGATCTCCCGAACACCGTCCAATGGCGAATCTAAGTCATGCTCATCGTGACTATTCGGCGCGCCTATCATGGGCTCGAATCCGTCGAAGATCAAGTCTCCGCGGATGTCGGCGGTGTAGTTCAGGCTTCCAAACCTGACCTGATGGCCAGGGGCATAGATATCGATCTACTCCAAATGGCCAAGCGAATTGGCCCACAGTGTGAAGCCGCCGAATATGAAGATCTGTCCAGGAGGAAAACCTCACCCAGGATCGCATCGTTGTAGATGATTGAAGGAGCCATCAAGCCTTACAACGACGACACAGTGGAACTCTCAATGAAAGCACCAATGTCGGTGTCAAAACCAGCGAATCTCGGGTAGGGGGTCCTGAACTGTGCGTCTAAGGCTAATGGTAATAGGAGGCGGGGGACACAATGTTTACCCAGATTCAGGCCCTCTCGATGGAGGTAATACCCTACTTCCTGCTTGATTGATCTTGATGATATGAGTATTACAAGAGTTGATCTACCACGAGATCGTAGAGGCTAAACCCTAGAAGCTAGCCTATGATTATGATTGTTGTTCTCAGTCCTACGGACTAAACCTTCGGGTTTATATAGACACCGGAGGGGGCTAGGGTTACACAGAGTCGGTTACAAAGAAGGAGATCTACATATCTGAATCGCCAAGCTTGCCTTCCACGCAAAGGAGAGTCCCACCCGAACACGGGACGAAGTCTTCAATCTTGTATCTTCATAGTTCAACAGTCCGTCCAAAGTATATAGTCCGGCTGTCCGAGGACCCCCTAATCTAGGACTCCCTCAGCAGGCATCCACTCTGCCTCTAAACCTCCATTTCTCTTTTTGTCATGGTCATATTTTTGCAGAATTTAGTTAGAACCATCAAGTGAGCTTCAGTTAACTCACAAGCTTATATGCATCTAGAACTTTAAGTTATACTCAAATCTCTACAGAAAGGTGAAAAAACATGCAGGAACTAAGAACAGACTGTGAACTTCTAACAAAACCTCAAAACTGGCACATTAGGGGACATATCCTAATATTGAACGTAAGTCAGCATGAAGATCTCCCAAGATACAAACTTCGTGTAATTTATCATGAAATTTTTCCTTGATACAATCTAAAGTCCAAATTTTCATAAATCTTTATTACATAAAAATACTTCTGTTTTCTTTGATTAAATATGCATACCAGACCTCTCCAACAAGATGCACCCCTTCAAAATGCTTTATGAAGCTGACAGATATAGAAAGCATGTAGCCATACCTATTCTTGTGCATGTCTTCAGAGCTTGAGAAAAACGAGGTACCAACATCTTTCTAATAGTTTGCTGAGTGCTAATCACCTTGCCGGCTGAACAAACATGATGGTCAAAGTTCTAGTTAATTCAAACACAAACAACATAAAAAAATTGAGATAGAAGCCACTGCACACATAGTATTCTGAATCTGACAATCAATTGAATGGGCGCCTTTCTATTTGTACACTTATAGACATCTAAAATATCACAAATTATAGTTCAGATTTTGTTCACACCAGATTTTGTTCACACACTCTAGTAATTACTGGTAGTGAAAAAATGGTTTACAAATAGAACATGGTGTGATCTTCAAAAAAAGAGAATAGAACCTGGTGTGTTGTTGGTTCATATGTGCGTCTTCCTGTTTTCCTGTCCACTACTTAATTGGTGTTAAGAAGCTGACTCGAGCATCACGATGATACTTTCCTGTCCACTGGTCCATCACGGAGGGATCCTGTTTGCGAACGAGATGCGCGGACGTCAAAACAATGGCGGTTTTCTTCTCTTCATCCCGTTGGAACCACAACCCACAACACTTATTCAGTGGCACACGGCCTGCAATTAAAGCATATAAGTATGTGTTAACTAATTAAGAAACCAGGAGTCGCAACACTTAGTTTGCTAGGAAATGCTGATCGGCAACAAGCATGCATGATGTGATGAAAACACATACATACCGAGAGAGGAGGGGAGCCTAACGACAGATCCGGAGGCAAGAAGCACGGTGTCCTTTGTGATTTCACGGATTGGAAGAAGGCACCGATCATTGAGCAGACACGAGTGCGGAGGGCCGCGAGCCATGGTGAACATAGCATACCGATGGTCTAACATATAGAAAATTGATCGTGAGATTGATTAAGACACACGATTAGCATGTTAAAGAGGAAACGAGGAATCAAGAGGAAATTAATTTCACCTTTTTTTGCACTGTATTTGGCTTGGGCAAGCTCGAAGGCGTGGTGCGCGCCCGGATGGGAAGCTAGCTCGTCGGGGATGTGTGGTTCGTGGAGCAGAGGAATGGGTGGACCAGTGGATTCCTCCGTCACGGACTCAGTCACATCATGGACACGATATGCAGAACAACAATCGTCCAACAGGAACAACTAAACATCAACAAACATGCATGCAACAATCTGCCGTGATGAGGAAATGGGGCAAAAATCACCTGGTTTTGCTTCGGATTGAGGGGCATCGCCGCACTCAAAGGCTGCAAACATGGCTGAAGCCCGATCATGGAGTGTGCTGGGAGAGGCAACCTCTGCTGCCAGGCTTCTCTTCTTGGCTTCCTTTTGCGTCTCCGGATCCAGATTCCCCCTTGGGCATCTTCGCACCTTGTGCGCCACCGCCTCCCGCTTCCCTCTCCTTCTTCGGATTCTCCAGGTTCCGGTAAACAGGAACCTGGTGTGTTGTTGCTTCATATGAACCTGGAGGAGGGAGGAGCAGGGGCAGTGGCATGTGCGTCGGGAGGAGGTCGGGAGTGTGTGGGAGGGGCGCGCCGGGATCCAGGGAGGTTGGGGGTCGGGCGGCGCCGGGAGTGAGGGAGGAGGTGGGGCGGGACTGTCAGGACCGAGCTATAATTCAGATCACATACAGTGGATTTTGGGGGAAGAAATGGGGAAAACTCGCCCAGATCTAGGGTATCTGTATTAGCTATATGTTTACTTAGCCATCACGGCAATTCTCATAGAAGATTCGATGCCAAGACAGCCACAACCCGGCTGCTTTTATAGGTGGACAGTGTACTGGCAACAGCCTGAAAAGTAACAGTAACAACAATGAAACGGTACAGTAATATCTAACGGCTAGCGACGAGCATTGGAGAGGTGAGGAGCGATCTAAGCCGTCCCACTACTGAACCGAACAGCTAAGCTTATCTGAAGATATAACTGCACCCGTAACGGGCCTGACATTGCCCCCTCCTTGAGTCTTGACGTGTCCTCACGACGTTACTGCTGCTTCACGCCATGCTCTAGTAGTGTTGTTGAAGAACTCCGGGAATGTATACTTGATAAAATCTGCGTCTTCCCATGTTGCATCATCCGACAACAAGTTGATCCATTTGATACGCAATTGCACCACTGGCAAGTTGTGTCGAGGAACCTGTCGAACCTCTAGAACTTCCTCTGGTCCCATTTTGACTGTTCCATCCTGGTTGACTAGTGGTAGATTAGGATCAGGTATAGACTTATCCCCAATGTGCTTCTTTAACTGGCTCACATGGAACACTGGATGTATTTGCGCTCCACTAGGCAACTGCAATTTGTAAGCTGCATTGCCCACTCTCTGAATGACCAGAAAAGGACCATAATATTTGTTTTGCAACTTCAAAGCGCCTCTGAATCCAAATGCTGCTAATCTGTAAGGAGCCATTTTTAAGTAAACTAGGTCTTCAACTTGGAAACTTCTCTCAATCCTCTTAGTATCAGCATACTTCTTCATTCTGTTTTGTGCCAACACCAGATTATCTTTGAGTTGCTGTAAAATCTGCGGTTTGGCAGTTAGGAAGTCCTGTGGTTCTTCATCCTCAGGTCCAGGTATTGCTAATTCTGATATGAGGGGAGGAGGAAATCCATACAGGGCTTGGAAGGGAGACATTTGAATGGCAGTATGGTAAGTTGAATTATACCAGAATTCTGCCAGAGAGAGCCAAGATAACCACTTGGTAGGAGCAGATGTAGTCATGCATCTCAGATAAGTTTCCAAACACTGATTGACATGCTCAGTCTGGCCATCAGTTTGAGGGTGATAGGCAGTACTGTATCTAAGGTCCACTTTTAATGCAGAGAAGATTTCTTTCCAGAGTTGGCTGATGAAAATTCTATCCCTGTCAGATATAATGAGTTTTGGAGGGCCATGCAATCTGATTATAGTATCCACAAATGCTTGAGCCACACTCATTACTGAATAAGGATGAGACAGGGGTATAAAGTGAGAGTATTTTGTAAACCTATCTACTACTACCAATATCACATCCTTCCCTTCTGATTTGGGCAGTCCCTCAATAAAATCCATTGAGATGTGCTGCCAGGCCATATCTGCAATAAGCAGAGGTTCTAGCAGTCCAGGTTGCAAGCAATTCTCATGCTTGGCTCTCTGACAAACAGGACAGGTAGCAATGAAAGCTTCTACAGCTGCCTTTAGACCAGGCCAGTAGAAAATGCTTTTCACTCTATGATAGGTTGCTCTCCTCCCTGAATGGCCTCCTACAGGAGAACTGTGCAAGGTTGCAAGTAATTTTGCTACAGTTCAGGGGAGTTGCCCACATAAATTTTTCCCTTGTATCTTATAATTCCAGCTGCAAGAGAGTAATCTGGCAATTTATTACTCCCTTGAAGGAGGAGTTTTTCCAGTAACTGCAAGCTGGTAGGGTCTTGTTGATAACTTGCCAGTAGATCTTCTTCCCAAGTAGGAGTAACTGTATAAATAGCCATGCATTTAGGAAGAACTCTGGATAGTGCATCAGCTACTCTGTTTTGAAGGCCCTTTTTGTACTGAATAGTGAAGTTGAACTCCAATAGCTTCCTCATTAGTTTGTGCTGCACCCCTTTAGTGATTTTCTGATCAGTTATGAACTTTAGGGATTGTTGGTCAGTTTTAATGATAAACTCTTTCCCTAATAAGTAATGTCTCCATCTTTTTAATGCCTCCAAAATAGCCAGGGCTTCTTTTTCATATGTGGACATAGCAACATTTCTAGGGCATAGGGATGCACTATAATAAGATATTGGCCTGCCCTGCTGCATCAGAACAGCTCCAATTCCCTTCCCTGAAGCATCAGTTTCCAGAATAAATGGTTGAGAAAAATCTGGCAAAGCCAAAACAGGGGCAGATGTCAAGGCTTGTTTCAGTTGTTGGAAGGCTTGTGTATGTTCAGATAACCAGTGGAAATTTCCCTTTTTGAGCAAATCATGCAGAGGTCTGCAAATAACACCATATCCTTTTATGAATCTTCTATAATATCCAGCCAAACCCAAAAAACTTCTAAGTTTTGAGATATTCTCAGGTATTGGCCAGTCAGCTAAGGCAGAAATCTTTTGTGGGTCAGTGGCTACTCCATTTGCAGAAATCACATGTCCCAAATATTCCACTTGTGGGGCTGCAAAAACACACTTGGACAGTTTGGCAAACAGTTGATGTTCTCTTAAAAGTTCCAACACCAACTTTATATGTTCTAAGTGTTCCTTGAAGGTTTTGCTGAAGATTAAAATATCATCAAAGAATACCAACACAAATTTCCTCAAATAAGGTGCAAATATGGTATTCATTAATTCTTGGAATGTGCCAGGAGCATTTGATAGTCCAAATGGCATTACCAGAAATTCAAAATGTCCCAGGAATGTTCTGAAACAGTCTTGTGTATATCCTCAGGTGACATTCTGATTTGGTGATATCCAGGCCTCAAATCCAGTTTGGTGAAATAATTTGCTCCATGCAATTCATCCAAAAGGTCCTCTATAACAGGTATGGGAAACTTGTTTTTAATTGTAAGAGAATTCAGTTTCCTGTAATCTATGCAGAGCCTCATTGATCCATCTTTCTTTTTCACTAAAATTACAGGAGCTGCAAAAGGACTTTGACTGTGGCTAATGAGGTGTGCAGCCAGCAACTTCTTGATATGTTCCTCCATTTCTCTTTTCTGGTTTTGAGGCACCCTGTAAGGTCTAACTTGTGGTGGAGTAGCACCCTCCACTAGAGGAATTGTGTGGTCCAGGGCTCTATGAGGAGGCAGGGATTTAGGTTCCTCAAAGAGGTCAGCATACTCCAGCAATAATTTCTGTATTTATTGGGGAGTTTTAAAATCCTCTGGTGCATCCATAAGTATATTATTTATTTGACACAAGAAAACTTCAGGTCCTTTGTCCAACAGTTTCTTCACTTTCTTAACAGGAACTTCTTTCACACTAGCAGGAGTAGTGAATACTGCTGTAGATACTGTTTGCTTTCCTCCATGTGTAAAACTGAACTGTTTTGCAGGAATGTCAAAAGAAACAGGACTGACAACAGTAAACCAATCATATCCCAGTATTGCATCATGACTTGGTAGTGCTAGGGTTCTAAAATTGTGTGAAAGTGTCATTTTAGAAATCTGAAACTGGCAGTTAGGGACAACTGCAGTAGATGTTAATATGCCTCCCCCGGCAACTGCAATTCTTCTAGGCTTGACAGGTAACAAGTTGCAGTTTTCTTTAAATGCAAAGTCTTGATTTATGAAAGATGTGGTGCTGCCTGAATCCAACAGTGCAACTGCTCTTTTTCCATTTATATGGATGATTACTGTTGGTGTTGGGACTGCAAGTTGCTGACCCAATGCAAAAGCAGATATAAACATAGCTTGATCACCTTCATCCACTTGTTCTGCCTGCTCTTCTAACAGTGGTTCCTCTATGTCATAAGTGACTGGCTCTTCTTGTTCTTGTTGCATTGCTTGGACATTAGGTACTAATTTACATTTATGCCCATGTACCCATTTGTCCCCACATCTCCAGCATTCTCCCACTTTTCTAATTTTCTGAGCAGTACTGGCTGGAAGTTCAGTGTGTCTGATAGGGAACTGTTGTTGTATAACAGGAGCAACATTCACTTTGGGAGGATAATTTGTATTGCTCTTCTGATAGTAGTTGTTGTAAGGAACATTTGTCCTTTTTGCAGTTACAGCCACAGGTGGATGACAAGGTTCCACATCTCTAGCTAACCAATATGCATCTGTCAGTGTTTGAGGTCTCAAAGGTCTGATTTGGAACTTTATTCCTTCCCTTAAACCATTTACATAACATCTGACAAACCAAGATTCACCTAGCTCTGGATTTTCTTCTTGGACATCAGCCATGAGATCTTCAAATAGCTTTGTATACTCAGACACGGTACTGTTTGATTGCTTAACTGAATTAAAATTTTCAATTGAGTCATAGGAGCCTTGTGTGGAAAATCTTTTAGTAACCTCAGTGCAGAATTCTTTCCATGACACTTTCTTCTTTAGTAACACAGATCTTCGGAGCCATACATCTGCCTCACCAATCATGTATAATTGGGCCAGAGATACTTTATATTCTTCTGGTGCACCTGACATTTGAAAGTACTTGTTGCACTGCCTAATCCATCCCACTGGATCTTCTCCCTCAAATCTAGGAAAATCCATTTTAGGTCCTTTTGTTATGGATTTCATGAATTGACACTGCATGTCTTGCTCATATGTTTTAGCATATCCTGGCCACAACTGCCTATCTTTGCTTTGGTGGTTGTACTGCTGAAAGGCAGGAGTATAAGGATGATGTGTGGTGTTTACTGGAGTACCCAAGGGCTTGCCTGCTCTGTTCTGCCCTGCTGCTCATAACTAGGAAGAACTGCTGGTTTGGTAACTCTAACTGGAGGGAGATTGTGGAGTTGCAACTCTTCCAGTTGCCTTGTTTTCTCTTTTTCTGCTTCCAATTGCTTCCTTAATTGCTCTGTTCTGAGTGCTTGGTTTTGCAACTGTTCGTGCGATACTATGGGTGATTTAAGTCTCTGTTGAGAGCTGGAAGGTACATCAGTAGTATTTCCATGTACTGGTGCTTTGACTAAGGCTTGTAACACTGAGTTGATAGTCGAGAGTTGTTTGCCTAAATCCAGAACAACCTATTCAACATTGCCCACTTGAATTGCAATTTCCCCTTGCTTAGAGCTGATAGAGTGCACATCATCATGCAATTTGGCCATGTCAGCTTGCATCTGAGCCTGGTCCTTCTGCATGATTCCCACATCATCTCTCAGGGATAACATGTCTTGCAGATCCGCCTCGTCGATCGCCTTTGCACGACCCATCGCCCTGATCTGAAGAAGAAGTAAGGGATTTTACAACGGGAGTCCCCGCAACCTTTCCTCACTCCAGATCCTGCCGCCACCTCGATCCACGCCGCCAAGGTACACGGATCAGTGCATCAGACGCGGAATTTTACCAATTGAGCAGTGAGCTCAACCAACCGCTCCGGCTCGACTGATCTGTACCCGAACAGTGCACCACCGCCTACGCCGCCGTCGATCACCGCCACCACGCCGCCATCGACACTAGAGAAGAGGGTGGGAATTGGGTGGGAATACTTGGAGGAGAACCAATTTTCTGCCCGCTCGAGAACGTTATCGCCAAGGAATCGCTAGCTACTAATACCAATTTGTCAGGACCGAGCTATAATTCAGATCACAGACAGTGGATTTTGGGGGAAGAAATGGGGAAAACTCGCCCAGATCTAGGGTATCTGTATTAGCTATATGTTTACTTAGCCATCACGGCAATTCTCACAAAAGATTCGATGCCAAGACAGCCACAACCCGGCTGCTTTTATAGGTGGACAGTGTACTGGCAACAGCCTGAAAAGTAACTAACAGCAATCAAACGGTACAGTAATATCTAACGGCTAGCAACAAGCATTGGAGAGGTGAGGAGCGATCTAAGCCGTCCCACTACTGAACCGAACAGCTAAGCTTATCTGAAGATATAACTACACCCGCAACGGGCCTGACAGGGACGGCGCCGGGATCCAGGGAGGTTGGGGGTAGTGAGGGAGAAGATGGGGGCTGGGCGGCGCCGGGAGTGAGGGAGAAGGTGGGGGCGGGGCGAGCCAGGATCGGGGGAGGAGATGGGGCCGGCCGGCGCCGGGAGCCGGGGAGGAGGTCAGGGCTGGCGGCGAAGGGATCTGGAAGCCTCACTCGAGGGCACTTTGGAGGGCCGACTCGCTCGTGCGTGCGAGTCGTGGATTTTTTTTCGTGGGTTTTTTTCGTAGATCTTTTTTCGCTGATCTTTTTTTTGTTGAGGCATGTGCGAAGCGTGCGAGGGGTCGGAGGCATCGCTCCCTATTTATGTGGTTTTGTTTGGATTTTTTGGTGTACGGGTGGGAGGAGAGAGGGAGGAGGAAAAAAACCATGGTAAGTGGGACGAAAATTAACTAGCGGAGACTATCAACTGAACATTAGGAGTAGAGACTCTGTCGCAGACGTCTAAGCGCAACATTGACTTTGTTGCAAAACTGACAGTTGAATCTGAAACTCATCTCGCGATGATGCAAGACGTGGTGAGAGATATTCTCCATATTGGTACCGTTACTTTTGAGGAAAAGTACCTAGGCCTTCCAACGCCCGAGAGTCGCATGTCGCGAGGTAAATTTCAGAATCTGCAGTCCCGGTTGTTGAAAAGGATTATTGCGTGGGGCGACACCCTCTCTCTGGCTGGCAAGGAGACTATGATCGAAGGCAAGCGGAAAACACATTGGATAGCATGGCCAAGGATACAAGCTCAAAAAAGCAAGGGTGGTTTGGGATTCAGAGATTTCCGCCTCTTCAACTAGGCGCTCATAGCGAGACAGGCTTGGCGTTTGCTAACTAATCCCACCATCTTGTGTGCGCAGGTTCTCAAGGCAAGGTACTATCACGACGGGCGCCTCGAAGATACGGTATTCTCGGGGAATGCATCTCCGACTTGGCAGGCGATTCAGCATGGCCTCGAGCTCTTGAAAAAGGGCATCATATGGCGTGTCAGGGGCGGGCAGGACATCCGCATTTGGCGTGACCGGTGGCTACCTAGGGAGCCATCACGCCAACCCATATCCCTGCAGGGTACGTGCCGTCTAAGGAGCATGGCGGAGCTCCTGGATGGCGAGGGGTCCTGGCGCATGGACCTGCTCCGCCGCTACTTCCTCCCTGCAGATGTCGACGTCATCACCAGTATCCATACGTCGACCCGCGTCACCGAGGATATTATTGCATGGGCACCGGAGAGGAACGGTATCTTCACCGCTCGTCCGCCTACCGCCTGCCATGGACGAGCGCTGAAGGCCCTTCGCTTCCGCCACGAGCAGGGCACGGATGGTCATCGCGCCATCCGGAAGATCATATGGGGTGCCCTGCCCCTAAGGTACGCTGTGTTCGCTGAGAGTCGCCACCAACTCACTTGCTACTTGGGCCAATAAAGCCTCGCGACACCTCGAAGCCATCGACATTTGCCCCTTGTGTGGTGTTGAACACGGGATGGATTCCATGCGCTTTGCGTGTGTCCCCGGCAAGAGAGCTCTGGCGAAGTTATGGCCTTGGACCGGAACATCCCCAAGGTGGAGGCCATCACAACACCGCCCGAGTGGATCTTTTCACCGTTGGACCCCTTGGATGAGATGGCGAGACTGGTGGTACTCATGACCATGTGGAGAGTATGGCATGTCCGGAATGAGATCACACACGACAAGGCGCCACCCACTGCCGAAGCCTCTCGACGCTTTTTGCACGGATATATCAACTCACTCTTGTGCATACAGCAACATCCTGATGGTAACCTAGAGAAAGGGAAGATGGTGGTCCTGCCTTCACCACCACGCGCTCCAGAAAGTACGGTGCCCAAGGTGCTCGCACGCTGGGTACCGCCCCAGCCGGGCTTGGTTAAGTTGAACACGAATGGGAGCTACATAGCGGCCACAGGTGCGACGGGAGGAGGTATGATCCTGCGTGATGACAGAGGCGAGATCATCTACAGCGCATGTAGGGAGCTACGTACATGCGACAATGCTTTAGAGGCGGAGCTAGCAGCGTGCAGAGAAGGCTTGGAGCTGGCCTTGCACCGATCTAACCTACCTATTCTGGTTGAGTTGGATAGCGGAGGCGGTGTCGATGATTACAGCGCGAGATGGATAGATCATCACATCGCACTTATAGAGGAGATTCATAGGTTGGCTGGAAGCGATGCTAGGGAGATCTCTTTTACTCTTTGTAGCCGTCTGCGTAACAGGATTAGTCATGAGCTGGCGCTTATGGCCGTAGCACTCCAAGACAAAGCAGTCCTGCCTTATCACCGGGATGGATTTTGTTGTAAACCTGGCTCTCGCTGAGAAGCTTGAGTAATGAGAATTCCTTTTTCCCCGCAAAAAAAAACTCATCTCGCGATAAATCCAATGACCGACTAGGCGGCCAATTTTTTAAAAAAATCTACACCTGTGGTTGAGTTGGTTAGGTGGACAGTGGTATCCCCAACCCACCAGGGTTCAAATCCTGGTGCTCGCATTATTTCTGGATTTATTTCAGGATTTCCGCCGATGCGCTTTCGGTGGGAGGAGACGTTCCGTCAACGACGAGGCGCCTCGGTGACCTCAGAAATCTCAAGATGATATGTCGGCTCGCCTCTGAGGTGCTCATAGGGGTAGGGTGTGCGTGTGTGCGTTCATAGGGATGAGTGTATGCGCGTGTATATGAACGCTTATGTCTGTACTGATGCTAAAAAAATCAGATCACGTGGGAGGTTTCCAAAAAAAGCGGTGGGGTCGATCCTTCCAACGAAACGACAAAGGTGACTAGAGCGACACGAGCCAACAGAAGTAGGTTTTTGCCGCCGCCGCCGCCACGTCCGAGTTATACTCCGCCACGGCGGCCGCCGCCAAGTCTCAACAAAGATGGAACTGGACACCAGCACGCTGCAGAACCTCCACATCACCTCGAAGAGGACCCAAGGCCCGTTGCAGTTTCCGAAGGCGACCACGAAGGCATAGATGATCACGACGACGATGAGGGCTTGGAAGAGCCGCAGGTGACCTTATACGTCGCGGAGGAGCCAAAGGAACCATCGGGCCTCCCCAAGCGCTGGGGAAAGAACGGCCCGCTGGCGCCGCGCCACATGGTAGGGCCCGGCGGACTCGCCATGACAAGGGAGGAGAAGGACGGGGAGGTGGGGCTGGAGGAGTGGAGGATGCAGGGTTCGCCCGACGCCCGCGGGGGGGGGGCGCGAACAAGGAGGGGGGAGGGAGGGAGGGGGAGGAGGGGCACGACGCGTGCGGCCAGTGGCCGGAGGCGACGGGAGGGGTGGGCGGCCGGTGGCGGCGGGGAGGAGCGAGAGGAGGAACCCTAGTCGCAGGAGCCCTCCAGAGAACCACACTCATCCGCCTCTGCAGAAAACGGGCAGCTCCACACGAGGCCCGCCGCTCCAGCCACCGCACCGAGCACCACTCCGAAACCCCACCCATGAACAAACTCCTCCTTGCAGACCCATGGCGCAAAGCCCCCACTAGCAGAATAACCTTATATGCCTACGGCCTTATCTATGCCGACGGCTATCGTAGGCATAGATGGAGCTATGCCGACAGCCTGGCGAATACCATAGGCATAGGGCCGTCGGCATAGCTCCATCTATGCCTACGACAGTCGTAGGCATAGTAAGGCCGTCGGCGTAGCTCCATCTATGCCTACGGCAGTCGTAGGCATAGTAAGGCCACCGGCATAGAGGGATCCCTAGTGGCACGGGGATAGACGGCGGGCTGATGCCGTCAAATCTATGCCGACGGCCCTGACGTTGGCCGTCGGCATAATTATCATCTGTTTTCTTTACTAGGAGCTGCCACGTGGCAGAGCTATGCCGACGGCAAAGCCGTAGGCATAGTTTTCCATCTAAGCCTAGGGCAAGACCGTAGGCATAGCCCCGCCACATGGCGCCTCCTGGTAGCCCCGAGAACTATGCCTACGGCATAGCCGTAGGCATAGATATCATCTGTTTTTTATTTTAATTTTTTAAGTTTGAATAATTTAAATCTAACTTATCTAAACTTAAACATACACAAATTATACATCGACTTGGGGTAGAGTTTTCCATAGTTTATGAATATCCAGTTTGTTTTTGTTTTTGAGTATGTTAGAAATGTGACCTCGTGTACTTTTGCATATAGGTCCTTATACTTTGTTACAAGCATAATTAATTGATATTTGGATCAATTTTGACAAATTTTATAAGGTTTTTTATCATAATCTTGAAAGGATTCTGTTGCTATACTACGTTTCAAATTTGAACAAACTTAAATCAAGTTTGCATCAAATTTATAAAAAACACCCTTTTGTTTTGAATTTTTGGCTAATCTTTTTTTTGGTTCTGGTGAGCAAGTATACCGACGGCAATGCCATAGGCATAGATGGCTGTCGTGATACCAGGAGCTGCCGTGTGGGGTGTATGCCTATGGCAAAGCCGTCGGAATAGTTTTGCATCTATGCCTATGGTTTTTTCGTAGGCATAGTCCACGACCATTTGTTCAGAACTATGCCTATGGCTAAGTCGTAGGCATAGCCCTGCACCAGGAGCTACCAGAGAGTGCCACGTGGCAGGGCTATGCCGAATGCATAGCCGTAGGCATAGGTTCGAAGCTATGCCTACAGCTAAGCCGTCGGCATAGCCCTGACACGTGGCGTCTCTTGTATGGGAAGCACTTGACGGCGGTGCCGGCAGTGACCGTTAGGCAAGGAGTGTTGCCAACGGCTAGGGCCGTCGGCATAGATGTACGGACGCCGTCAGCATAAGCATTTATGCCGACGGCCTTTCTATGCTGACAGGGCCCTGGGGTATGCCGACGCATATGTTGCCGACGGCCCTACACCGACGGGGGTCGTCGGCATAGGCCTATGCCGACGGGACTCAGGGCTATGGCGTCCTGGGCCGTCGGCATAGGGGCTCAGTGTGATAGTGCCCGGATCTGGCCGTTCCCCGTGAGGAACGACTCACCGGACGGGGTAACAGCAAGCAGCCGCTACGCATGCACCCCGGGCCGATCGGCGGCAGGAGGCAAGGCCCCAATCCGCGGGGACGTCACCAGGACGAGATCCAGCAGCGGCGACCTTCACTACTCGAGCCACCGGGGACAAAGCGGGCGAGCAGTGGGAGGAAGCGCCGTGAGGGAAGGAACAGGAGGTGGACGAACTCCCGCCGCCGCCGCGGGCCGACCAGAGGCCGCCGGGGACGGCGGCGAGGGAAGGTGAGGATGGAGGCGGCGATCAGGCGGAAAACCTGATCGCCCCCGAGTCGCCTGCACGAGACGACGCCGGGGTTACGCCACCAGGTGCTTACGAGTGTCGGTTGTATTCGACTGGTGATTACTATGCTTTTGATAATACTCTTGGTGTCTCTGGAAATCCTCTTTGCTTCTATTATGCGCCAATTTGCTTATGATGCCCAGTTGACATACTGTATAAACATGACCAGTTTATCATATCATTCCTCTTACAAATGTTCCTATTAGGGCCGCGTCCTCAGCTGTGTGATTGGTGTGGCACATGGAAAGGTGAAGAGCTTTGCAGCCACTGTTGCGAACCAAGGTACTGTTCCAAGAAGCACCAGGTATTCACCAATCAGACAATCATCATGTCTATTTTTCTTATCTGTTTGTTTCTGCTCCTTATTGAATTATTATACATCAAATTATTTGTAATGTTCTTATTCAGGAATTGCATTGGCATGCTAGTCACAAGAATGACTGCTGTCAAATACCAGGTTCATTCAATGACTCTAATCTGCCAGGTGCACGAAAAGGTGGTTGTCTGAGTGCTCTTTTATAGGTCTGAAGTGTACCTCCAATGTAATGTTTTCATTTTCGGCTACTTGCAGTATTTGCTGGCAGTTCATGGCCTGAATATCTTATATTTGATGAAGAGGAGACCCCTTATTGTGGCGAAAACAGCTCAGAGCAGTTGGTGGAAGAAGACGACGAACCAGATGACATAACACAGTTATTGATGGATCAGTTTGAGGTTTTTGGCCTGTTGTAGTTTTCTCATATGTTTTATTCACTGCCAGTGTTTCTTAGTACCAGACTACTATTTTTGTGTTGGCTGATGATGACAAAACATGCTGGGCATCGTTCATACACCGTGTCGAAGGAACTCATCAAGTATTGAGGTGAGTGAACTAGAGTCATTACTTTAGTTGTCCTTTTCCCTTTTTGAATATGAATTTGGTATTAGATAATCATGTACTGCTTCAAGCTAAGCCATGGACTTGTAGAACGACAAGGTTTTGAATCAATGATTCATCTTCTTGGCAGGCGTCCTTAAACCCAAACTATCTGAGTACGAGTGTTCTGTCCATTATTGTGGTTTTATGAACTTATTAAGGTATTGGTTAGATTAATTTTTGCGTATAACAGTTTAATAAGTGTACATGTAATGGTCCATTATCGGAAAAGAAGTATTTTCCATATCATCATGAGTCCCTACTTCGATTGATGTAACACCAGCTAAAGCTGCAGCAAATCGTTTGTGGTTGTTTCAGGGCGTTGTTGAGTTTGTTAATGTTTAATGCAGGTACTGTGGGGAAGAAAATGCAGAACCTCTTTGGGCAGAATCAACGGGGTCTCTGACAAGTGCTGACATTCCATCATGCATCTATTGTAATGCTCCACTTGCCTATGAATTTAAGGTTAGTCCAGTTTGAGTTTTTGATAATCCATCCAATTTTGTGTTTTCTACGCTGGAGACACTTGCTGAGATGCACTATGCATCAGTCGAAACAGTTGTCGTGTAAGAAAAATGGAAATGCGCCGAATAGTTTTGTAGTAATGTATGCCTAACTTTGACTTTGAAGTGGCAAATGCAGAACCTGATTTTTGCAGTATAATCAGAATATCACTACTGGAAGTGGCATAAGCTACAATTTCCCTATTAAGCCCCTCTCTTATAAGAGGTGTAGGAATCATAACTTGAGGCAGAGACCAACTACTTGCAGTTGTGTTACTCTGATGTGAATACTAGAAACTGATTCTAGGATTCCTCTCATATATTAAAAAAAAGTGAAGTTGGGGTAAATTTTAAAAGATCAGATGGTATACAGATCGTATCACTCACTAAATGGCGCATAAGATCCCATCCACTGACCACTGTCTACTTGACAAAATATTAATTGTCATAGCTTTTGACAGCAAATGTGTAAATAGTTCCTAAATGTTAACTTATTAAGCCTTCATAATAAGTGTTCTGCGGTGATCTCTGTGCGACAAAAGGAGGAGACGGTGTGGCGTCCTCATTTACATTATGTGAAATGCCTGGAAGGAGAGGAACCGACACATGTTCAACGACACCTTCGAGGAGATTACGCAGCGTGATTTGGCCTTCAGCCAAGGGTTGTTCAAATTCATGAGTAGTTAGCATGTGGTCTTAAGCTCGTTTGGGGTTCCAGCATGCCCCTCTTTAAACATTGCCAACATGTACATATTCTCCCCTTCTTAATGAAAAGGCAGTCCTCCTGCTTAGGCCAAAAAGAATTTATTTAATTTTATCTATTTTTACTATGCACACAGATAATGCCGCAACTACTCCATTACTTCAATGTGGACAGTGACCAAGACCCTCTTGATTGGACAACAATTATTGTGTACACATGCCGAGATTGGGTTCAGTTATCAACCGATACAATAAGCACATACCGAGCCACTTCAACTCCAGCTGGTTTGTAGCACTTAAAATACACCTTGTCAGTCTGTTAACGGTTGCATAAATGCGGTTGCATGATGGATGTTCAGAATAAAAGGCTGAGTTCTCCGAATTAATCCCCTTCCTGGTTGGAAGCTCTGGTAGACCTTGTTTGGAAGTTTACAGTTTTGAATTCAGGCTGCTCGAATTGTCGTAGATTGTAGACTAGTAGTCATAACGTCTTGAACCATATGGTGTTCTGGGAAGGCAAAGAAAATTGCACTCAATCCAAGCAGAATAGTGTGGACACTCTGGTTTTATGGTCTGTGTACCCTGCATCCGATGGTATCGTGTGTCTTTGTGTTAACTTGCCTATAAGCTCCGTCAATTTAGCAATAGTTCTAGGTCCGCTCTATCCAAATGGGAATAATTCTATATAGAAACTAGGCGAGAGCCCGACTTTATAGATAAAGCCACCAGACAGAGTCACAACCATCACATGGCACCACATAAGTTTAACAGAAACGGCTAAGAAGTATGGGTACAAGGCATCCAGCCTATCACAGCGCGCAGGCCAGCCAAATGAGCAGTCAAACCACTAAGAAACCGTCCTCCTGGAGCGCCGCAGCAGAGAAGAAGCTGTAGATTTCATTTTGGATAGCATATCGTCGAACGCCTCTAGGTCCCCATCATTAGTCAATGATCTCCACTGCTGCAAAAAGACATTGGCTTTAAATAAGCAACTGACAGGGTTAGCCGGGAAAATGTGTTCAATAGTGAACTTGTTTCTAGTAGTCCATAGCGACCAACAAATCGCAGCCCATCCCACCATGAACACCCGCTTAGACCGGCCTTTGAGAGAATTAATACAACGCCGTAGATCCTCAAAAGAGGATGGGTTCCAATTAACACGAAGCCAAAGTCTAATGCAACTCCAAAAGAATTTAGCCAAAGAGCACTGGAAAAAGATATGCTCGGTATTCTCCAGGCACCGCACAGCTGGCAACTGCCGAGCCCGGCCGCCTCTTCTTAATCTGGTCAGCCGCTGGTAGTTTGCGACGAAGAGCTTGCCAAAGGAAGATTTTAATCTTAGGAGGGATGCGGGCAGACCAAATGTATTTAAACTTGTCAGTGCGACCACCAGCGATAAGTTTCGAATACGCCGACTTAACAGAAAAACGCCCCGAAGCCGAGTGGGGCCAAATAACGGAGTCCTCTTCCTCCAAGAGCAGGGGGAAGCAGGCAGTAAGGCGTTGCCAATCTTCCAACTCCACAGGGAAAGAGAACGCCGGAAATCTAAAACCCAACCCTGAGCCGAGAGCTCAAAGATAGAGATCTCGGGATCAGCACAAAACGAAAACAGAGTCGGGTGAGCCACCGCAAGCGTGGTGTCCCCAACCCACCAATCTAACAAAAAACGAGTAGATTTACCGTCTCGAACAACGAATTTCACAAGGGACCGGAAAATCGGTCTAATACTAACAAGCTGACGCCAAAATTGAGAGCCACCAGAAGAGGGTGCAAACGTAGGGCTCGAGGAGGGGAAGTATTTAGCTTTGAGAAGGTTAAGCCAAGCAGGGCGATAATCAAGGAACATAATCTTCCACCACCATTTTAACAAAAGGCATTTATTCATGATTCTGGTATTACTGATGCCAAGGCCCCCCATGTTCTTAGGTCTACAAATGAGATCCCATTTAACCATCCTATATTTGCGTTTATTATCGGAAGAATTCCAGTAAAAGGCACCCCTGTGCTTATCGAAGCCCGAGTGAGTCCCTTCGGACAGAAGATAAAAGCCCATTAGAAACATCGGGAGAGAGGAGAGGCAAGAGTTGGTAAGGGCAACCTTTCCCGCCTGAGAATTATAACGGCCTCGCCACGGCAAAACTCTATTGCCAACTTTAGTCACAGCCGGGGCAAAATCTTTGGCCAAAAGCTTAAGAGGGGAGATGGGTAAGCCCAAATATTTGAGAGGAAAAGATCCGAGAGAGAAGTTCAAAAGGTGGGCCACCCGCTGCGCTTCTGAGACAGGTACCCCAGTCACAACGACCTCGCTCTTAGAGAAGTTGATTTTAAGGCCCACAGAGTTTCAAAGCAGAGAAGAAGAAATTTCAGATTCGTGATGGAGTTGTCATTTAGTTCAACCATAATAATGGTGTCATCCGCATATTGTAAGTGAGAGATGCCATTAGGAATGAGGTGAGAGCTAACAGGCGAAATGTGACCAACAGCCGCAGCACGAGACAAAATGTGAGATAGAGCATCGGCCACAAAATTAAAAAGCAAGGGGGACGCCGGATCTCCTTGTCTCAAACCCCTACCATTCGCAAAGAAATTACTGGTCTCGCCATTGACAGCCACCGCCGTGTGGCCCCCAGTGACAAGTTGCATCAGACGGTGAACCACCGAACCATCGAAGCCCTTGGCCAGCAAAACTTGGCGAAGAAAGTTCTAGCTCACCGAGTCATACGCCTTTTCAAAATCAAGCTTAAGGACCACAGCCTTGGTGTTCTTACTATGAAGGTCATGGATTATCTCGTGTAAGCAAAGCACCCCGTCCAAGATGAATCTCCCCTTAATGAACGCAGATTGGAAAGGGCTAATGACCCGATGGGCGACCGGAGAAACCCTAGTAGCCATGCCCTTGGCAGGGATCTTAGCAAAATTGTTAATCAAAGCAATGGGCCTAAATTGGGAGATCAAGTCAGCACCTTTGACTTTAGGGATGAGGGTGAGAACTGCGTAGTTAAGTCTCGAGATGTCAACTGTCCCCAACCAAACACCTTGAGTTATAGCCATTATTAGGCCGTTTAGCTGAGGCCAGAATTGCCGGAAAAAAGGAATGGAAAAGCCGTCAGGACCTGAAGCCGCATTAGAGTTGGCAGAACGGAGTGTCTCGAAAATTTCCTCTTCCGTGGGTGGGATCAGCAAACTGTCATTATCAGCGTTCGAAAGCTGATCAAGAGGAGACCAGAAGGACGAAGCCAGCTTAAAGCCTAACTCAGGTTTAGCCGCTAGAAGGTTAGAGAAGAAATAAACCACATGACGGATAATCACCGGGGGGTCAGATACCCTGACACTGTCAATAATAAGGCTATCAATAATGCATCTCCGACGTCTATCGTTAGCAATAGCAAAGAAGTAGGACGTGTGCGAGTCACCCTTTAAGGTCCAGTTGATAGTACCACGCTGTTTCTAGTACACTTCCTCCTGCCTATGAATGCCCAACAGCGCCTCTTCAAAACCATACCGAGTTTGCCATTCATTCGAGGACAACCCAGAATTATCCGCGCGTTCGTCCAGAACGCCAATTTGAGCCATCAACCTGGCTTTGTCATGCCTTGACTCAGCGTAGTGGTTTTTGGACCAACCTCTAAGGAATCTACGAAGGAAATAAGAGCATTATTGCCAGTCATCAATCGGGCCAAAAGAACGGCGAGTAGAAGAAAGGAAAGTCAGAATCTTTTGTGCCACCAACTCATTAAAACCCTCCACATGTAGCCAGGACGCATCAAACTGAAACCTCGGGAGACCCACTGGGCGCGTACCATCATCTAGAATCAGGGGGGTGTGATCAGAGCCAACACAGGAAAGGGCTCTAAGACTGACACGGGGGAATAAAGAATCCCACATAGGACAAACAAAAACCCTATCGAGAACAGAGCAGATGGGGGGAGTTTGATGGTTAGACCAAGTGAAACGGGCTCCAACCCTAGGAATCTCACGAATAGCCATGTCCTAATGAAGGCATTGAAAGCATCAGCCAGAGGCCAAGAGAAGTTAGACGAGCTCTTGTCAGAAGGGAAACGAAGCAGGTTGAAGTCGCCCCCGATCAAGAGGGGTAGCTGGCATGATTCAATTTTAATACTAATCTCGTCCAAAAAAGCAAAAGACATCGCGTGGTCAGCCGGACCATATACCACCATGATTTCCAGCAAGGAATTGAGAGATCGAAGAGAAACCACCGTGCTAGCCCAAAAAATGCCATGGTCAAAAGCCACAAAATCGAAAGTATCTTTTTTGGAACCAAGCAGAAAACCTCCCGAATGACCAACTGAGGCCACAAAGTTCCAATGAAATCTGTCTATCCCAGAAATGGCCGATAATTCGCTCGCGGAAAAAGAAGATTTGATAGTCTCGACAAGGCCAATAAATTCTACATTTTCAGACTGAACCAAGTCTTAAAGTTGGTCCCTGCGCCCCCTAGTGCCGAAACCTCTAATGTTCCAGAATAAGGCCTTCATCTATAAGACAAGTTTTTAATACGGAGACTCGACCTGCTCGCCGCCATGCAGGATTTTGCATGCTTCCCTGTCCCATGTTTAGAAACCATCGGGGGAGCTTGACACCTGTCATCTCCCCCCTTGTCCCCACCGGACACAACCAGTGGGGCACCCGAAACCACCCCAGCCTCCTTGGCTTTCGCAATATCAGCCTGGGCTATTTCATTCGCCCTAATAATACCAAGAATAGACGAGGGAGAACCCAAGGTAGAGTCTAAGCAAATACCCACATCATCTAAAATTTTGAGCAAGTGATCATCAGATTGTGAAGGAAGAACTAAACGCACAGGAGAGGGAACCGTGGGGAGGGAGGGGGAGGGGGCTGGGAACGAACCTGAAGGGGGCAGATCCCGAGCCGCAGCACGCCGAGCAGCCCGATCGGCCACCCGCTCACCACTTTGGAGACGCGGCCGCTCTTGCGAGCCGTGGAAGCAGGCGAGCGCACAGGCACAGGGCATGCACGACTGGGAGAAGCCGCAGCAGAAGACAGGCCCGAGGCTGTACCCAGATCAGCATCGAGCCTTCGGCAGAGCCCAGCCACGGACTGCCTAGAGTCACCAGAAGCACGACTCTTGGCGGAGTATTTCTTGACAGAGGATTTCTTCTTCTTCTTGGACACAGCGGGGCCAGCCGGGGGTAGATCTTCAATGCCAGACAAGGAGGGAGAAGCGGGACGAGCAGGGAGATTGGAGCACACCGTCGAGAAAGGCGTGCCCATAGCCCCACCAGAGGCCGCATCCCCACCGCCCAAATTAGGCACCGAGTCCTGGCCCCCCTGCCAGCAGGCGCATTCTCCTTTAGCATCTCCTGATCTTCGGGAGAAAGTCCATCCCACTCCGACTAGGTGAAACGAGGATCGGTCCCATGCATGGAGTCGTCGGGGCATCCGTCCCCATCTTTGCTCTTGTCGCTGTTGCCAGGAGCCGGGGGCGGGGGAGGAGGAGGAGGCGACACCGGACCCGAGGCCCCCTCCACCCTCACCCGGAGCCGAAAGCCACCAGCCGCAGGGAAGACGTCAATGGCGCCACGGATGCACAGTGGGTCAACACACCAAACGCGAAGCCGGGCCGGCCCCAGGATGGCCAGAGAATCTTGGTCCACTTCAATAGGTTTCCCGATGAGAACCCCGAAAGCCGTAAGGAACGCCGTGATGTGCATGCTAGGAGGAACATCTTCAACCAGCACCCACACATCAGAGAGAGAAGAAATCGCCTTGGACCCGTTAGAAGCAGCTTTGACCGAGACCACAAGTTGATTCAGAGGCAGCGTGAAACTAGTGCAAGAGGAAATCATACGGAGGCTCTCTTTGGAAGGAAAAGTCGCAGCAAATTTGAACTCAGAAAGTTGGCGAATTTGCCAATCCCAACCACTCTCATCCCATAGCTGTAGTTCGTCAAGAAGGGTCTGGGAAGAAATGCGTTTAGCCTGGACGGAGATAATGCCAACATTGGATAGCGACGGGATAGGGGCTGCCTCCGGGATCCCCCTATCTAAAGCAAAGAAAGAACACCCAGGGAGGCCGGTACCATAATGAACAAAAGCGGGAGGCTTGACGCGATTCTGACAGTCCACCGTTAGGTGACCGTCTTCCCTGCAAATGAGGCAGAAGGGTGGGTTTTCACACCGAGATTGGAAATGGTCGGGGCGGTGACATGCAAAACAGGTGAGGATGGGGTTGGAGACTTGGGATTGGGGAGGGATGCGACCAGAACCACGAGGTGGAGGAGGAAGGATACCGTCACCAGGCGCAGCAGGCCCAGATCCGGAGCCCCGCCCAGCAACGGGACCACCAGGGCGGCGAACCGGGGCCCCTGACGTGCCTCGGGGAAAGAAGCGGGACGCCCCCCCCCCCCAGCCACCACCGGAGCCCGCGATGGCGCGCCGCCCCGGGGAGTAGCACCCAGCGGAGGACACGCCTGGGTTGGCCCCGACGAGCCCGCCCTACTGGCCGCCACCGCCGACTCCCAGGGATCGACCGCAGCCGAAGGAGCACCAGACACGAGGGGAGAGGCACCGACGGGCCCGAACCAGAGGCGCGGGGAGACACGGCAGCCGACGCCGCCGCCGACCCCGCCTCCGGGGCGAGCGAGGCCTGAAGCTTCGCACGAAGAGCCGCCTCGTACTCCAAATCCGCTGCCGCCTCGCCGGAGCCATCACGCCCCCGCTTCTGCCCGAAGACCGCCTCACTGGAGGATGCACGAGAGCGATCCATCGCAGCCACCGCCGCAAAGGAGAGGGAGAGGGGAGGGGGAGGAGTAGATCTGGCGAAGCACCGAATGGGTAGACGTTGTCGAGACAGATCTGAGGAGGAGGCAGGAAACCCTAGAAATGGGGGAACCGCGCCCCTCCACACCCATAAGTACCCTGACCGAGCCAGGCCTGGCTCGATACAAGGCCTCACTGGAGGGGTGGGCTGGACCTGGGCCGCCCGCGGCCCAGAGACCAAAGTAGGAATGGGGGGGGATCAGAAAAGGATGCCAAAGCCAACACCGAGACCGGCCCACCAGGCCCAGCAGCACCCACCTGGGCCCGTGCCACACACTACTAGGGAAAAGGCTAGCAGCAGCGCGGGTTTTAGGTGTATCAGTAGCACGGGGTGAGGCGCTACTAATAAGGCGCCATAGCTAACACATAGCAATGAGCGTGGCTCACCAGCGCTCTCGCTACACAAGTGTAGCAAAGAGCGCTTAGTGGAAGCTCACATCGCTATTAGCTCTAGCGTGTTCTCGCTGGACACGCTCATCGCTATCGCGCGCTGCTAACTTTCATACACTCACTACTGCTAATTTTAGTAGTTTTTTGTTTTTTTCCGGCATATTTGTTTTGTATTTGAACAGGCTTTATAGATGAATCTTTAGCACATACACATGTCATCATGATACACATACAAATGCCTGCGATACCACAAATGTAATCATAGCATATACATACAAATAGTCTCATCATAATCATCATCCAACACAAAGTGGTCTCTCGTCATCATCTCGAAAATGGTGATACAAGTCTCGATTACTTGCAAATACATCGTCATCCATCTAAGCAATGATATACGCGAGAAGAGCTATCACTTTGAGTACATGAGTTCGTATCCCTCTCTCCCATTAGCGTGAACCTAAACTAACTACTGCCCGTCGCTCGGAAACCGGAAACCGGTACACCTGGGCCTGACACTCCGATCACTTGTCGTATATATACTCCTGGCATAGCACTTATTCACCATCGATGATCTATGCACCTGCATCATCACATGAGTCGATGATATGGAACATATATATATATATAGTTGAGCAACAGAAAGAGACAGACTTGGCAAAAATAGAAACAACATATCATAAGCATAAATAACAAAGTTCATCGTACCCCAAAATGCCCTAACTAGAGTGATTTTCGCTAGTCGAGGAGGAGGACGGTTTAATTACATCACAAATAAAGTTTCACCGTGCATAACTCAAAGTTTTGTCATATAGAAAGTATGGACTAAACGGACACATTATCATATATCGAAAATCACTCGAACATGTCGTACCATCCATCCATGTCAGGGAGATAGTCCCCGAGCCTAGTGAAAGGCTTCAGGTCGAGACGCTGGGCGGCTACCCGTGTTCGGACGTCTTCCCGCGACATTTTTCCTTCTTCGTAGATCATCCCTGTTTTTCCGACGACCTCCTTCATGATGATTTGGGAAAGTTCGCGCTGGATGTGATAGAACTCGGCTCGAAGTCGATGTTCCTCGATATCTCCTACGTTCTTTGCCCATTGCAGAATATGGGCATCGCCGGATGTAGGTGATATGTGAAGGTTCTGGTGATCCCGTCTGTACTCCAGCATGTGGTGTAGGACATAGAATCCACCGTTAAGAGAATCGTTCGGTTGCTGGATGCAGCAGAAGTCGGTCTTATGGCCAAAGGCGAGCCTGCCGCCCCTTCTCTTCTTGTCCCTAACCTCTCCACCCCTTGCTTGGTAGTAAAACATAGCACTGCCGAGAACATCCTTGACGTGGGTGTAATCCTTTTTGTGAATGTTCTTCGACGAGTCCAAGTAAAGAGCGTGGGAGAATCGGGGGTCTGCGTGTCGGTCTCAGTCCCCGATGCCACCGGTGGGCCCAGCAACAACATCGGTTGATCGTCGGTAAGGCTAAAAAATTTGTTCCGCCGCCCGTAGACGCGTCGTCAATCACCGTAACCCTGTCCTTCATCGCTATAGCCATGTTTCCTATGATTAAATCTAGTCAATTAATTCTAGACCTAATAAAATGAATAATGACATAAAAAGGCCTATTGTTTTGCAGGAACGTTGACTCCTTCCTGGTGCGGCAAATCCCGGGCACTCGGTATGTCCTAGTTTGTAGCACAAGTCATGCCGAAATTCACGGAAATTTTTGGCATGACCTTTGCTAAAAAGTGGAAAAATCGAGAACCTGAAATTTGCCGGAACGGAAATGAATCAACATTCCGGCAAAACATATATAGGCCACTCAGCTTCATTTAAACAACAAAGCCACTTGGGCACAATCGAACCACTTCAATGAAAAGATATAACATGACCACTTCAATGAAAAGATATAATCAACAATAAAAGTCTAGGAAGGGATCATCTTTAAAATAAAACTTGCCTAAATAACCTAGATAATTAACCTAATTAAAGTAGTTAACCTGACTAGTTCTCTGTCAAAGCCCTAACTAAATTTTTTCCTAAATAACCTAGATAATTAACCTATGCATGAGAGAGAGAGAGAGAGAGGAGGGGTGGGGGCTTACAGAGGATGGCTCCGATGGTGGCGAGGGAGGCAGGGGCATCTCCGGTGACGGCGAGGGAGGTAGTTGTGGCGAGGGAGGATCCGGTGGCGTCGACGGAGGCTCCGGTGGCGTTGATGAGGCCGCGCGGCTCCGTGGCCTTGGGGGCGGCTCCGGTGGCGTCGACGACGCACGGCTCTGGTGGCTCCGGGGGCGTCGACGTCGGCAGGAGACGGCGGCGAAGTGGGGCGCGAATCGGGGAGATGGCGGCGGGGTGGGTCGAGAGATTTGGGGAGCAATGGTGGCCAGCGGGAAACGGTTTTTTGGTTAAGTCAAACATACCGGTAGCGCGTTTCGAAAAACGCGCTATAGCTAACTTAGCTATAGCGTGTTTTACAAAACGCGCTACTGCTACGGCTATGTAAATTTCTCCCTTTTTTATTTCCTTTTCTGTTTCTATAGCGGGGGTCTAGGAAACGCGTTGCAGCTACGTTAGCTATAGCGCCTCTTTCGAACACACGCTACAGCTATGCCTTTCTATGTTTTTTCGCTTTTTCATTTATTTTGCTTTACATTTTTTTTTCTCCTTTTCTGTTTCTTTCATTTTCATTTACTTTTCTATTTGTTTTTCATTTTATTTTATTTCCGTTAGCAGTAGAGTTCTTCTTGTGAAACACGCTGCTACTCATGCCCTAGCTGTAGCGCGCTTCCTCCAAGCCCGCTACTGCTATGCATAGCCTATCGTTCCACCAATGGGAATATTAGTAGTAGCGCTTTTACGATCACACGCGCTACTGCTACAATTGTATCTGCATCGCGGTTTTTTCTCAACCGCTACTGCTATCTAGCACTAGCGCCCTTTTTTGACCCGCGCTGTTGCTAAATTTCTGTGTATAAGGTTTTCCCTAGTAGTGACAGGCGGGGGAACCAGCGCCGCCCCCGATCCCAGATCTAGGGTTGGCACCAGCGCCGATGCCGCCGAAGCGACGGAGACCGCATCCGAGGGCGAGCAAGCAAGGGGACCCGCTGGAGAGCAAGACACCGACGGCGACACAGCCCCATCCACCCCAACGGACATTAGCAGGACCGTAGCAGGGGACCAGCACGAAGCACGCCGACGACCACGCGAAACGCGGCGCCACCCATCCACCTCCACGGCAGGCCCGATGGGCCGCCCCCGCCCCCCGGGCGTGAACTTACGCCGGCGACCCGCCACCGCAGCCACAGGGGAACAACACACTGGGACAGGGCGGGGAGCGGGAGAAGGAGCCTCAGAATCTGACCCGGAGCCATCCGAATCAAGCGCCCAACACTTATTAGCCCGGAGAGGGGCGATGTGACCAGAGCGAGAAGGGGAGACTAGAGAGGAGCGGGGAGCGGCACGCGACGCCGGAGCGGAGCCCGGAGGAGTCCGCGGAGGGGAGGGAGGAGGGGAGGTCGCACGGGGCAGGGACACCGCCGGGACGGAGCCAGAAGCAGGCGTCGCCACGAGGGGGAGGGGTAGAGGGGGCAGAGGAGAGCCATCCTCCGAATGAATGATTTTATTTGGGGAACCTGTTGGGGATATTACTACTAGGCATAAACCAGCCAGGAGAGGCTAGGTTAACTTCATCAGTAGCCAAATATGCTTGAAGCCCGTGAGGATATTCAATAAGGGCCCAAGGCCCAGAACCGGTTTAAGGGTTGTAGCCGTAAACCGGCATTAGTATGTAACTTGTGTTGTAAGTTAGAAATACTAGAGACCAAACCGGACACGACTATGATGTTGGGGAACGTAGTAATTTCAAAAAAAATTCCTACGCACACGCAAGATCATGGTGATGGCATAGCAACGAGAGGGGAGAGTGTATGTCCACGTACCCTCGTAGACCGTAAGCGGAAGCGTTATAACAACGCGGTTGATGTAGTTGTACGTCTTCACGATCCGACCGATCCAAGTACCGAACGCACGGCACCTCCGAGTTCAGCACACGTTCAGCTCGATGACGATCCCCGGGCTCCGATCCAGCAAAGCGTCGGGGATGAGTTCCGTCAGCACGACGGCGTGGTGACGATGATGATGCTCCACCGACGCAGGGCTTCGCCTAAGCTCCGCGACGATATGACTTCACCGGCGCAGGTCTTCGCCTAAGCTCCGCGACGATATGACCGAAGTGGAATATGGTGGAGGGGGGCACCGCACATGGCTAAGGAACGATCCGTAGATCAACTTGTGTCTTATGGGGTGCCCCCTGCCCCCGTATATAAAGGAGCAAGGGGGGGTGCGGCCGCCCTAGGAGGCGCTGGAGGAGTCCTACTCCCACCGGGAGTAGGACTCCCCCCCTTCCTAGTTGGATTAGGTCTTGGGGAAGGGGGAAGAGGGAGGGGGGCGCCGCCCCCCCTCTCCTTGTCCTATTCGGACTAGAGGGGAGGGCGTGGCCTGCCCCGGCCGCCCTCCTCTTCCCTTATGGCCCATCAAGGCCCATTGACCCCCGAGGGTTCCGTAACCCGGTGTTCCGTAAAATCCCGCTTTCATCCGGAACCTTCCAAGTCCAAACATAGGCTTCCAATATATCGATCTTTATGTCTCGACCATTTCGAGACTCCTCGTCATGTCCGTGATCACATCCGGGACTCCGAACAAACTTCGGTATATCAAAACTTATAAACTCATAATAAACTGTCCGTAACGTTAAGCGTGCGGACCCTACGGGTTCGAGAACTATGTAGACATGACCTAGAACTATTCTCGGTCAATAACCAATAGCGAAACCTGGATGCCCATATTGGTTCCTACATATTCTACGAAGATCTTTATCGGTCAAACCGCATAACAACATACGTTGTTCCCTTTGTCATCGGTATGTTACTTGCCTGAGATTTGATCGTCGGTATCCAATACCTAGTTCAATCTCGTTACCGGCAAGTCTCTTTACTCGTTCCGTAATACATCATCTCACAACTAACTTATTAGTTGCAATGCTTGCAAGGCTTATGTGATGTGTATTACCGAGAAGGCCTAGAGATACCTCTCCGACAATCGGAGTGACAAAACCTAATCTCGAAATCGCCAACCCAACATGTACCTTTGGAGACACCTGTAGTACTCCTTTATAATCACCCAGCACGTTGTGACGTTTGGTAGTACCAAAGTGTTCCTCCGTGGCACGGAGTTGCATAATCTCATAGTTACAGTGAACATGTATAGGTCATGAAGAAAGCAATAGCAATATACTAAACGATCAAGTGCTAAGCTAACGGAATGGGTCATGTCAATCACATCATTCTCCTAATGATGTGATCCCATTAATCAAATAACAACACATGTCCATGGTTAGGAAACATAACCATCTTTGATTAATGAGCTAGTCAAGTAGAGGCATACTAGTGACTGTATGTTTGTCTATGTATTCACACATGTATTATGTTTCCGGTTAATACAATTCTAGCATGAATAATAAACATTTATCATGATATGAGGAAATAAATAATAACTTTATTATTGCCTCTAGGGCATATTTCCTTCATATGAGCCGGTCTTGGGACTCTGCAAACCGACGGGCATCACCCATGTATATAAGGGGACAACCCGGCGGCGATTCAGGAGAACAGACAACAACTCGAGACCTAGGCGAAGCTTGTTTGCTCCCTAGTCATCGAAACCCCCATCAATTCCATCACAACTAGACGTAGGCTTTTACCTTCATCGAAGGGGCCGAACTAGTATAATCTCTCTTGCGTCCTTGGGTCCGCTTTAACCCCTTTAAGCTATGTCGTAGCGATGGCTCCACGACTAAGTCCTTTCATGAGGACATCTGCCGTGACAAAACCACGACAGTTGGCGCCCACCGTGGGGCTATCGCACGATGGTTTCAAGTTCTTAGAGGGCAACTTCGAAGGACTCAAGGGTTACGCTGTGGGCTGAATGACCAAAAGTCGTCGCGGCAAGGTCTACATTGATGATTCAGGCAGGGGCCCCGAGGCCGGCTCGATTGAGTACGGGTACCGGGTCCCCTTTGGTGGCATACACGTCTTCATTGGCAAGATCGGTGAACCGGGCCCTGAGCCGGACATCTGTACCAACCTCATCGAAACGGCTCAGCGTGCGAGATCTACCCAGGTTAAACCGGCCGTGAAGCGTGCCTTCGTGGGAGTCATCCACGGAGGAGAGTATGAAGGTGGATCGGCATCTGTTAGCGAGACCGTTGTTTACTCTGGCGACGAGTCCTCGACCGGAGAAACCGAATCATTGTATCAGCTACAGGATGGCCGGATTGGGGGCTGTTCCGATGGCGACAGTATTCCGGACCCCTCTGATCTGCCCAATCGGGTTGGGATATTCACGGCCGGTACACAAGCGGCGATCCACTCTTCGACCGCAACAGCAATGTTCTCCGGATCAGCGGCGGCGGCCGGGGCAGGAGGCTTTGTGCGCCCGCCGGCTCAAGTTTTATCTGATCTGTTTGATGTGTTGGTTGTGCTTATGGCAGAAGCTAACCCGGCGGATCAGGACGCCCACAATGCGGAGATTGCAAAAGTAAGGGAACATATCACTCAGGCCAAGGCCGATTTGGCAGCTGAGAACAACAGGATGGCCGCGGAGCGGGCCGCTTTGGACGTGCAGGCCTATAAGCTTATGCTGGACCAGAACGCGTCGCATGAAATCCTGAAAAGGAAGCATCGATCTCGCCCGCCGACGGTCTTCGATGGAAGAAACCTCTTTAACAGCCCAGGAGCAGGGACTAGTAACCCGCCGTGGTTAAACTGGGCGGAGGCACCTGGGACGGGTGCGTCGGCTCAACCTCGCCTGATGAAGCCGCCTCGACAGAATAACATCATGCCTCAGCCTGTCCAGATACCTCCACGTCATTATTCTAATCCGATGAATAATCTTATTGCCGCCACTTCACGGTTGGAGGCCATCCCGATTGAAGGTGATTCTCCGCAAGCAGTGGAGACACGCCGGGTTAAGGAACTACTTCGAACAGCTTTGGTTCAGCAGGAAGCATTTTCATATAGCCGTGACCGAATTCATTCCACCCCCCGTCCAAGCCGGAGTTACAGCGCGGATGGATGAACCGCCAGATCCATGTCTGCGCGAACCGTGAAGCGCCCCGTGGCCGTAACCCGGCAGGTGATGCTCAGGAAGTGGTGGACCGGGCCCGAGCGCGCAGGGACGCCGAGTTAGCAGCACATCATGACGATCGTCAACTTACGCCGGTTCGTCCAACCACCACTCCTGAGCCAGGGGTTACTTCCAGTTCTTTGGGAGTGCCTTGTCTTGTCCCCGCTTTACGCAATGTGCGCCTACCCAAGGATTTCAAGGGCCCGCGCAAAGTACCAAGTTACACGGCCGATTTTTCTCCGGAAGCATGGGTAGAGAGCTATGAGATGGCCATGGAGATGCTTGATGTAGATGAAGCAGCGTGTGCAAAGTATTTTACCATGATGCTTGAAGGGACAGCCCGTATTTGGTTAAAGAGTTTACCAGCCAATTCCATCAGTTCATGGGCCCAGTTGCGAGCCCGGTTTATCCAGAATTTCAAGGATACATGTAAGCAGCCTATGTCGATCGTGGACTTAGCGGCCTGTGTCCAGGAGGAAGGAGAGTCAACAACCCGCTGGGTATGCCGAGTCTCGGAAATTTTGCACTCCTCAGACCGTATTAACGCCGACTCCGTGGTTATAACTTTGGAAAGAAACTGCCGGTTTAAACCTCTGAAGTTGAAATTGGGAAGGATGAAGCGCCATTGCAACGATACGGGGACCCTCATGACTGCATTAGTGAAGTATGCTGATTCTGATGGTACCAAGGATCCCGAGTCTGATGATGACAAGACAGGGAAGGGAAAGAAGAACGGCAACTCCAAGGGGCAGCAGCACAACACGGCAGGTCCTGGTAACGGTGGCAAGCGTAAAGCGGATGGTAGCATGGACTTTGTGGCTAATACCAACGCACAGGACAGGGGTCAGCAATGGAAGGGTAAACCGCCGAATCGTGGTGGAGCTCCAAGCCCCAATCCGGACCGCCTGACTTATCTATTAAACCAGCCCTGTCCAAAGCACGGGACGAAGGAGGCGCCAGCCACCCACCTTTGGAAGGATTGTTATATTATGCAGGAGTTCAAAAATTCGAATGCTTTCCGGTATGATCACGGATCAGGTGGTGGCTCAGGATCCGGATTCCATGGGCCGGGTCACGATGGAGGAAACGCCGGTTTAGGCTTCAATGGAGATTAGGGTGGACATAACAATCAAAACAATCAGAATAGCCAGGGTGGTTACAACTAGCAGCAGCAGCAGTCAGGTTATCAGAGCCATCCAAAACAGTTGAATAGTGGGCAATATCATGTATTCACCACTATTTTGGATAAGCGGGACCAGAAACTTCACAAGCGAGCGGTGAATTCAGTTGAACCGGCCGTGCCTCGTTATTTACGCTGGTCCAAACAGCCAATCATATGGAGCAGAGAGGATCACCCGCCCCGGGTTGACAATCTGGGTCAGCTAGCGTTGGTGGTGCCACCTCAGGTGGGAGGTTATAAGTTCACCAAGGTGCTCATGGATGGAGGAAGCAACATTAATATCTTATACTATGAGACCTTCCGTCGTATGGGGCTAACAGACAAGAATCTTAAACCATCCAATACGGTGTTCCATGGTGTGGTACCGGGCAAGTCAGCATATCATGTTGGCAAGATAGCTCTGGAGGTAGCCTTTGGAGATGATCATGATTCCAGGTCAGAAACATTGGTTTTTGAGGTGGTTAAGATCCATAGCCCGTACCACGCTTTGTTTGGGCGGACGGCTTATGCCAAGTTTATGGCACGACCCTGTTATATCTATCTGTAGCTCAAGATGCCGGGTCACAAGGGGACCATAACCGTTCATGGAAGTCGCAAGATTGCCTTGGATGTGAAGAAGGTGATGCGGCCTATGCAGAGTCGGTTTGTGCCACGGAAGAGTTGAAGTATTACAAGGATAATGTTGATCCGGCTGACATGACTCCGTTGAAAAAGCCAACCACGTAACATGATCGGCTCTAAAGTTCAAATCGGCAATTGAGACCAAGCTTGTTGACTTCAGACTGGCGATTCGTCCAAGCAGTTTAGTATCGCTGCCGCTTGGATCCGAAATAGGAAAGCGCTCATCGAAGTTCATCCGTAAGAACCGGGACATTTTGCATGGAAGCCTTCGACATGCCAGGTGTACCGAGGGAACTCGCTGAGCACACTCTTAATGTTGATCCTAAGTACAAACCGGTGAAGCAGTTTCTCCGCCTATTCAACGAAGAAAGGCGCAAAGCTATTGGAGAGGAAGTAGCCAGGCTCTTAGCGGCTGGTTTTATTGTTGAAGTATTCCATCCTGAATGGCTAGCTAATCCGATGTTGGGCCTTAAGAAGAACAACACCTGGCGCATGTGTGTCGATTACACAGATCTTAACTAGGCTTGTCCAGCAGATCCTTTTGCCCTCCCCCACATTGATCAGATTATTGATGCTGCGGCGGGTTGTGAGCGTTTGAGTTTTCTAGATGCATATTCTGGTTATCATCAGATCAAGATGGCAGTTAAGGAACAAGAGAAGACGACGTTCATAACTCCTTTTGGAGCCTTCTGCTATGTCTCTATGCCCTTTGGGCTCAAGAGTGCCCAGGCAACTTATCAATGGTGAGTACAGAACTGCCTTCATAAATAGATCGGCCGTAATGTGCATGCCTATGTGGATGATATTGTGGTTAAGTCAAGGGAGAAGGAGACCCTGGTTGATGATTTAAAGGAAACCTTTGATAACCTACGGACATACAAGATGATGCTCAATCCGGCCAAGTGTGTTTTTGGTGTACCGGCAGGCAAGTTATTGGGTTTTCTGGTGTCCAACACGGGAATTGAGGCTAATTCGGAAAAGATCACAGCTATCACCTCTCTGGCTAAACCAAAGTGTATCAATGATGTCCAGTGTTTGGCAGGCCGGATTGCCGCGTTGATCCGGTTTATCAGTCGCCTAGGTGAGAAGGCAATACCTTTGTATCAGATGCTGAAAAAAGCGGATCCTTTTGTCTGGAGTCCGGCCGCTGATAAAGCATTGGAGGACCTAAAGCGGCAGCTAGCCAACCCGCCTGTTCTTGCTGCTCCGATTGACAAAGAACCATTGCTGCTATATGTGGCAGCTAATGCTCGTGCGGTCAGCGTAGCTATAGTGGTAGAGCGCAAGGAGGTGGGCAAGGAGTATCCGGTTCAGCGTCCGGTTTACTATATCAGCGAGGTGCTTATCGAGTCCAAGCAAAGGTACCCGCATTGGCAGAAGCTGGTATATGGAGTTTTCATGGCAAGCCGGAAGGTCAAGCAATACTTCCAGGGACATCCCATCACAGTGGTCAGTTCTGCTCCTTTGGGAGATATAATTCAAAACAGGGAGGCCACTGGCCGGATTGCCAAGTGTGCTATAGAACTTGGGCCGCACGGTTTGAAATACGTGCCTCGGACGGCGATCAAATCTCAAGCACTTGTGGATTTCATCAATGATTGGATGGAACTGCAAGCGCCTGAAGAAAAGCCGGATCACACCTACTGGACTATTCATTTCGATGGGTCTAGGAAATTGGAGGGCTCGGGGGCTGGAGTCGCATTAACTTCCCCACGAGGTGATAAGTTCTGTTACGTTCTCCGCTTAATGTTCCCTTGTACTAACAATGCAGCTGAGTATGAAGCTTTACTCCATGGTCTACAGATGGCCAAGGAGATGAATCTCAGTCGAGTCAAGTGCTTCGGTGACTCGGACCTGGTGGCCCAACAAGTGTCTGGTACTTGGGATTCTAAGGACCCGCTCATGGCAGCTTACCGCTGTGAGGTGGATATTATTGCAGGCCACTTCAATGGATATCAGGTGGATCATGTGGATAGACGGAAGAATGAAGCGGCGGACGCTTTAAGCCGGCTAGGCTCTCAGCGTAAATCGGTCCCGCCTAATGTCTTCTTAGATGTCCTGCATAACCCGTCGGTCAAGCTCCCAGGCGAAGAGGATTTGTCTATTCCTGATCCGGAGGCTCAGTTGGTGGCGGCACTGCATGTCATTCCGGACTGGACGGTTCCTTACCTTGCGTACATGAACCGGGGAGAGTTACCATAGGATGAGACGCTAGCCAGACAGATAATCCGGCGATCCAAGTCCATGACTATTGTCAATGGCGAGTTGCATCATTGCAGTGTATCAGGAGCATTTCAAGCCAGAGGAAGGTTGTGCGATCTTGCTCGAAATCCACGAAGGAGATTGTGGTCACCACGCCGGTTCAAAATCTCTGGTGGCTAAGGCGTTTCGTCACGGTTTCTATTGGTTGACTGCTCATGCTGATGTGGAGGACCTGGTTAGGCGATGTGACGTCTGTCAGAAATTCTCAAGACGCGCTCATGTGCCGACTCAAGAATTGAGGATGATTCCAATTACTTGGCCATTTGCGACTTGGGGGCTGGATATGGTTGGGCCTTTCAAACGGTCCAAGGACAAGAAGACCCACCTTTTGGTGGCGGTTGACAAATTTACAAAGTGGGTAGAAGCGGAGCCCGTCAGCAAGTGTGATGCAGCCACGGCGGTTCAATTCATTAAGAAGGTGATTTTCCGGTTCGGCTTTCCACACAGTATCATTACTGATAATGGTACCAATCTGTCCAACGGTGCTATGAAGGAGTTTTGTGAACGGGAGCACATCCGGCTTGACGTTTCATCAGTGGCTCACCCACAATCCAATGGTCAAGCAGAGAGAGCTAACCAGGAGATCTTACGAGGCATCAAGCCCCGGCTTATGGTTCCGTTGCAGCGGACGCCGGGTTGTTGGGTCGAGGAGTTACCATCTGTGTTATGGAGCATCAACACTACACCCAACAAATCGACAGGATATACGCCGTTCTTCATGGTCTACGGAGCGGAGGCAGTTCTCCCCAGCGATATCCGTCATGACTCACCTCATGTAGCAGCTTATGTTGAAGCGGACAACAAGGTAGCTCGGCAAGATGCTTTGGACCTATTGGATGAGGAGCGTGACATTGCACCTGCTCGTTCGGCGATTTACCAGCAGGATCTTCGTTGCTATCACAGTCGCCGAGTTAGAACTAGAACCTTTCAAGAAGGAGATTTGGTGCTCAGGCTCATTCAAGACCAGACTGATATGCACAAGCTATCCCCACCTTGGGAAGGACCTTTCGTGGTCAGTAAGAATCTGTACAATGGGTCGTACTATCTGATTGATATTTGAGAGCATAAAGACTCACGTACGTCAGAGGAGGAGACCAACAGGCCATGGAACATAGCTCATCTTCGGCCTACTACACTTAAGCCATAGGCTTTACTTATGTACATATTATGACAATGTATATATTATGATCAATACAATAAACCGGAGCCTTAGCTAAAGCGGTGTCTCTGTTATTTTTTACATCATGAGTGGTTACACGGAGTTTTTTCTTAAAGCGGTCTCTGGTTTACCCCTTGAGTTAGCTTTTTAACAAAGCTTTATATTATGTCACTTGGGGGCTTGGTCGTGGCCGAACCAATGCAACACCTTTTGACAGGCGAAAGCCACAAGATCACTTGGGGACTTGGTCACGTCTGAACCAGTCACGCCTCTTGGTCGGCCTGAGGCCACTGAATCACTTGGGGGCTTGGTCGAACCCGAACCATCACTACACCTCTTGATCGGTGTAATGCCACTACATCATTTGGGGACCTGGATAACATGAACCATAGCTACGCCTATTGGGGGCTTGGTCGTGTTCGACCATGGTAATGCCACTTGATCGGCTCAAGCAGTCTCTTTCCGCAAAAGATTTTTTCTTTGCCTTTGCTTACAATTTGTTTGTCTTTTTGCATATTTCTTTTGTTGTGTTCTTAAACTGACAAATGTTAAACCGTTTCGACTGTCAGTTGACGCGATACGGTTTGTTTTTCATCCAGAGACAATTTTGCCCGGTTTGATTTTTTGATAAACATCCTATTATGGAGTAACACCGGTGTTCATCTTAACCCGGAACGGTTTACCTGGTAGACCGACCTTATATATGGAGGAGCTGTTTTCTCCTTCAGCAGAGCGGGTTCTTTATAACTCTGCTTCAATATTGGCACGGCCAACTTCATGCCCTATGATGGCAGGTATCATATATTCCCATGTTTTATCATATGTTTAAATCTGAAGTATTATCTCTAGTTTCCTATACATGGATATGATGACCCGTCTGGTGGTACAACCAAAATGGCGGTTTAAGATTTTTTGGCTGCAGATAACAGTTTAAAGTTGATAATTCAACAAAAGCATAAGTTGCAATAAATATGCACGAAGGCATATCAACACAAAGTGTGGCAGCTAGTCTATTACAAGGCAACACAGTGCCCAGATAAGATAATTGTTTTTTGGTATAACAGCATAAAGCAGTAATGTAAACCGGACTCCGATTTATGCTTGATCGCCAGCTTGACCTGATGGTTGCGGGTCATCCTGCGCTGCTTCAACTTCTGATTCCCTACCAAGCGGCTGGAAATTAACAGTCGTCCAGTCGATTCCCATTAATGCTTGGAATACAGCTTCATCATTGATCAGCAACAACAGTTCAATATCAGGAGCGTAAGTATGCTTACGGATTGGCGGTATAAGGTTCTCCGCTTCAGGAATCGGTGCAGACACTCGTTTGTTTTCTCCATCATACTGGGCCTGGTAGTGAGACAGATTTGCTTCTTCAACCAGCTGACAGGACAAAGGGCGCACCTCCCGGTTTATAGCTCGAAGATCTTCTTTGTTGAATTCCGTCCCGTCTTCTTTCAAGCTTGGGAAACCTGGGGCCGCTTCAGCAGGATCAAAATCCGGCACCCACGCTTTAGCCCGGATTAAGGCATTTATCGCGCCGGTTCTAGCAGCAGATTTCTTTAATTCTTCAAACCGGGCAGGAAGCATTGACAACCTTTTAAGGGTATCCTGGATCAAGGTCGGGGCCGGGTTGTTGTGAGAAGCGACGCTGATGATCCGTTGCGCACCGGTATAGAGTTGCTCTATCAATGTATAAGAAGCTTTCAACTTTTTCCGAACGTATGATCCCAAGTGGCCAATACGTGTCCCTGTATCATTCAAAGGATTATTAAACCGGCAATTTTTTGAGAAGGCCTTATTACGACAGAAATCAAAAAGGGCTTACCAAAGACAGCAGCGGTCATGGCATGTACTTGTCGCTTTACGCTGGTCAGTTCATCCACCACCGATTTAAGGGCAGCTTCAGCATTTTCTGCCCGTTGAGTTAAAGCGGCCTTTTCAGTAGCCCAATCCGTCCGCTCCTTATTGAAGCCTTCCTTAAGCTTTTCCATGACGCTTAAAGCGCTGGTTAATTCGTCCTTTGCTTTGGAGGTTTCAGCTTGCTGGGATTTCAGTTTCTCTTGAAGATCAACAATTTGACTATCTTTCTTGTTCACATCAGCCTACATACAGAAAATCATTTAAGGATTGAGATGTAGAGTTGAAGTACCAACCCCACAACAAGTTATGCCCTTGGTACTTGGGGGCTAATGCATATTTGCTTTTCATCCTACAATTTATATATAAAGTCCCAAGCTCAATACAAGTATTCAACTTGGCACTTGGGGGCTAATGCCTATTTGCTCTATCATTAAGTAAAGCTGGTATTCTTATGCTATTCAAGTCCCGGTTTAACTACATTAAGTTGAACCGGCCCTTGGGGGCTATCAGAGTTGACAGTTGGCAATATACAAACAGAGAGTTATGGAGTTTACCTCATATTTGTCCTTCATCATGTTCACCAAACCGGCTTCATAGTCACGGCTGGTATATAACCGGTTCAAGTAGCCGGAATGAAGCTCTTGTAGATTCCATGCGACATAAGTTGCCAAATCGGCACTCCATTTGCCTTTACCAAAGGCAGTAAATTCATCCTTGGCAGTATGCTTGGACAAGGCGACAGGATTACCTGGCTCGGAATGGCCAAAGCCAGTAATCACAACATCATCATCCTTAGCTTCGCCGGTTCGCACTGGGGTTGCCGGTTTATCCGTCTGCTTTGGTAGACTCATTGTCTTGTCGGTTTGAGCAGGACTTGTGGGTTGACTTGGAGGACCGGTGGCATCAACATACGCCTCTTCAACAGCAGCATCATGACCTTGCAATGGTGGATCAGTCAGTATATCATCCTGGATGTGTTCCTCAGGGTTTGGTGTTTGGGCCGGTTCAGGAGCCTCATCTTCTGCTGCTTTATCTAGGCGAGCTTTCTTGCTTGGCCTGGGCTTGGCTCTGAAAGGAAAAAAGACGGATCAGTTCAATGAACATTGAAAGTGCTATACCAAACAGCATTATCAGGAATATGGCTCACCCAAGCACTGTCTTGAGCGGTGGGAGTTGGGTGCATGTCGACTCGCCAGAGGAAGAATGAGAAGTCACCTGATAATCGGAGTCAGATGGATTAAGAGATGACGAAAGCAGCCCGTTTTAGGATAAGCATTGACGAAACAGTTAGAGACCTCTGAACGGCGTTTCCGAACCGGACTGTTCGGTAAACCGGTGGAGGTGACTACCTGGCCGTTGTGCCGGGTTGCGCGACGAGCTTCATGCTGTTGTGTCTTCATAAGAAAGTTTCGATCCAAGTAAGCAAGAGGTGAGAAAATTTAACTTTCCGGTTTGCCCGACGGATTTGTACTGAAGGTAAAGGGTTTGAATCGGAAGAAAGAGCGATTACCTCTACAACATCAGCATGACTAGCTTCAGCATCATCCTGGCAATAATCATTATCAATAAGGTGTGTAAAAAATAGACCAAGTGAGTCAAGTTCTACCGCAAGGTCCGGATTACCCACATCATCGTCAGCTAGTGGATCGGAGGAGGCAGTGGTTTTCTTTCTATAAGCTGGTTTCTTCACAACTTTGGTCTTGGGCCGGGTTATTGCCACCGGCTTCTCTTGTGGAGTCTTCCCGCTCCAAAACGGATCATCACCCTGTTGAAAATATGTTAACGTCAACAAAGAGTACTTGAACATAATCAAATTTTATAAAGGAATAAGATATGAGTCTTACAGCCGGCGGTTTGTTAATAGCAGAAAAGGGAGCCAGGCCGGTTTGTGCGCAAGCAGCTCCCGGTTCGTTCAACATCCTCTTAACAGCTTCAGTAACTTCATCGTCTGTCAGTTGGATCTCAATATGCCGAAGAGGATCTTTTACATCTTTTGTGTATTTGCACATCAAACTGGAGCGCAAACTCAGGGGCAGTATACTCCAAGATATCCAGCATCGAGCAAGATCAATTCCTGTCAACCCGTTGGCCATGAAGGCCCGGAGCTTGGATAGTTGGGGGGGCATATTTGCTTCGTTCCCTAGCAGTCAATCTATGAGGGAGAGGGTGTGTATTGCTTAACCGTACCGGACGGTAACCCGGTAAAGGATTTTCTCCTTCAGGAGAGGTATCTTTGCAGTAAAGCCATGTTGAGTTCCACTCTTTGGGATGGCTATGCAGTTTGGCGTGAGGGTAAGTGACCTCTTTCCGCTTTTGAATCGCCACACCACCCAGCTCGGTGTTGGGACCGTCAGAAAATTCAGTACGGCGGTTTAGATGGAAGAAATCTCTGAATAGTTCAACTGAGGGCTCCTCCTGAAAGAACACCTCATAGAGCACTTGAAAATGACAGATATTGGTTATGGAGTTGGGGCCAATATCTTGTGAACGCAGTTGGAAGTTGGCCAAGACATCTCAATAAAACTTTGAACCGGGCGGACTGAAACCCCGGGCTAGGTGGTCAGCAAAAACGACAACTTCTCCATCCTTAGGTTCTGGGGAACTCTCCGGACCAGGGACCCTCCAGTGAATGACATCTTTCTGGCCTAAAGCGCCGGTGCAAACTAAGTTCTCCAGTTGGGTTTCAGTCCCTTGAGAAGGGACCCAGTTACACTCATACACTTGCTTAGCCATGATGCAATCTGCAGGGCAGTAATACCGGTTCAAGAACATGTGGAAGGCTATAGACTGATGCATTCATTGTTAAACTGGAAGATGTTGCTTATAAACCGGAGTTCTGCAAGGTGGCAATACATAAACCAGAAAAACCTTGGCGGTTCAACAAGGGGACTAATGGTATATGCCGAGTTGTCAATTTCTCTACCAAGTTAAACCGCCTGGTCTGAAACATGGATGAATCATGTGTAGATGTGCGAAAACAGGTTTCATGAAAACTTGTTACAGTTTCGGATCTGGAGCATATTCAGAAAAGAAATAAAAACTCAAGGTATAAAACGGAGTGGTACTGAATCAACGAGCAAGAACGCAGGGACATCTAAGACCTTGAGATGCGCAGGTGACAGCGGGTGCTAAAAAACTACCTCTACGCAGAATAAAGATTCACAGACTTACCTGAAAGATATTTTATGAGCAACAAGCAAGTGATGAACACCGAAGAACATGGAAACCTTAAGAACAGATCTATGGTGAAAGGATAGAAGGTTTACCGGAACGGAGGAAGAAGCGGAGGTCGCCGCGATGCTCTGGTACGTTCAGAGTGATGCAGCGGCCAAGGCTGGTGCAGAGGTTGACGGCGGCGGCGGAGCTCCGAAGCTAGGCGGCGCGAGGAAGACGAAGCAGAGGGCACGAAGGGAAAAAAAGAAATGACCCTTCGGTCTATTTATAAAGGCAAAGGACATGTGTGAGGCACGAGAATCAAGGAGCCGCGAGTTTCAAAAACAGAGCTGTCGCCTTGATTGTTGCAGGTATATTAAATAAAATAGGTATTGTGGATCGTTTTTATGACAAATGACGTCATGCAGGTTCACCACAATCTGAGAAGATGATGTCACGGCAGTTCAACCAAGAAGATGATTGAAGACGAAGTTTTTACTAAGGATTGACATGAACCTGTTCAAATCAATCTGGGCCTAATGTTGGGGATATTATTACTGGGTGTAAACCGGCCAGGAGAGGCCGGGTTAACTTCATCAGTAGCCAAATATGCTTGAAGCTCGTGAGGATATTCAATAAGGGCCCAAGGCCCAGAACCGGTTTAAGGGTTGTAGCCGTAAACCGGCATTAGTATGTAACTTGTGTTGTAAGTTAGAAATACTAGAGACTGAACCGGACACGACTATGCACTACTAGGGAAAAGGCCAGCAGCAGCGCGGGTTTTAGATGTATTAGTAGCGCGGGTATAGGCGCTACTAATAAGGCGCTGCAGCTATTGCTTAGCAGCAGCGCGTGCCAGCCCGCGCTATTGCTAGGACAAATAGCTGCAGCGTTTGTTCGTTACCACGCTGCTGCTAAGGTAACTACTTGCAGCGTGTTTTCTGCCCATCGCTACTAGTACTTCTTTTTATTGTATTTATGTGCCATCATACAAATATTGGTACAATACTAGTTATGAGGTTTACATCATTATTCTATAACAGTGTGTCAAATGAAGGTGGATTAGGTTCAAGTGGAGGCAATATGTGGTGCATGTCAAAAGTATACTACTAATCCAAACTTGATCTAGTTTGGACTAGTAGTACTTTCGATGTGCACCACATGTTGCCTCCACTTGAATCTAATCCGCCAGCACAAGATATTTAATCATCATCATGGTCATTACCACCAACAGTATTTATTTAATCACCACTAACACTAGCTAATAATAATCATCATACTCATTACCACCAACACTAGCTATTTTATCATCATAGTAATAGTGTAGCACATCATCATCCTGAAACTCGTTTCTAGCTATCTAATCACTCCTGCTGCTCTCTCTTAGGTAAAACAACATAAAACATGTGTAGCTCTCCTCCTTGATCAAGTTGGAGCATGCAAATGAACCTGTCTCCTAATCGTGGAAAGCGCCTCTGTTTGCTGGCCCCTAGTACTTCTCTGTGCTCCCCCAACACATATTTGGTCCAGTCTTGCACTATTAAGCATCCGTCGCTAATCTTGAATGCACTAGAGTAATCTGTAGGATATCTTGGCGTGAAGTGATAATACTCATGGTACCTTTAGTCTCGATCCCATAAGGCACAACATTCATCGGAGTCTCTGTTGAAGAACATCGTATGGTAACATACTTAGCAATGAAGTTTAGCTTCAAAAATAATGTATGGAAAAGATGCAATGAGGACAAATAGTAAAAATCTTACCATCCTTCCTAAATGGATGTGACCGTAGTTCATTACGAACACTATTGGTCGACGTTTTCAGTACTAACATTTCTAAATTAAGGAAGAAAATTTGCCTTGACATTATCAAGATCCTCAAGCCATGAAACATAATGAATTAGCTCCTCGCAGTTTAGTTCAGCCTCGGGACAGTAGTAGGTCCTGTCTACCAAGCTACTGGACATGTTTGCTTGCACCAAATAAGCTGACAATACAATAGTTGTCAACTATTTTGAATAAACAATATCAAAGACATAAATATGGTTGAGAAACTTACATAATGGTATAATCGAGGCGTCGCACATCGACCCAGATGTCGGTATTACCTTCAATATCATCTTCCGGACGAATATCAAAGGTGATAACCATATCAGGCTCAAATGCATAAGTCTTGCATAGTGCTCGCCATGTTTTGCATCCAAAATAGGTGTAGTCGTCTGAATTGTATAATTTTGCATGGAAAATATAACCATGCTCGGTCTTCAAATAAACTTTCTTTACCTCCATGAGATGACTGAAACCTATCTTATCCTATAAAAAAACTCTTGCATGGCAGGGGATACGCTAGTAGAATAGTAAAAAAAATATAAGTTCAAGCAAATGAAGAAGATGTCATGCTTAGCTACGAAAAAAGACTTGTCGTTATGACTTACTGTATCCACTTCGAAGTTCTCGTCCAGCTTGATGCTGAAGCGCCTATCATCATCTAGGAAGATTTAAATGCGACAGGCGCTCGTCTTCTTCGCAGTATTTGCAAATACCGAAATCCTTTTCGTCGTCAGACATTTCCTGTGTTCATAGTTAAAACATTAATTGAAAATCGATCGAAGACAACTACCAGGATACTCAACATACAAATCCGGGGCACTCGATATTTCCTACATATTCTGGCACAAGTCATGCCAAAATTCACGGAAAAATCCGGCATGACCATTGCTAAAATAGGACATATCGAGCGCCTGAAATTTGCCGGAACGGAAATGAATAAACACTCCGGCAAAACATAGGCCACTCGGAGGTGTAACATGCAAACATGACCGGCCACTTGGATATTGAGCAACACAAGATACACATTTCAAAATATCTTATAGGACTCAAATTAGCATGCATTCAATAAGCAAAAGTAAATCATCTCATGTGTCCCTACATCACCGAATATTATCACTAATACATCACGAATAGTGTCATACATATAACATCACTAATACAACTAAAACCCTAGCACACGACGGGTATCGGCGGTAGCGGCGGTGGACACCTGACGAGAAGGAACCATCACAGGATCATAGCTCTAGTGAGATCCCTGGAGAACCTGCCATGTATTGGAGAACGACCTGTGCTCCAACGCAAACAAGTAGCGACGGACGTGCGCGTCCTCCTCACTGACACGGTGACGCACCACCTCCGCTGAGTCCTCAAGCCTCGGATCGCCACCGCCCGCGACCGCCACCAAAGAAGGTTCGGGTCAACGACAGGCTGGCTCCTCACCAACCTCGCCCCCGGTGAGTAGCGCCTCCAGTACCACCCAGCGGAGCCAGGTCCCGACATGGCCGATCTGGTCAAGCAGGTGTCGTCCTCCGCCGACTCGGCGAGCGAGGATGCGGGATAGGCATCGCCCACGTCGAGGCGGGAAAATTGCTTTAACTAAAAATAGCAACAAGTTCTTACTAACTAGTTCTATTAATTCAACTAGTTCTTACTAAAATAAACTTACTATAAATAAAAATATTCTAATACCTAATTAGTACCTAGTTCTTAATATGCAACTAAAACAAACTTACTATAAATAAAAATAAACTTAATATGCAACTAAAATATAAAGAAACCCTAGGCAGATCAGGTAGGGGAGAGGGAGGAGCGGGCGTGCTCACCTCGGGTGCCTGCGACGAGGGAGGGGCAGGGCGGCGTCGAGGTCGGGGTCGGGGCGGGGTCGGGGCGGCGTCCGAGGCGGCGTTGAGGTCGGGGGCGGGGGCGGCATTGAATCTGGGGTCGGTGTCGTGGTTCTAAGTCTGACAGTAGAATGGGGGGTAGGTATGGAGAGGCAAGATCCTAGCTATGGAGTAGTTGTATACGCAAGGGGTTTACGAGTTCAGGCCCTTCTCGGAGGAAGTAATAGCCCTACGTCTCGGAGCCCGGAGGCGGTCGACTGGATTATATGCGTATGTGTTATAGGGGTGCGAACCCTTCTACCTGTGGAGGGGGGTGGCTTATATAGAGTGCGCCAGGACCCCAGCCAGCCCACGTAGTAGAGGGTTTAAGGTGCGTTAAAGCTAGGCGTTCCTGGTAACGCCTTACATAAAGTGTCATTAAGGTCATAAAGACTATTTAACTACAGACCGTTTGGGTACCGAGTGGCTCTTGGACTCCTGGTGGTCGAGTGGGTCTTCGTAGTCGAGTGTCTTTGAATCTGTCGAGTGGAAACCTACCAGGTCGACTGGAAGGTTGCTTCTCTTGTGAGTCTCCTTGTGGAGGGTACCTTTGGGCAGGTCTATGACCCTACCCCAGGTACATGACTTCATCATTAGCCCCCGAATGGATCGAGATTTGAGTGAGGAAGGAGTTGATAATCTTTCCGACCTGTTCTGCGTGTTGTGAGTGCGTCTTACTCTGGATCAACGACCTTTTAGTGATGGCATAAAATTCTCTTTCAGTCGCCTTGATCCATTCTTCATGTTTGTCGAGTGAACTTTGTGAACCTGAGGATTTCCGAGCGAAGGATCGGAGGAAATCTGTTGTCTGACGAGTTGCTCTGCGGTTAACGGATTTCGCGGGATCCGAATTTTGGGAAGCGCGCGAAGCGGAGAAAACCGCGACACTCGGATGGGATAAGACAATGACGCCTCGATCTTCGCACCGCCTTTTTCGCCACGTATCATGCGCACGCCTGTTGCGGGATTGCGACGGGATTGCTTGGGCCTACCGGTCAGCCACTCGGAAGCGGCCCCATATAAAACGCTGGTCAGGGCATTTTGAACAGTGCGACCTCAGTCTTCCCCTCTCTCCGCCTCCAAACCTTCTCGCCGCTCTTAAATCGTCCGGCGCCAAGCTCGGTACTTTACTCGCTTGGCGACCATGGTGAAGGACAAGACTGCCGCCACGAACGGGTGAAGAAGGCGGCGGCGAAGGCCAAGGGAGAGCGCCCGATCGGGCGGCTCCTCTTCGGGTCCAAGCTGCCGCAGGGCTGGGTCCAAGGAGACTGGATCCGCTCGACCATCACCGAGAAAAGATCTCACCGATCTGGCCAACGAAGGACTGATCCCCCATGGGTCGGCGAGGCTTCCGGGCACGGAGTGGCAACCGCAGCCTGAAGAGGGTGAGTGCGTCCTCCTGGCCTCCCACATAGATAGGGGGTTTTCTCTGCCACCAAATCCTTTTTTCCGGGGGTTTTTGAACTTTTTTGGAGCGCAACTCCACCATTTCACTCCAAACTCCATTGTGTATCTTGCTGCTTTCCTTTTGCTCTGCGAGAATTTCTTGGGTTGTCGACCGCACTGGGGTCTCTTCAAGCACATATTCACCTGTCGCTCTCAGACGGTGAAGAAAACGAGCCCGAATGACGAGAGGACCCAAGTAATCCAGATGTGTGGGGGACTCGGGGTCCAGATGAGGGGGAAGAGCGCCTTTCCAGCTATGACTCTCCCCGACTCGGTTAGAGGGTGGCAGTCGACCTGGTTTTACTGCCAAGACCAGCCGACACCGGGGCAGTCGGCTAGGCTCCCTCCTTTCTCCATGAGTCGAGTGAACAAGTCATCTTCCCTGAAGGTGTTACCAGAGGAGAAGGCCCAAGTAAAGCTGCTGATGGAGCGTGTAGTCCAGCTTATTCGCGATGGGGTGACCGGCATGGATCTCCTGGAGGTTTTTCTCTGACGGCGTATTCAGCCACTCCAATACCGAGGACATCCGTTGTGGATGTACTCTGGTACGGATGATACCACTCGGGTCCATCCAGAGGAGGTCGATGGCGCCACGCTGGAGAAGTGGATGACTGCCATCACAGGAAACAAGGACAACCCTCGCGGAGCTAGGAGGATTCCACCACTCGACCAGAGTTACCAACCAGACAAGGTATAACCGCTTATCTCCGACTGTGATTCTGCTGCATTCATTCTGTTTTGATGCCAATTCGTCGACTGACTTTCACCTTGTTTTGTTGTCTTCTAGGTCACCACCCAGATGTACTCGATGCCCAACGGGCCGTAAGAAACAGCCGAAGAAGAAGAAGGAAGTGGAGGTGAAAGTCCGGAGGAATGGGAGTCCAACGGCGAGGAGGATGAGGAGGATGATGGCTCTGATGATGATGAGGAGGAGGAGGACGAGGAGAAAGACGTCGATCCTCCTCGCTCGGAGGGAAGGTCCAAGTTGATGCACGACCCGGCGGCCGGACGCGGTAAAGCTGTTGTGCCCACCGGGCAGTCGACGAAGCGACCAAGGACAACTTCTCCCGCGCCAACTGAGAAACCGCCAAAGCAACCTCGAGTGACGTCGTCAAAGCCGGTGAAGGCCCTGCCCAAGATGCGAATGGTCATCCCCACCATCTCCGGGTAACCGACAGAACCTTGTATTTCCTTTTTCAACATGAGTGAACTTTTGGTCGACTTGATGACTGATCAGCCGACTCTTGAAATCTACAGTGCCGCTACCTCCGAGACTTCAGCCAAGCATGATGATCAGGAAATGGAGGATGTGGCCACTTCCAATCTTGGTAAGATCTCTGAGGTTTCGCTTTTAGTCGACTGGAGCTTTTTAGTCGATTGGTGTCGGTGTCAAAACCGGCGGATCTTGGGTAGGGGGTCCCGAACTGTGCGTCTAGGCGGATGGTAACAGGAGACAAGGGACACGATGTTTTACCCAGGTTCGGGCCCTCTTGATGGAGGTAAAACCCTACGTCCTGCTCGATTGATATTGATATTGTGGATGTTTACAAGAGTAGATCTACCACGAGATCAAGGAGGCTAAACCCTAGAAGCTAGCCTATGGTATGATTGTAAGGGTTGTTGATGATGTCCTACGGACTAAAGCCATCTAGTTTATATAGACACCGGAGAGGGCTAGGGTTACAAAGAATCGGTTACAATGGTAGGAGATCTACATATCCGTATCGCCAAGCTTGCCTTCCACGCCAAGGAAAGTCCCATCCGGACACGGGGAGAAGTCTTCAATCTTGTATCTTCATAGTCTTGGAGTCTGGTCGATGATGATAGTCCGCCAATGATAGTTCGGTGATGATGGTAGTCCGCTATCCGGACACCCCTAATCCAGGACTCCCTCAGTAGCCCCTGAACCAGGTTTCAATGACGATAAGTCCGGCGCGTATATTTCTTGGCATTGCAAGGCGGGTTCCTCCTCCTAATGATAGAAGATTGTGAACACCAGGATAGTGTCGGCTCGCAAAATAAATTCCACATTCCACCGTAGAGAATAATAATATATACACAAGTTCAATCTGTTGGCGTTTTACGTGGCATGACGTCACGCCACTACCAAGCCATTACTCGAATTGTTTTTACTTTACCACCTCAGCGCATTTAGCGGCGGTTTCCTTGCACGTCTTGTCGAGCGGATCGTGTTTCCCCTTAATCCGGATTCTCGTCAATACGGACGTGGTTAACCCAACGCGCCTGTTCGCCACGCCTCTATCGGCGAGTCCCAAGCGGTCACGGAGGCGGCTCTTGGTATTCTCCCTCTTTATAACGGGACCAAGGCTCATTTATTTTTCTTCAATCCTTCATCGAATCCCTCCCGCTCCAAGTTCCAGCACCTAGAGCTCCAGATTCGAGCGCGGACTTCCAACGATGTCGGTTCCGACCTCCGTGGGCGGTGGATGCCCTCCTCCATCACGGAGGAGGACGTGCTAAAGTTGCGGGAGGCCAAGTACCTGTCTTACGAGATTTCGCACAGGTTGCCTGCCGAAGGGCAGGCCATCCCCACCCCTGAGCCCGGCGAGTATGTCATTTTTGTATCCCACCTCCGTCGGGGTTTAGGCTTCCCGATGGATCCTTTTGTGAGAGGTCTCATGTTTTATTATGGGTTGGAATTCCACGATTTGGCTCCGGAGTCCATCCTCCATATTTCCGCATTTATCGTCGTCTGCAAAGCTTTCCTCCACGTCACCCCTCACTTCGGCCTATGGCTGAAGACCTTTAATGTGGCGCCGAAGATGATCGGGGGGCGTCAAGCGGAGTGTGGCGGGGCGGCCATAAGTAGGACGGCCGATGCCCCGTGGCCCGCTGGCTCCTTCCAAGAGGAGCTCGGCCTATGGCAGCAAGAGTGGTTCTATATTATCGTTCCGAGGGGCCGCAGACAAAAGCCGCTTCCCTTATTACGCCCGGGACCTCCACGACGGTTGATGTCGTGGGTCAACCAAGGGCTCAACTGGGGGCCGTCAAAGGACGTGCCCCTACTGTAGGGCCGGATTCGAGATCTCCAAACGAGGGAGATCGATATGGTGGTGTTGATGCAGGTTATGCTGATTAGGCGTCTCCTGCCCAAAACGCCGCCTCCGCTATGGGAGTTCAATCCGGAGGTCCACGGATTCTTCAACACTTCATGGGCTTGACACCCCTGGAGATGTACAAATTATTCTTCGGATCGCAAGAGGCGTGTCCGAAATTGACCGAGGATGCTGGACTAAGCTGCAATCGCCCGGATACTCAAGTAAGTAGTTCCGAGTCCGGACATACCGTTTGTTTGCCTTTCGATGATTCGCCTTATGACCAATTTCCTTCTACATAGGAGTGGATAGCGGAAGCAAAATTGATCTGGTGTCCAGCCCCCCCCGAGACCGCGCCCGGATCCGTGCTGGTCCGGATGCTTGAGGTTGCACCTTCAGAGGAAGACGAAGGGGAAAACAAGGAAGCTACTGCCTCGCCTAAGGAGGCTCTTGAAAGAGGGGGGATCGAGAATCCCTCCACCCAAGGGGAGAAGAGGACTGCCTCCGAGGACCCGGGGGCAAAAGCCCCTACACGGGGGAAGAAATCTTCGCCAGAGGGTCCTGCGTCCGGGGAGGCCCAGGCCGCACAATCTCCCTTAATGAGTCAGCCCTCCAACGAGCCGTAAGTAGAAAGAAAGGAGTTTTATAATAAGGGACATCCCTATTTGTGCTTCGAGGATAACTAAAGTTTTACCTTGTAGTTCGGATCTCCGTCCTTCGCAGATGAGCTCGTCTTGAGGGACCTTCGTCCGGAGATGATAGAGAGAGAGCCTCCGTCCGGGCGCCCGTCGGATAGGGCGGATGAGCCTGAAGTGTCGCCACGGAGGGAGCCCCGGGTTTGGCAAAGCCGGATAGTTCGGCGCCAAGCGGTGTACGGTGAAGGATCTGCTTGAGAAGGCGTCTATCTCGGAAGATCAGCACGCATTGATGAGCGTGGTGATTGAAAGGATTTCGCCCGCCAAGGTGGGTTGCACGATGCCGTCGAGTTTGTGGCGGGGTTTGAGGTGCGTAAAATGACACACCTTTTAACATTTTGCATATAGAATGCGCCTGTATAGATAGTAGCCCCGAGACTCGGTAGGTTGTCGAAATCGACAGCGTGCCGAGGATCAAAATCGCAGGTTTTAAATTCCCGTCATGCCGATGCAGGTGGCGGGTCGTCCGGGGGCCAGCTGGACTGATGGAGTTGCTGAACTAAAGCGGCAACTCGATGCTGCGAATCACGGACATCACGCTGGTCAACAGCGACTTGATGAGTCGCAAGGTAAGTGTTATTGGCGGTCACTTGGTAAGGGGCGAAGCCATCTCCTTACAACATGTGCGTGAAATGCAGATAGTGCCGCTACCGTGGAGAGCCTTCGGGCGAACTTGCTCAAGCCAAGGAGCAGGCGGAAGAATGTCTGGCGACCTCAAGGGCGGCCGAGGAGTTAGCGGCGAAAGGTCGCACACTGCGGAGCAGGGAAGAGATAGCCGAAATGGCTGTGAAGTTAAAAGATGCTACCGACCGCAATGAGGCTCTTGGGAAGGAGCGCCTAGCGGGGCAAGAAGACCTGCGGAAGGCCACCACCGAAGCCAAGAATGCCCGCTCTGCAATGCGGGCTATGAAGGAAGAGCTGCGCCAGGCCGGAGATATTGTAGCTGGCAAGCCTTTTCTGCTGCGCCGACGGTTCACGGATCCAAAATATGCTCAGCTGGGCCAACTGTGGTGTCCGGAGGACCCTTATATGGACTTAGCAGCGAGTGCGGCGGATGTCATTGTGCATTTTCGAAGCCAGAAGGATCACAAGACGGAAGAGCTGTTTTGGTCTCAATTCCATAGTTCGGAGCGTTCACTTTCGTTGACCGACCGTTTGGCTGAGTGGGCTGAGCTAAATAGGTTGTCCGGGCTTGCTATGACGGATATAGTGACTCATATCCGGCCGGATAGGCCCCAGCCGAAGAGTTATTTTGGCTTATTGCAGCAATTTCTTGGGGCGGTGCCGCATATCAAGGCGATGAAGCGGTCGGCCTGCATAGAGGGTGCGCGATGGCGCTCGCCGATGTGAAGACACATTGGACGAGATGGATGCCACCGCTGTTGCGACCCGGGTTGGATGATAACGGTTACCCGTCGAGCACTATTTTGGCGAAGTCTGCGTGGTGCTCGTGTAATAGAGTCACCGTGCTCGAAAAATGTTACGTTGAATGAGCGTTTATATGATGTAAAACGATATTTATGATGTAAGCGCCTTTTATACTTGTGCGTTCAAGTAATAGAATATCTCCTATCGGCCGTTCATGTATACGTGTGTATAACCCGAAAGATGGCGATCGTCGGCTTCAGCCCCCACGCACAAGGTGCGGGGGTGTTCATAAAAATAGCGCGTTTTCACACTTAATCCGGCGTCTCGGTCCTATAAAGGAGGTGGTAGCGTAGCAAGCGAGGCAACCGGACTATAATGCTTGATCACTTTCACTTAGCCATGGAGTTCGAGGGTGGGGCTACGACATAGCCCTCAGGGGCACCGCGCTCTCCGAATTCGAGGCGTATGTGCTGGCCGAAACGGCCCTTCGTCAAAGCGGAGGAATCCTAAACATTCCCATAGTCGATCGAGTGGTTGACCAGTCTCTCGCTGTATCATGACAGGTCAGTTTTGGCTTTCTCTCTTGAGGTGCTCGCCCGGCCGAATCTGGGGCTGTCGCGAGAGTTCTCCGGAGCCAAGTTAGCGATGATCTGAGCGTAAGGCAGCAAAACACAGGAGCCGGGCAAACCCAACATTTGACCGAAGACATGATTCGGAGCTGATGCATATAAGGCCTAACTTTCGAGGCGCCAACACTCCGAAGGTGTTCGATCTTTATAATAGCGGGCAAAACAAAGCCCTAAGCCCCTTGTGTCCGTGCACGGCAGATTCTTCTAAGCGGCCGATGCCAAAACGCCAGATCTCCACTCTGGTTATAATGATAAACCAGGGATTATAGCAACAAGAGACAGAAGAAAGGTTTATGTAGGGTCTTAGTCTGAAAAGAGTCCTTGCAACGGGTCCCTACTGCACGTCTGCGCCTGTGTCTCCGTTGTGCCGTATCCTGGACGGGTGTGCACGCTGTTCATCCTTGTGAAGGGATGTGCGGCTAGGTAGCCCCTAGCTTATTTATTCCGGACTCGTCCAGCCGTGTCCGGGGTCTCAAGCGACCTTTTAATGAAATGATGCCACGTGGACCGGGCATTTTAAGCGTAAGAGACGCGTAATGTGGTATTGCATTGAAGCGGACGAAAGCTTCCCATCCCAGTGATGCTTGATAGCTACTTTTAAATGGGGCGACATGAAAGGTTAGCTTTTCTCGTCGGAAGTTGTCAGGTGACCCTGACACAACTTCTAGTAATAATGAAACTGCACTGGCGTAAAGTGCAGCGCCACTCCTTTGAAGGAAGTGCGGCTATGCGGTGTAGTAGGGTCTATCCCAACTTGCGGATTGTGTCCGGAAATAGCAGTTTCAAGTCACTGCCGCCGTCCATCAAAACCTGCGTTAATTGCAGTCCGTCTATTATGGGATCCACTATCAGGGCAGTCTATCCTGCATTCCGGATACTTTTGGACTAATCCAGATGCTCGAAAGTGATTGGTTTTGACGTCCAATCTCGGTCCACTTGGGTGGATCGTGCGGCACTTGTCTTAGCGAGTGCCGTGTTGGCTTTCCGTACTATCACGTGAAGCGAGTTTACTGTTTTGACTTCTTGTGGGAAAGTCTTTTGACTTCCGGTGCTCTGCTGGTGGGGTTCGTCATCGTCCTCGCTTGGCACATCGAGCCCCTTGTGTCCGGCGTTGAGTCTGCCGGACTGTTTAAAAACCATTTCAGTTGGTATGGTTTGCAGGCCTTCCGGAGGTACTGTGGATTTGACATATCCGATCTAAAATTTTGTTTAAATTTGATAGCTCGTCTCTGTTTTCCTTAAGAGGCCATGTTGTATTTTTTGGCTGCGAGCTTTTGAATCCGGCGTTGACCGCCGTGCCCTTTGGGCTTTTTTCTTTATTCCGGCGCTGGTCTTTCCTGCGCCGTGACTGTCCGTTTCCATCTCTGATCTCGGATGTACTCGGGTCGCTGGTGCTGCATCTTGCTAGCCAGCTGTCTTCTCTAGCAAAAGCGCGTCATGAGGCTTGTTAGCGCGCCATTGTTCTTGGCTTCTCTTGGCCGATGTGTCTGGCGAGCCATTCGTCTCGGACGTTGTGTTTAAAAGCTGCTAGGGCTTCTGCGTCCGGACAGTCGACTATTTGGTTCTTTTGGTAAGGAACCTGTTCCAGAATTTGCGCGCTGACTCTCCGGGCTGGTGGGTTATATGACTCAGATCGTCTGCATCCGGAGGGCGGACATAAGTCCCTTGAAAATTTTCTCTAAACGCGTCCTCAAGCTCTTCCCAACTTCCAACAGTATTTTCTGGGAGGCTTTTGAGCCAATGCCGAGCTGGCCCTTTGAGCTTGAGGGGTAGGTATTTTATGGCGTGGTGATCATCTCCTCTAGCCATGTGTATGTGTAGTATGTAATCTTCTATCCAGACTCAAAGTCTGTTGTGCCGTCGTATGCCTCTATGTTTATGGGTTTGAACCCTGCTGGAAATTCATGATCCAGCACCTCATCGGTAAAACATAAGCGGATGTCGGCGCCCTATGATTAGGTGTGCCGCTGTCTTGAACACTTGTCGTGGTGTGTTACTTCACAGGGTCCTCTTTTTGGCCCGTAGATGGACCTAGTTGGGTCGTCCGTTTTCCCAGGATTATAATTCGCTTGTGTGCAGCCCGCTTGTCCCTTTGGGCTGTCATCGGCCGTCTATCCAGCCAGCGGCCTCTTTATTTTTGACCGTGAAGGCTCTATGGCTTCCTCGTCAAATTCTGGCAGCAACTTGCGCTTGGGTAGCTCTTAGTTTGATGGCCATTGCCATATTTGTCTGCAGTCTTGAATACTTTGCTCCACTTCATTCTGAGCGTGTCTTCTGCTGTTTTGAGCTTCCGTTTCGCCTTCTTCAAACTTCTTGCAGTGGCGACGAGTTTTTTGTGTATGTTCTTATGCTCCGGTGTTGTGTCTGGACTGTTGATTGCTCCGAGAAGGGGTTGATTATCCGGCTCGTCCTGTTCGTCGTCCGCTGGTTTGCCCTGCTCTATCGCTGGGTCGTTAGGAAGGCTGCTTTGATCGAGGCGGGACTTAAGGCGGCGTCTATGTCGCCGTTTTGGTTCTTTATCGGCGAGATTATCCTCTGCCGCGTCCCGTTGTTCCTCGTTATCGCTTCCCTTTGGGGTGTCCACCATGTATATGTCGTATGACAAGGTGGTCTTCCAGTGTCCTGTAGGCACTGGTTCTTGATAGTCTCCGGCATCGTCGTCCATACCGTCGATGTCTTCGGAGTCGTAGTCAAGTACGTCGGTTAAATCGTCGACGGTGGCTACGAGGTGGGTGGTGGGTGGCGTCTGAATTTCTTCGTCGTCCGCATCCCAACCATCCTGGCCGTAGTTCGGCCAGGGCTCTCCGGATAGCGAGAGATGCTTCAGTGAATTTATGATATCGCCAAGGGCGAAAAGAAAAGATGTCCGCAGCGGTAAATTCCATGATCGGCGCCAATCGGATTTGACCGGTAAGGCGCAGGATGTTCGGAGTCCGGCAGGGAGTCCGGCACCTCGGAGTCGTGAGCTTTATGCGGGACAAGGTAAGTGTTCGGCTCCATCACCGTAGGAGTTGCGGCTCCCGAGGCGGTGTCCAGCCATCCGTCCTCGATCCGAGCGATCGGCTCCGGACTATGGGTCGGAGCGGACTTGTGTCGGGCCTCAAGGTGCTGTCCGCGGCGAGTTAGGTCATGCCCATCGTGACAGCGGCAGCACGCTTCGGCTGTGGCTCAGATCCATCAAGATCAAGTCCCCGCGGATATCGGCCGTGAAGTTTAGGCTTCCAAACCTGACTCGACGGCCAGGGCGTAGCTTCGATCTGCTCGGATGGCCAAGCGAAGTTGGCCCGCGATGCGAAGCCGCCAATCTGAAGATCTGTCCGGGAGAAAAGTCTCACCCAGGATTGCGTTGTTATCGATTGAAGAGGCCATCAAGCCTATCGGTGACGACACGAGGAACTCTCAATGAAAGCACCAATGTCGGTGTCAAACCGGCGGATCTCGGTAGGGGGTCCCGAACTGTGCGTCTAGGCGGATGGTAACAGGAGACAAGGGACACGATGTTTTACCCAGGTTCGGGCCCTCTTGATGGAGGTAAAACCCTACGTCCTGCTCGATTGATATTGATATTGTGGATGTTTACAAGAGTAGATCTACCACGAGATCAAGGAGGCTAAACCCTAGAAGCTAGCCTATGGTATGATTGCAAGGGTTGTTGATGATGTCCTACGGACTAAAGCCATCCGGTTTATATAGACACCGGAGAGGGCTAGGGTTACATAGAGTCGGTTACAATGGTAGGAGATCTACATATCCGTATCGCCAAGCTTGCCTTCCACGCCAAGGAAAGTCCCATCCGGACACGGGGAGAAGTCTTCAATCTTGTATCTTCATAGTCTTGGAGTCCGGTCGATGATGATAGTCCGGCCAATGATAGTTCGGCTGATGATGGTAGTCCGGCTATCCGGACACCCCCTAATCTAGGACTCCCTCAATTGGGCTTCCATGTTTACTTCTGGATCTCTCTTGTAGTTCCGCCTCACTTCATTGATCTCCCCGATGATGACGAGGAAGCTCCATTGAGGAAGAGGAGGAACAAGAAAGTGCCTGCTGGCAAGGCTACTCAAGTCGCGGCGATTCCTGAGACGCTGATTTCCGAGGGAGGCAACCCCACTCGGACTTCTGTATCTTTCGCTGTATCGCTGGCAAGTGCCCGACCCACTTCGTCGACTGCCGATCCACCATCTCTCTTTGCTACACACCACGTCCCGGAAGACCAAGTAAGTGCTGCTAAGGAGGCCATACACCAGGCAGGGATCATGATGGAGCAAGTGAAAGCGGCTCGAGAGGCTAGTCAAGCGGCCTATGATGCCAGTTCAGCTCTCCAGAGCAATGTCCAAGTAAGTCAGTCGTTGCTTGCTTTGTTAGGAGATGCTACCTGAAACTGCTTCCTTCTAGAGATTTCCATATCTGTACACCCACTGGGTGTGTGTGTGTCGATTGAACTTTTGTGGGGGCACGCTGAGTGCACCCACTGGTCGACTACGTGCAGTCGGCTATAGTCTTTATGCAGTGATCTTCTTCACTCGACCTCGACGGACCAAGTCGAATGGAACCATAAACCGGTGGGGGCACGCTAAGTGCACCCACTGGGTGTAGTCCCCGAGACTATGGTCGACTGCGTGCAGTCGACTATAGTCTAAAGAACTGTTTTTTTTTTCTCTGCGGCTGACCGCTGACAATTAGCCAAGGTTTTAGAATCATAACCTTTTTGCCTCTTTTGGTCGACTGGTCGAACCAAAGATGGTAAAACAGTGGGGGCACGCTGAGTGCACCCGCTGGGTGTAGTCCCCGAGACTACTGTCGAATGTTTTGATTCGGCTATAGTCTTATAAATGCTACTATTTTTCCTTAATCACTCGGAAGTGATTTGTCTTTGATGTCTTTCGTTGGTTGACTCTTTGTATAAATCTTGCGAGCTTGTGGCTCGCTATACTGAGTTAGAGAAAAAGCAGATCCAGCTCAACCTCAATTTGAAGCTTGCTCAGGAGAATTTGCAGAAGGCAAAGGATGAAGCAAAAGGTATGGCTGGTGAGAATTTTTTACGACTGCCTCTGTTTTTCTGCTCATTCTCAACTCTGTTCTCATTGTTGCTTTGCAGATAAACTGGAAGAGACTTTGAAGAAGAAGGACCTTGACCTTGCAGAGGCACAGAAGGCGGCTTTGGAGAAAACAAAGATCGCTGAAGAGAAGCTTGCCTCAGTCGACAAACTCGAAGATGAAAATGCCAAACTGAAAGCCTCTCTTGACGCGGCTAACAAGGAAGTTAGTCGACTGAAGAACGACAAGGTTGTTCTGTCTGACAAGGTTGGCCAACTGGCGGGGAAGCGAAATGACCTGGAGATTTATCTTGGAGGGCTCGCCAAGAAGCTGTTTCTCATGCTTGAAGGTAATCTCTTTTATCCGATTGTCTTGCTCTCACCGGCTCATCACATGATCTTTATTTTGAGTCTGAGCTGTGTTTTCATAATTCTGCCAAAACTTTGAAGAAGAAACCAGTCGAGTGGAAACCAGCTTGGACCCCATCAACTCTCCTGTGAAGGACGAAGCTGCTATGAATGTGCTCCAACTAGAGTCTCGCGTTGCTAGCGTGGTGGATTATCTTGCTCGATTGAAAGTTGAAGTGTCGCGGATCGACTCGACTCTCTGGCCAGAACAGACTCTCCAGAATGATCTTGAATCCCTGATGACTCGACTGAATGAGATTCCAAGTCGAGTGCAAGAATGGAAAAACTCATCTGCCAGGTGTGGTGCTGATGTTGCTCTATCTCTGGTTCGTTTCCACTGCAAAGAACCGCAAGAGGACAAGCTGGTGTCTCTCAAGGTTGCCAATACCAGGAAGCACGACTTCAGATCTTTCATGGAGACTTTCATCGCTGCTGCTACCCGTATTGCTGACGGAATCGACCTCGACCAGTTTGTTGCACCTTCCAGCCCTCCTCCGCGGAGGAGTAAAAACTTCTAAGTCCCACTTTAAATTTGCCTCAGAATGCCGAGTGGTTTCTGTAACCGATAAACTTTAACAGGCTTAACGCCTGAGCACCTTTGGATCCGTAGGACATTTATCCGAACTTGATTTTTCCTTTAACATGCTTTGCTTGCCTTCGAGAGAACTTTATTCTTTATTCGGAAGATATTTTTTTGAAATTCCAGTCCACTTGTGCTTCATCTATCCTGCAGGTAGAGACGGAACACAGACTGCGACTGACCTTGTCGTCCTTACGGATTGGGACGGACCGCACGTTGTACTTGTGACGAAGCTCTGATGGAGGAGGTAGCAGTCGACCTGCACCTCGTCGTCCTTGCGGATTGGGATGGACCGCACGTTGTACTTGTGGCGAAGCTCCGAAGGAGGAGGTAGCAGTCGACCTGCACCTCGTCGTCCTTGCGTATTGGGATGAACCACACGTTGTACTTGTGGCGAAGCTCCGAAGGAGGAGGTAGCAGTTGACCTGCACCTCGTCGTCCTTGCGGATTGGGATGAATTCCTTACTTAGGCGAGCACTGGGCTGCAACTAAGCCTCCGAGTGGGAGGTTTGCTCTCCACTCGGTAGGATTTTTATTACATAGGCGAACACTAGGTTGCAGCTAAGCCTCCGAGTGGGAGGTTTGCTCTCCACTCGGTAGGATTTCTATTACTTAGGCGAGCACTGGGCTGCAGCTAAGCCCCCGAATGGGAGGTTTGCTCACCACTCGGTAGGATTTTTATCACTTAGGCGAGCACTGGGCTGCAGCTAAGCCCCCGAGTGGGAGGTTTGCTCTTCATTCGGTAGGATTTCTATTACTTAGGCGAGCACTGGGCTGCAGCTAAGCCCCCGAGTGGGAGGTTTGTTCACCACTCGGTAGGATTTTTATCACTTAGGCGAGCACTGGGCTGCAGCTAAGCCCCCGAGTGGTAGGTTTGCTCTCCACTCGGTAGGATTTTTATTACTTTGGATGTTTAAGGCGAATCCTTGGGCTGTTATAAGCCCCCGAGTGGGAGGGTGGCTCACCACTCGGTAGGATTTGAATACTTAGGCGAGTACTTGGACTGGAGCTAAGCCTCCGAGTGGGAGGCTGGCTCGCCACTCGGTAGGATTTTGAATACTTAGGCGAGTACTTGGACTGCACTAAGCCTCCGAGTGGGAGGCTGGCTCGCCACTCGGTAGGATTTGAATACTTAGGCGAGTACTTGGACTGCAGCTAAGCCTCCGAGTGGGAGGCTGGCTCGCCACTCGGTAGGATTTTGAATACTTAGGCGAAGCGGATTCGCAGCTAAGCCCCCGAGTGAGAGACTGGCTCGCACTCGGAAATGATTTTTTTTACAAACTTAGGCGAATCGGATTCGCGACTAAGCCACCCACTGGGGGAAATTTCAACAAAAAGCAATAACAATCACTGGGAAAATTATAACATTCTTGTCTTAGATAAACTACAAAATTACTTTTATTACATCTCAACCGAGTGAGTTTTTAAGTGTAAAAGGGGCGGAGCAGCTCCGCGTTCCAAGCTCGAGGTTCGTCGATCTGGCGATCAATGTTGTAGAGATGATATGCTCCGTTGTGGACTCTCGTGACGACGAAGGGACCTTCCCAAGTGGGAGCAAGCTTGTGTGGTTTCTGTTGATCCACTCGGAGGACCAAATATCCCTCTTGGAAGGCTCGACTCTTCACATTTCTTGCATGGAATCGACGCAAGTCTTGCTGATAGATAGTCAAGAGGATCAAGTCCATCTCTCTCTCCTCTTCCAAGAGGTCGACTGCATCTTGCCGGGCTTGTTCCGCTTCTTCTTCAGAGTATAGCTCGACTCGAGGCGCATTGTGAAGCAGGTCACTCGGCAGAACTGCTTCAGCTCCATAGACCAGGAAGAATGGAGTTCTCCCAGTCGACCGATTAGGAGTGGTCCTCAATTCCCAGAGAACTGATGGAAGTTCGCCGACCCAAGCTCCTGCTGCGTGCTTGAGATCACGCATCAGCCGAGGTTTCAGCCCTTTGAGAATGAGGCCTTTTGCACGTTCTGCTTGTCCATTCGACTGAGGATGAGCCACTGAAGCATAGTCGACCCGCGTGCCTTGAGAGGCGCAGAAGGCTTTGAACTTGTCATTATCGAAGTTTGACCCATTGTCGGTGATGATGCTATGCGGAACTCCATATCTGAATATCAACTCTCGATGAAACCGATAGCGATTGCATGCATCGAGGTTCTTGATGGGCTTGGCTTCGATCCACTTGGTGAACTTGTCGATCGCTACTACCAAATGAGTGAAACCGCTTCTGCCAGTTCTCATCGGTCCAATCATGTCCAATCCCCAAACAGCGAAGGGCCAAACGAGTGGAATGGTCTTCAAGGCTGAGGCTGGCTTGTGCGACATGTTGGAATAGAACTGACATCCTTCACACTTGTCGACTATTTCTTTTGCCATTTCATTTGCTTTCGCCAGTAAAATCCCGCTCGGTATGCTTTAGCCACAATGGTCGAGAGGGCGCATGATGGCCACAGTTCCCAGTGGATATCCTCAAGAATTATCGACCTTCTCTGGCGTGATACACTTCGGCCGACTCGATCGCGCTTTCTCTGTACAATTGTCCCTTGATCACTGTAAAGGCCTTGGATCGACGGACGATCTGTCGAGCCTCTTCTTCATTCTCTGGGGGGTCTTTCCTTAGGATATATGCGATGTGCGGCACTGTCCAGTCGGGAGTGATGACCACAACTTCCATAATCAGGTCGACCACGGCTGGGACCTCAACTTCAGTTGGATCATTGGCACTCTTTTGCTGCGGGGCTTCTTCTGTGAAAGGATCCTCCTGCACTGATGGAGCATGAATGTGTTCCAAAAATACATCACTGGGAATGGCTTCCCTCTTGGACCCTATCTTCGCCAAATCATCCGCAGTTTCATTTTTCATCGGGGTATATGATGAAGCTCTAACCCCTCGAATTTCTTCTCCAGACTTTCTCCTTTGCATTACAATAACCTGTCATAGCTGGGCTTCGACATCCCACCTTCATCACTTGATTAACAACCAGATCCGAGTCGCCATAGACCATAAGGCGACGGACGCCGAGTGAAATGGCCATGCGCAACCCATACAGGAGTGCTTCATATTCTGCTTCGTTGTTGGAAGAATCAAAGTGAATCTGGAGAACATACTTGAGCCTATCTCCTCGGGGGGAAACCAATACAACCCCTGCACTAGAACCGTTCAGCATCTTGGAACCATCAAAAAACATAGTCCAGTGTTCCGAGTGAACTTGGGTCGGAAGCTGCTGTTCAGTCCACTCGGCGAGAAAATCTGCTATTGCTTGGGACTTGATGGCTTTCTTTGCCTCGAATTTGATATCAAGGGAAGGAGTTCAATCGCCCATTTGCCACTCGACCGATTGCATCTCTGTTATGAAGAATTTCCGAAAAAGGGGCGTCGCTGACGACTGTAATGGAATGATCAGAGAAATAATGAGCAACCTTCTTCTTGGTCATATAGATCCCATAAACAAGCTTCTGATAGTGAGGGTATCTTTGCTTTGACGGGGTCAGCACTTCAGAAAGATAATAAACTGGGCGTTGAACTTTGAAGGCTTTTCCTTCTTCTTCCCGCTCGACCGTAAGTACGGGACTGACGACTTGTCCAGTGGCTGCAATGTAAAGCAGCAAAGGCTCTTTGCTGATTGGAGCAGCAAGCACCGGCTGGGTGGAGAGCAGAGTTTTGAGCTCTGCAAACGCTGCATCAGCTTCTAGAGTCCACTCGAACTTGTCTGACTTCTTCATCAGTCGGTAAAGAGGCAATGCCTTTTCACCGAGGCGAGAGATGAATCGACTTAAAGCGCCAAGCATCCAAGAAGTTTCGGACATCGTGCACACGCATGCAGGCGCTTCATTGGAGTATGGTGCCAACCTTTTACGGTTAGCATCGATTCCTCGCTCGAAGCGAGAAAACCGAGTAACTTCCACCAGGAACTCCAAATGTACACTTTGATGGGTTAAGCTTGATATCATACCTCCGATATTGGCAAATGTTTCAGCAAGGTCGGTCACAGGTGGAACCCTTTCATGACTTGACCACTATATCATCCATGTGCGCTTCCACATTCCGACTGATTTGAGTGAGCAAACACTTCGAATCATCCTCATGAATGTGGCTCCGGCATTCTTGAGACCGAATGTCATGGTGACATAACGAAGCACCGAATGGAGTGATGAGCGCTGTTTTAATCTCTTGGGTCCATACTGACGGATCTGATGGTATCCGGAATAGGCGTCTAAAAAAGACAACCTCTCACATCCCGCAGTTGAGTCGACTATTTGGTCGATGCGAGGAAGAGGGAAATGATCTTTCGGGCAGGCCCGATTGATATGCTTGAAATCGATGCACATGCGCAACGACTTGTCCTTCTTGGGGACCATGACAACGTTGGCGAGCCACTCGGAGTGGTAGATCTCGGGTGAACTCTGCTGCTAAGAGCCGAGCCACCTCCTCGCCAATGGCCTTTCTCTTACGGACGGCGGACCGCCAAGATACTCTTTAACGGTTTGAATTTTGGGTCGACTCGTGGCGATGCTCAGCCAGCCCCACAGGAACACCGGCATGTCGGAGGCTTCCATGCAAAGATGTCCCGCCTCACGGAGGAACTGGATGGCGCTTCTTCCTATTTTGAGTCGAGTGTTGTTGCGATGTTGGTCGGAGCAGCATTGGGATCGGTCGGGTGAATGTGAACCTGTTTCGTCTCGCCAATCGTGAAATGCTGACTCCGTAGCGGGCTTCTTAGCTCTCAACAAATCACTCGGATCTGGAGTTTTACGATACTCTGTAGCTCTACCACTTCCAACCGAGCATCGGCGATCTTAGAGCCTTCTGGAAGCACTCTTCGCCTTCTTCCGATTGCCGTGGCGGTGATCACGCCCTTGGGACCAGGCATCTTCGTTTATAATACCGTAACATGGTCGGGCCATGAAGCGTGCATAAGCTGGTCTCCCGAATAGCGTGATAAGCGCTGAAATCCACGACCTCAAAGGTCAACTTTTCTTTCGGAAATGCTTTGAGTCACCAAAACTACATCAAGACAATTTGGCGAGTGACTCAGCCTTCTTTCCGGAATGACTCCGTGGAATCTCATATTCTTTGTAATCGAGTGCGGACATCGGAATGCCCATCTCTTTCAGCGTCTCTGCGTATAATATGTTCAAGCCACTACCACCATCCATCGGGACTTTGGTCGGTCGAGTGCCTTCAACAAGCGGGTCGACCACCAATTCTTGCCTCCCGGGGGTGGCAATGTCGTCGGTGATCGGTGGTCGAATGTGATGGCGGTCTGGGACCATTTCAGATAATTGGGAGTCGCCGAAGCAACCAAGTTCACTTCCCGATTAATAACCTCAATCGACTTTTGCTTTCGACGTCAGCAAAAATCATTAGGGTGGAATTGACCTGGGGATACCCTCCATCACTGTCATCTCTGTCCTCAACTTTGTCTGTCTCCTTATCCTTATCCTTGACCTGTTTCCCTTGGAACTGCTGAATCAGGATCCGACACTGTCGAGTGGTATGTTTCGGGTAAATGAGTTTACCCTCTTCATCTTTCTTTGTATGAATATGACATGGCAAATCCAACACGTCGTTTCCATCCTGCTCTTTCACCTTTTTGGGGTTCCAAGGACCCTTGGGTTTCCCCTTGAACTTTCCTGGGGTCACTGCCAAGGCCTCTCCGGGAGCCGCTGGCTCGGCTTTAACCTTCGCTTCCATTGGAATTTCCTCCGCCGGTCTCATTGGCGGCTGATTTATATTACCACTCCGAGCCGATCCTCTTCTTCACCATTTGCATACTTGGTGGCAATCTCCATCATCCGACTCAGGGTCATATCTCCGGTTCGACCAAACTTCAAACTCAATTCTCTGTTCTTGACACCTTCCTTGAAGGCCTGAGATGGCGTGGTGATCAGATACATTCTCGATTGTGTGGTGCAAAGTGATCCACCTCTGGATATAATCTCTCAAAGTTTCACTCGACTTTTGTACACACGACTGCAACTCTGTCAAACCTGCTGGTCGTTTGCAACTTCCTTCAAATGTCCTGACAAACACTCGGGCAAGATCTTCCCAAGTGTAAATACTGCTGGGTGCTAACTGATTCAACCACGCCCTGGCTGAACCCTCCAACATAAGAGGCAGATGCTTCATGGCTACCTCATCGTTGCCACCGCCGATCTGAACCGCCACTCGGTAATCTTCAAGCCAAGTGTCAGGCTTGGATTCTCCAGTGAACTTGCTGACTCCAGTCGCCAACCTGAAGTTGGGAGGAATCACTGCGGCCCTGATGGCTCTGCTGAAACACTCTGGTCCCGAGACATGAACTCTGCTGCTGGAAGGAACATCTCTATCATGGCCGTCTCGGTGAGCTCTGTTCCTGTCAACCAAACCTTGAACGATAATAGATCTCGCATCAAAGCCTGGTTCCCTGGGGTCGACTGGAACTCTTCGCCCAGCACTATTTTGGCGTCTGTCGTCCTGCTGCCGAGGAGCGTATGATCCACCCCTTGGGGGAGGACTGGGCACTCGACGTCGATCATTGCGATCGAATCGGTGCTCATACTGCTCGCGGCCCTTGTATTGATCATCACGCCGGCCTCCACGTTCCTCACGCCTCGGGGCGATCTTGGACTATGGGCCGATGGAATGAATCGCAGCGACGGATCGGCTGTGAACCCTGTTCCGCGATCGGATACAACTGAGTTTTGATCTCCTGCCGCCGGAGCAAATCCTGATTTGCTGCAAACCTCTACCCGCCTCCGATTGGGAAGGCTGAATTGACTCGCTATCTGGGCGGCAGCTACTAAATTCTGAATCGGAGTTCGATATACCTGAGTTGGCGGTTGAAAGAGTCGGCGTCGACCGATTCTGGAACCCTTGGTCACGTCGCTCGTCGAGTACTCGCTGAAGATTCTCGGTCGAGTGCGCTCAGCCAGGTTAATAGCGCGCATCCTCCAAGGCGCGAGTCTCGGGGTTTCTCCAGCGATAGGAGTGTGAAGTGCATCCATGTTCGACGACGAAGCTCCTCCCTCGGAGCGAAGTGAGGGGCTCGCAAATACTCTTCGTGGGCTTGCACCGATCGCCTCCACCGCCACCTTCGTTGGTGCGGGTGAATCGAGGGGACTCGTGGTCCATCGACCATCGTAACCTCTGCCGCCCGGTCATCGCTATCGCGATTCGGACGCCGTCTCTCGGAGCCACCGACAGGTCGAACAGGCCGTAGAGAGATTCGTCGAGCTCGATCGCCGCGACTTGGGGATGGCCGATGGCGGGCCACCGCATGCCTCACCCACCGCTGAAGCCTCGACCGGCCGGGCGCTTGCGCGGTGGGAGACTTGGAGTGAAGACAGCGCGGAGCCGAACCATCTTGGGTCGGCGGTTGCCGCAGGAGGGCGCCGCGGACACACGCGCGAAAGTCGTCACCCCGCGGACGGGGGCGCGTCCCACGTCGAGTGGAGCCTCCACGAAGCCAAAGCGGAGTCGTCGGCGATTTAACGTGGCGCACCGAGGCGGATCTCGTGGCGTCGATCGAACTCCACCTGAAACCATGATGCGGAGATCGAAAGAATCCCAACTTCTCCAACAAATCGCTAGAACACCTGCCCCACGGTGGCCGCCAACCGTCGTGGTTCTAAGTCCGACAAGAGAATGGGGGTAGGTATGGAGAGGCAAGATCCTAGCTATGGAGTAGTTGTATCGCAAGGGGTTTACGAGTTCGGCCCTTCTCGGAGGAAGTAATAGCCCTCGTCTCGGGCCCGGAGGCGGTCGATGGATTATATGCGTATGTGTTACAGGGTGCGAACCCTTCTACCCGTGGAGGGTGGCTTATATAGAGTGCGCCAGACCCCAGCCAGCCCACGTAGTAGAGGGTTTAAAGTGCGTTAAAACTAGGCGTTACTGGTAACGCCTTACATAAAGTGTCATTAAGGTCATAAAGACTATTTAACTACAGACCGTTTGGGTACCGAGTGGCTCTTGGACTCCTGGTGGTCGAGTGGGTCTTCGTGGTCGAGTGTCTTTGAATCATCGAGTGGAAACCTACCAGGTCGACTGGAAGGTTGCTTCTCTTGTGAGTCTCCTTGTGGAGGGTACCTTTGGGCAGGTCTATGACCCTACCCCAGGTACATGACTTCATCAGTCGGGGCGGCGTCCGGGGCGGCGTTGAGGTCGGGGGCGGGGGCGGCGTTGAGGTCGGGGGTCGGGGCGACATAGAGGGTGCGGAGAGCGTGCGGCAGCCGATGGGCGACGGCGGCGGCGAGAGTGGAGAGAGTTGGATTTGGGGGAAAGTGTGGCGTGGGGAAGGACGAACCCGACCCGTGGTTAAGTCAAAAGTAGCAGTAGCGCGTTCCAAGAAAAGCGATGCTGCTACCTTAGCTACAGCGCGTTCGCTGATACACGCTACTGCTACTCCTTTCTCTTTTTTCCCTTTTTCATTTAGTTTCCTTCACATTTTATTTGTTTCCTTTCACCTTATTCTATTTCTTTCATTTTCAATTACCTTTCCATTTTCTTTCCATTTAATTTTATAACCTTTAGCACAACGAGTTTACATTAAAATGCGCTGCTACAAACAGCGTAGCGGTAGCGCGGTTCGTCATAGATCGCTACTACTATGTGTAGCTTATGGGCTAAGCCGTGGGAATTTTAGTAGTAACGTGTGTATAGCAAGACGCGCTACTGCTAGATCTTTATCTGCAGCGCGGTTATCTCAGGCGCGCTGCTGCTAATTGGCACCAGCGTGCTTTTTTGACCCACGCTGCTGCTAAAGTTCTGTGTATAGGGTTTTCCCTAGTAGTGATGAGCCGGTCTCGGGACTCTGCAAACCGACGGGCGTCACCCATGTATATAAGGGGACGACCCGGCGGCGATTCAGGAGAACAGACAACAACTCGAGACCTAGGTGAAGCTTGTTTGCTCCCTAGTCATCGAAACCCCCATCAATTCCATCACAACTAGACGTAGGCTTTTACCTTCATCGAAGGGGCCGAACTAGTAGGAACTCTCTTGTGTCCTTGTGTCCGCTTTAACCCCTTTAAGCTAACCCGTAGCGATAGCTCCACGACTAAGTCCTTTCATGAGGACATCTGCCGTGACAAAACCACGTCAGAACCCGTTGAAATGGGAATAATTCTGGCGTTTGCTCAATTGAAATGTGAATAATTCGCGGATGAAAGGGCATCTACAATTGAATTACCCATCTGCGGCGTGTAGGTTTAGTCTTCCAAAAGCAGGAGCTTGTGTTGGTTAGTTAGACGGTTTCCCAACCTTTAGCCTTCCATTAGGCGGCTTTTGTCAAGAAAGTTTCTAAAAATAGTACAAGACATTTTTTTAACTAATATTTCATGGTTCAGTAAATACTAAATATATCCGTGTAAGGAGTATGAAACTATCAACATAACTAACAAAATACTTGAATCTGCCAACTCAGGTACGGAGTAATAGCTAAACTTCTATCAATTCCCCATTGCCTGGTCCTTGGGAAAAAATGTCGAGGATAAAGACATGTGAGATATAGGTATGAGGGCACCTATATGCTCAGTGGGACTAAACTTCCCACATACTAAAATCTGCACAAGCACCACATTCCAAAATCAAACATGATCTAACTATTGTGCAACCAAAGAAATAGATTTATCCGTCAAGCCTTAGGCTACTCCAAGTGCTCCAATGTCAAAAAACATTTTTAAATATTCTGAAAAAAATGAGAATATTCACAAGGAATGTCATTACATCCCCTTAAAATTTCAGGTCCAAAGTCGAAATGTACATTGAGAAACAAAAAAGAGAAATCCAGATCTGAATAGTGTCAATGTTGTTTTCGTCTCTTCTTTACACTATTCATGCTAGATTTCATATTTTTGTTTCTCAATATGTGATTCAAGTTTGGACCTGAAATTTTTAGGGCTTGTAGTCACATTCATTGTGAACATTCACAAATTTTTTTGGAATTTTTTGAAACACTAAAAAATTGTTTTTTGACATTGAAGTACCGGGAGTACCCAAGGCTGGGAGCATGGGATAGTTTCCCCACATTTTAGCAATCAGGCAACATTCAGAAATCAGGATGTCATAACAGTATTTTTAGCTGCATCAGGGATTTACAAGGTCATAGTTCTACTTTGGGTTGAACCGGATGCACGCTTTTGTGCCGAAAACATGAAATTATTCAGGGGCTGCCAGACTCCCTGGACAATTATCCGTCAAGATCTTCCCTTTCCTGACTGCATATACAATGTGCTCCCTCCCATGAAAATTGGTACAGTTCATAAATGATAAAGAACAAATTTTAGCAATCAGGCAACATTCAGAAACAAGGGAATCATAAGTTCATAATAGTATGTTTAGTTGCGTCAGGGATTTTACATTGTCCTAGTTCTACTTTGGGTTGAACTGGATTCACTCTTTTGTGCCAAAAACATAAAATAATTCAGGGGCCGCGAGACTCCCTGGACATGAGGTGTACACGTTGCACCGTTGTTGCTCTCGCCGACACTCCATAAAAGCGAGAGCACCCACCTTGTTGTTAACAAGAGAAATGTGATCAGGTTGGGAGGCCAAACACACCGATGTATGTAGATCTCACCCCCTCCAAGTAGGGATACATGGCTGCCACCGCGAGCATGATCCCCATACCAGAACCAGCCACACCTGCGAAATCAGCCAAAACCATCAACACGCCAATGCAAACGCCACCGAGACAAGCCGCCTTGGTGACGTGCCTCCAGAATTCCCTATGAAACATGGAGTCTGACCCTGGACCCACCTGCATTGAATCGACAATGGCATAAGTGAAGGCATTGAGTTGGTAACGGGGAATCATGGACAGAAGTTATTGATAAATGAGTGAATCCATATGGTTTTTCGCACCAGCGTCTCTTGCCGAAATCTTCTGGATGTCACCACATAGAATCTCGTCCAGATAAGCGAGAAATAAGCGCATGTGCCGAGCACGATGGTGATGTAGAGGAACACATGAACCGGTTCTCTCGGCAGATCAACCAAACTGCAGGGCAAAAGCTCATGTCAAGCAGTGTTCCGGAATCAGGGATCATATAATTTCTGCAAGTATATATGTGCAATCACCTTGGCGGCCAATCACATCGGATCGACAATATCTTACAATGGTCTCGGTAGAACGATTCCACTTCATCATCAAATGCACAAAATATTATGTACAGTGTTAGACTATGTATAGCTTCTGTATTTGTATACGTATATTGTACCTATTATAACACACCATTATATATATGAGATAAGCCACCCCTAGAGGGTTGAGCTGGTTCCTCCAAAGTATTATCTTACATGGTAACAAACCTAATTTCGATCCACGCCTCCGCAAAACCCTAAACTCGGCGCCGCCCCCTCCATCGCGCCATCGCCGCCATCAGATCGCGCCGCCGCCGCCATCAGATCGCGCCGCCCCCGCCATGTCGGGTGCTGCAGCCTCCAGCTCCTCCTCTGCTGGGTTCCTCCCGGCCTCCCTCGCCGCCCTCCTCTCGCTCCCGCTGGACTCGGCCACGCCGCCACAGCTCGGGACAAGGAGCGTTGGCTCGGTGTTCTCCAACAACTCGACGGGGCTTGCGCTGACGGTTCACATGTCCAGCGCTGCTTCGTCCGCTCCGTCGACCGGCGTCATCGCGCCCCTGGCCGCCGCGCCCGAGGCCACTTCGCCGGCTGCCACGGCGGGTCTCCTGCCATCTGCGCCTCAGGCGGGTTTCCTCTCGGCAGCACCCGTAGCCTCTCTCTACGGGGCATACCCGCCGCCGCCCCCGCGGGTTCCAACCCCGTGGCCCCGTCTGCGCCGCATGCCCCTGCCCCCATGGTGTATACGCCTCCGGCAGGTGCCTCCTCGGGATCGCTGCCTCCGCCGTTTCACTTTGGCAGCCTCATCACCGTCAAGCTCTCGTCCGACAATTATATCTTCTGGCGTGCGCAAGTTCTCCCGCTCCTTGGGAGCCACTACTTGCTTGGCTACGTCGACGGCACTTTTCCTTGCCCTCCTGCGCTAGTGGACAGCGTGGACGGTCCGGTTTACAACCCGGCACACCGTGTCTGGACGGGGCAGGACCAGGCGAATCTCTCCTCCATCCAGGGTTCGCTCACTCCGGCGGTTGCCGGGCTCGTCGTATTCGCGAAGACTTCCCACGAGGCTTGGACCATCCTTGAGCGCTCCTTTGCGTCATAGTCGCAAGCCAGGGTCAGTGCCCTTCGTCGCGATCTTGGCGCCTGCGAGAAGCTTGATTCCACGGCAACGGAGTTCTACAACAAGGTCAAGGCTCTTGCTGATACACTCGCATCCATTGGACAGCCGCTTACCGATTCTGAGTTCAACTCCTTCATTGTAAACGGCCTCGACGAAGAGTATGATGGCTTGGTTGAGATCATTAATGAGCGCGGCAACACGACTCCCATGATGGCGCACGAGGTCTACTCTCGACTTCTCCTCACTGAGCAGCGCGTTGAGGCGCGCCGTGCCAACCGCAACCACGGCGCTGCCTCTGCCAATGCGGCCTACAGAGGCGGCCGCTCCTCCGGTGGTGCTCAGTCCTCCGCTTCGGGCAAGGGGCCTGCGTCGCTGCCGCCGGCTTCAACCACCCCCACACTGACCCTTCCTGGTGATGGGGGTCGACGGGTCTGCCAGCTCTGTGGTCTTGATGGGCATTGGGCCTCCAAGTGCCATCGCCGTTTTCAGAAGAGTTTCCTCGGTCTCGGCAACGACGGCAAGGATACACGCAACACTGCGCGACAGGTGGCTATGGCCGATCGCCCAGCGCCGCAAAAGCCTCAAGGCCATACCCAGTCTTACTCCATTGATCTGTAGGGAAACGTAGTAATTTCAAAAATTTTCCTACGATCACGCAAGACCATGGTGATGGCATAGCAACGAGAGGGGAGAGTGTCCGTCCACGTACCCTCGTAGACCGAAAGCGGAAGCGTTATATTAACGCGGTTGATGTAGTCGTACGTCTTCACGATCCGACCGATCCAAGCACCGTTACTCCGGCACCTCCGAGTTCTTGGCACACGTTCAGCTCGATGGCGATCCCGAGCTCCGATCCAGCAAAGCGTCGGGAAGGAGTTCCGTCGGACGACGGCGTGGTGGCGATCTTGATGTTCTACCGTCGCAGGCTTCACCTAAGCACCGCTACAATATGACCGAGGTGGAATATGGTGGAGGGGGCACCGCACACGGCTAAGGAACGATCCGTAGATCAACTTGTGTGTTCTAGGGTGCCCCCTGCCCCGTATATAAAGGAGCAAGGGGAGGGCGGCCAGCCTTGGGGCGCACCAAGGGGGGGAGTCCTCCTCCTAGTAGGAGTAGGACTCCCTTTCCTAGTCCTACTAGGAAGAGGGAAGGGGAAGGAAAGAGAGGAGAGGGAGAGGAAGGGGGCTGCCCCCCTCCTAGTCAGTCGGACTCCCCATGGAGGCGCACCACCTCTGGTGCAGCCCTCTCTCTCCCTCTTGGCCCAATAAGGCCCATAACTTCCCGGGGTTCGGTAACCCCTCCGGCACTCCGTTTTCTCCGAAACTTCCGGAACCTTTCCGTGTCGAATATAACCATCCAATATATCAATCTTTATGTCTCGACCATTTCGAGACTCCTCGTCATGTCCGTGATCACATCCGGGACTCGAACTCCTTGGTACATCAAAATACATAAACTCATAATAACCGTCATTGAAACCTTAAGCGTGCGGACCCTACGGTTCGAGAACTATGTAGACATGACCTAGAACTATTCTCGGTCAATAACCAATAGCGGAACCTGGATGCTCATATTGGTTCCTACATATTCTCTGAAGATCTTTATCGGTCAAACCGCATAACAACATCGTTGTTCCTTTGTCATCGGTATGTTACTTTCCGAGATTCGATCGTCGGTATCCAATACCTAGTTTAATCTCGTTACGGAAAGTCTCTTTACTCGTTCCGTAATACATCATCTCACAACTAACTCTTTAGTTGCAATGCTTGCAAGGCTTTATGTGATGTGTATTACCGAGAAGGCCTAGAGATACCTCTCCGACAATCGGAGTGACAAAACCTAATCTCAAATCGCCAACCCAACAAGTACCTTTGGAGACACCTGTAGTACTCCTTTATAATCACCCGATTCGTTGTGACGTTTGGTAGTACCAAAGTGTTCCTCCGTAAACAGGAGTTGCATAATCTCATAGTTACAGGAACATGTATGGGTCATGAAGAAAGCATTAACATACTAAGCGATCAAGTGTTAAGCTAACGGAATGGGTCATGTCAATCAGATCATTCAACTAATGATGTGACCTTGTTAATCAAACAACAACTCCTTGTTCATGGTTAGGAAACATAACCATCTTTGATTAACAAGCTAGTCAAGTAGAGGCATACTAGTGACATCTTGTTTGTCTATATATTCACACATGTATTATGTTTCCGGTTAATACAATTCTAGCATGAATAATAAACATTTATCATGATATAAGGAAATAAATAATAACTTTATTATTGCCTCTAGGGCATATTTCCTTGAGCCTCCCACTTGCACTAGAGTCAATAATCTAGATTACAAAGTAATGATCCTTACACCCATGGAGTCTTGGTGCTGATCATGTTTTGCTCGTGGAAGAGGCTTAGTCAGCGGTCTGCAACATTCAGATCCGTATGTATTTTGCAAATCTCTATGTCTCCCACTTGGACTTGGTCCCGAATGGAATTGAAGCGTCTCTTGATGTGCTTGGTCCTCTTGTGAAATCTGGATTCCTTTGCCAAGGCAATTGCACCAGATTGTCACGAAGATCTTCATCGGTCCCGATGCACTAGGTATGACACCTAGATCGGAAATGAACTCTTTCATCCGACTCCTTCATTTGCTGCTTCCAAGCAGCTATGTACTCCGCTTCACATGTAGATCCCGCCACGACGCTTTGTTTAGAACTGCACCAACCGACAGCTCCACCGTTTAATAAAAACACGATCCGGTTTGCGATTTAGAATCGTCCGGATCGGTGTCAAAGCTTACATCGGCGTAACCATTTACGACTAGCTCTTTGTCACCTCCATATCGAGAAACATATCCTTAGTCCTTTTCGGGTATTTCAGGATGTTCTTGACCGCTGTCCGATGATCCACTCTGGATTACTTTGGTACCTTCCTGCCAAGCTTACAGCTAAGCATCGTCGGTCTGGTACACAGCATTGCATACATGATAGAGCCTATGGCTGAAGCATAGGAACATCTTTCATTTTCTCTCTATCTTCTGCTGTGGTCGGGCATTGAGTCGACTCAATCTTACACCTTGTAACACAGGTAAAAACCTTTCTTTGCTGATCCATTTTGAACCTTTTCAAAACTTTATCAAGGTATGTGCTTTGTGAAAGTCCAATCAAGCGTCTTGATCTATCTCTATAGATCTTGATGCCTAATATGTAAGCAGCTTCACGAGGTCTTTCATTGAAAAACTTTTATTCAAGTATCCTTTTATGCTATCCAGAAATTCTATATCATTTCCAATCAATAATATGTCGTCCACATATAATATTAGAAATGCTCTGAGCTCCCACTCACTTTCTTGTAAATCAGGCTTCTCCAAAAGTCTCAGATAAACCCATATCTTTGATCACACTATCAAAGCGTTTATTCCAACTCGAGAGGCTTGCACTGCACCATAAATTGATCGTTGGAGCTTGCACACTTTGTTAGCACCTTTTGGATCGACAAAACCTTCTGGTTGTATCATATACAACTCTTCTTCTAGAAATCCATTCAAGAATGCAGTTTTACATCCATTTGCCAAATTTCATAATCATAAAATCGGCAATTGCTAACATGATTCGGACGGACTTAAGCATCGCTCTGGTGAGAAAGTCTCATCGTAGTCAACCCCTTGAACTTGTCGAAAACCTTTTGCAACAAGTCGAGCTTTGTAGATAGTTACATTACCATCAGCGTCGGTCTTCTTCTTAAAATCCATTTATTCTCAATAGCTTGCCGATCATCGGGCAAGTCTACCAAAGTCCATACTTTGTTCTCATACATGGATCCCATCTCAGATTTCATGGCTTCAAGCCATTTTGCGAATCTGGGCTCACCATCGCTTCTTCATAGTTCGTAGGTTCATCATGATCTAGTAGCATGACTTCGAAATAGGATTACCGTACCACTCAGTGCGGATTTTGTTCTGGTTGATCTCTGAAGTTCAAGACAACTTGATCTGAAGTTTCATGATCTTTATCATTATCTTCCTCACTAACTGGTGTAGGTGTTACGAAACTGATTTACGTGACGAACTACTTTCAATAAGGGAGCTGGTACTATTACCTCATCAAGTTCCACTTTCCTCCCACTCACTTCTTTGAGAGAAACTCCTTCTCTAGAAAGGATCCATTTTAGCAACGAATGTTTTGCCTTCGGATCTGTGATAGAAGGTGTACCCAATTGTCTCCTTTGGGTATCCTATGAAGACACATTTTTCCGATTTGGGTTCAAGCTTATCAGGTTGAAGTTTCTTCACATAAGCATCGCAACCCCAAACTTTCGAAGCGACAACTTTGGTTTCTTGCTAAACCATAGTTCATAAGGCGTCGTCTCAGCGGATTTTGACGGTGTCCTATTTAGCGTGAATCGGCCGTCTCAAGAGCATAACCCCAAAATGATAGCGGTAAATCTGTAAGAGACATCATAGATCGCACCATATCCATAAAAGTGCGATTCGACGTTCGGACACACCATTGCGCTGTGGTGTTCGGGTGGCGTGAGTTGCTAAACTATTCGCTTTGTTTCAAATGTAGACCAAACTCGTAACTCAAATATTCGCCTCCACGATCAGATCGTAGAAACTTTATTTTCTTATTACGATGATTTTCAACTTCACTCTGAAATTCTTTGAACTTTTCAAATGTTTCAGACTTATGTTTCATTAAGTAGATATACCCATATCTGCTCAAATCATCTGTGAAGGTGAGAAAATAACGATATCCGCCACGAGCTTCAACATTCATTGGACCACATACATCCGTATGTATGATTTCCAATAAATCTGTTGCTCTCTCCATAGTACCGGAGAACGGTGTTTTAGTCATCTTGCCCATGAGGCACGGTTACATAAGTGCCAAGTGATTCATAATCAAGTGACTCCAAAAGTCCATCGATATGGAGTTTCTTCATGCGTTTTACACGATATGACCTAAACGGCGAGTGCCACAAATAAGTTGCACTATCATTATCAACTCTGCATCTTTTGGTTTCAACATTATGAATATGTGTATCACTACTATCGAGATTCATTAAAATAGACCACTCTTCAAGGGTGCATGACCATAAAAGATATTATTCATATAAATAGAACAACCATTATTCTCTGATTTAAATGAATAACCGTCTCGCATCAAACAAGATCCAGATATAATGTTCATGCTCAACGCTGGCACCAAATAACAATTATTCAGGTCTAAAACTAATCCGAAGGTAGATGTAGAGGTAGCGTGCCGATCGCGATCACATCGACTTTGGAACCGTTTCCCACGCGCATCATCACCTCGTCCTTTGCGGTGTTAAGCAATCCGTAGTTCTGTTTGAGTTGCAAATATTAGCAATGAACCAGTATCAAATACCAGGTACTACTGCGAGCTCTAGTAAGGTACACATCAATAACAAGTATATCACATATACCTTTGTTCACTTTGCCATCCTTCTTATCCGCCAAATACTTGGGGCAGTTCCGCTTCGGTGACCAGTCGCTTGCGAGAGAAGCACTCGATTTCAGGCTTAGGTCCGGACTTGGGTTTCTTCTCTGATCGACAACTTGTTTGCTGTTCTTCTTGAAGTTCCCTTCTTCTTCCCTTTGCCTTTCTTCTTGAAACTAGTGGTCTTATTGACCATCAACACTTGATGCTCCTTTTGATTTCTACCTCCGCAGCTTTTAGCATTGCGAAGAGCTCGAGCATAGTCTTTACTAACCCTTGCATATTATAGTTCATCACGAAGCCTTTGTAGCTTGGTGGCGGTGATTGAAGAATTACATCAATGACACAATCATCCGGAAGATTAACTCCCAGTTGATTCAAGTGATTGTAATACCCGGACATTTTGAGTATGTGCTCACCGATGAACTATTCTCCTCCATCTTGCAGCTATAGAACTTATTGGAGACTTCATATCTCTCAATCCGGGCATTCTGTTGAAATATCAACTTCAACTCTGGAACATCTCATATGCTCCATGACGTTCAAAACGTCGTTGAAGACCAGTTCTAAGCCGTAAAGCATGGCACACTGAACTATAGAGTAGTCATCAGCTCTGCTTTGCGGGCGTTCACAACTTCGGCTCGGCATCTGCAGCAGTTCTGTCACCCAGCGGTGCTTCGGGGCGTAACTTTTACGTGCAGCAATGAGGATTATCCTCAGGTTCGGACCCAGTCCGTGTAATTGCTACCATCATCTTTCAACTTTGCTTTCTCAAGGAACGCATTAAAATTCAACGGAACAACAGACGAGCCATCTATCTACAATAAACATAGACAAGCAAAATACTATCGGTACTAAGTTCATGATAAATTTAAGTTCAATTAATCATATTATTAAAGAACTCCCACTTAGACAGACATCTCTCTAGTTATCTAAGTGATCACGTGATCCAAATCAACTAAACCATAACCGATCATCACGTGAGATGGAGTAGTTTTCAATGGTGAACATCTTATGTTGATCATATCTGCTATATGATTCACGTTCGACCTTTCGGTCTCCGTGTTCGAGGCCATATCTGTATATGCTAGGCTCGTCAAGTATAACCTGAGTATTCTGCGTGTGCAAAACTGGCTTGCACCCGTTGTAGATGGACGTAGAGCTTATCACACCGATCATCACGTGGTGTCTCGGCACGACGAACTTTGGCAGCGGTGCATACTCGGGAGAACACTACTTGATAATTTTAGTGAGAGATCATCTTATAATGCTACCGTCAATCAAAGCAAGATAAGATGCATAAAGGATAAACATCACATGCAATCAATATAAGTGATATGATATGGCCATCATCATCTTGTGCTTGTGATCTCCATCTCCGAAGCACCGTCATGATCACCATCGTCACCGGTAGCGACACCTTGATCTCCATCGTAGCATCGTTGTCGTCTCGCCAACTATTGCTTCTCGACTATCGCTACCGCTTAGTGATAAAGTAAAGCAATTACATGGCGTTGCATTTCATACAATAAGCGACAACCATATGGCTCCTGCCAGTTGCCGATAACTCGGTTACAAAACATGATCATCTCATACAATAAAATATAGCATCACGTCTTGACCATATCACATCACAACATGCCCTGCAAAAACAAGTTAGACGTCCTCTACTTTGTTGTTGCAAGTTTTACGTGGCTGCTACGGGCTGAGCAAGAACCGTTCTTACCTCGCATCAAAACCACAGCGATACTTCACAAATAGACTCCGTTTTAACCTTCTCAAGGACCGGGCGTAGCCTTTTCAGTTCAACTAAAGTGAGAGAGCAGACACCGCCAGTCACCTTTAAGCAACGAGTGCTCACAGCGGTGAAACCAGTCTCGCGTAAGCGTCTGCGTAATGTCGGTCCGGCCGCTTCATCTCACAATACCGCTGAACCAAAGTATGACATGCTGGTAGGTAGTATGACTTGTATCGCCCACAACTCACTTGTGTTCTACTCGTGCATATGACATCAACGCATAAAACCAGGCTCGGATGCCACCGTAGGGAAGCGTAGTAATTTCAAAAATTTTCCTCACGATCACGCAAGACCATGGTGATGGCATAGCAACGAGGGGAGAGTGTCCGTCCACGTACCCTCGTGAGACCGAAAGCGAAGCGTTATATTAACGCGGTTGATGTAGTCGACGTCTTCACGATCCGACCGATCCAAGCACCGTTACTCCGGCACCTCCGAGTTCTTGGCACACGTTCAGCTCGATGGCGATCCCGAGCTCCGATCCAGCAAAGCGTCGGGAAGGAGTTCCGTCAAGACGACGGCGTGGTGGCGATCTTGATGTTCTACCGTCGCGGGCTTCACCTAAGCACCGCTACAATATGACCGAGGTGGAATATGGTGGAGGGGCACCGCACACGGCTAAGGCGATCCGTAGATCAACTTGTGTGTTCTAGGGTGCCCCCTGCCCCGTATATAAAGGAGCAAGGGGAGGGCGGCCAGCCTTGGGGCGCACCAAGGGAGGGGGAGTCCTCCTCCTAGTAGGAGTAGGACTCCCTTTCCTAGTCCTACTAGGAAGAGGGAAGGGGAAGGAAAGAGAGGAGAGGGAGAGGAAAGGGGCTGCGCCCCCTCCTAGTCCAATTCGGACTCCCCATGGAGGGGCACCACCTCTTGGTGCAGCCCTCTCTCCCCCTCTTGGCCCAATAAGGCCCATAACTTCCCGGGGTTCGGTAACCCCTCCGGCACTCCGGTTTTCTCCGAAACTTCCGGAACCTTTCCGGTGTCGAATATAACCATCCAATATATCAATCTTTATGTCTCGACCATTTGAGACTCCTCGTCATGTCCGTGATCACATCCGGGACTCCGAACTCCTTGGTACATCAAAATACATAAACTCATAATAACCGTCATTGAAACCTTAAGCGTGCGGACCCTACGGTTCGAGAACTATGTAGACATGACCTAGAACTATTCTCGGTCAATAACCAATAGCGGAACCTGGATGCTCATATTGGTTCCTACATATTCTCTGAAGATCTTTATCGGTCAAACCGCATAACAACATCGTTGTTCCTTTGTCATCGGTATGTTACTTTCCGAGATTCGATCGTCGGTATCCAATACCTAGTTTAATCTCGTTACGGAAAGTCTCTTTACTCGTTCCGTAATACATCATCTCACAACTAACTCTTTAGTTGCAATGCTTGCAAGGCTTTATGTGATGTGTATTACCGAGAAGGCCTAGAGATACCTCTCCGACAATCGGAGTGACAAAACCTAATCTCAAATCGCCAACCCAACAAGTACCTTTGGAGACACCTGTAGTACTCCTTTATAATCACCCGATTCGTTGTGACGTTTGGTAGTACCAAAGTGTTCCTCCGGTAAGCAGGAGTTGCATAATCTCATAGTTACAGGAACATGTATGGGTCATGAAGAAAGCATTAACATACTAAGCGATCAAGTGTTAAGCTAACGGAATGGGTCATGTCAATCAGATCATTCAACTAATGATGTGACCTTGTTAATCAAACAACAACTCCTTGTTCATGGTTAGGAAACATAACCATCTTTGATTAACAAGCTAGTCAAGTAGAGGCATACTAGTGACATACTGTTTGTCTATATATTCACACATGTATTATGTTTCCGGTTAATACAATTCTAGCATGAATAATAAACATTTATCATGATATAAGGAAATAAATAATAACTTTATTATTGCCTCTAGGGCATATTTCCTTCATGATCCGCACTGGTACATGGACTCTGGGGCGACGGAGCATCTGACGAATGAGATGGGAAAGCTTCATCCTCGCGAGCCCTATCATGGTTCCGATAAGATCCACACCGCCAATGGAGCAGGTATGCACATCTCTCATATTGGTCAAGCATCCCTTCTTACTAGTCATGCCACTAGGAGGCTTCAGCTTCGTGATGTTCTTAGAGTACCATCTGTGACACGCAATCTCCTTTCAGTTCCTAAACTCACTTATGACAATAATGTGTTTTGTGAATTTCACCCGTTTGATCTTTTTATTAAGGATCGGGACACGAGGGACGTTCTTCTTAGTGGGCGTCTCTACCAGGGCCTTTATCGTCTGGAGCATCCTGGAGTATCTCGGGTTTTCAGTGGAGTTCGCGTCTCGTCGTCACAGTGGCATGCTCGTCTTGGCCATCTTGCCACACCTATCGTTCGTCATGTTTTGCGTCGTCATGAGCTTCCTAGTGTCTCTAGTAATAATGATGTAGCAGTGTGTGATGCTTGTCAGCAGGGGAAGAGTCATCAACTTCCTTTTCCGGAGTCTACTCGTGAGGTGAAACATCCGTCAGAACTTGTTTTTTCGGATGTATGGGGCCCTGCCCAAACTTCTGTCAGTGGTCATAACTATTGTATTAGCTTTGTGGATGCTTTCACTCGCTTTACCTGGCTCTATCTTATTAAGCGTAAATCTGATGTGTTTGATATTGTTGTTCAGTTTAAAAAACATGTTGAACGTCCTCTCAAGCATAAAATTGTTCATGTTCAGTCGGACTGGGGTGGTGAGTATCGCAACCTCAATTCCTTCTTCCAGTCGCTTGGGATTGCTCATCGTTTAGCATGTCCACATACTCATCAACAAAACGGTTCCGTCGAACGTAAGCATCGTCACATTGTCGAGACTGGTCTCACTCTTTTGGACCATGCATCGGTTCCCTCCAGGTTTTGGAGTGATGCTTTTACCACTGCATGCTTTCTTATCAATCGCACTCCCACACGTGTTCTTAACATGAAGACTCCTATTGAACTTCTCCTTAATGAACAACCTGACTATACTTTTTTTAAAGTATTTGGGTGTGCTTGTTGGCCGCATCTTCGACCTTATAACAAATGCAAGCTGGAATTTAGGTCCAAAAAGTGTGTCTTCCTGGGCTATAGTTCCCTTCATAAAGGTTACAAATGTCTTCATGTTCCCACTAATCGTGTCTACATTTCTCGGGATGTCGTGTTTGATGAGATAGTTTTTCCGTTTGCCAACCTTCCTGTCTCCTCAGATGCCTCTCCGTCCATGCCTTCATCCTTTTCTGCCTCTGACCAATTTGATGATGTTGAATACTCTCCTGTACTTTTACCTAACCATGGTGCAGGAACCGGACGTGGGGCTCGCTTGGAGCTGTTGGAGGATTCACCATCATCACCGCCGCCCTCTGATGTGCACGTCGATCGCACTCCGACGTTGCATGGCATCGGTCCGTGTGCCCATGCACGGTCGCCAGACGAGCTTCTCACGCCGGGCTCGTCAAACGCTCGGCCTGCTACGCCAGCACCCTTCGAGTCTTCGCCCGCTCGGCCTGCTACGCCACCTTCGCCCCCGGCTCGGCCTGCGACACCGGTCTCGCCCGTGGTTCGGCCCGCTACGCCGATCTCGCCCACGGCTCGGTCCGTGACGCCGGCGTCCCCAGCGGATCAGCCTGGCTCGCCTCGGTCTGTGACGCTGGCATCGCCCGTGGGCCGGCCTGCTACGCCAACAGCGCCCGTGGCTCCCGAGTCTGGCTCCTCATCGCCTGAGCTCTCCACGTCCAGTCTCTCGCCGGCTGCCTCGTCTTCATCGACGTCATCCAGCTCATTGCCGGCTGCTTCGTCGACCTCGGTGGCTCCTGTGTTACGACCACATACACGCAGTCGCAGTGGTATTTTTCGACCCGTTGAACGTAAGGATGGTATTGTTGCTTGGTTGGCTGCTTGTCTGGCTGCTGCTATTGCGGATCTGTCTTCTAAGCCCCGCTCATATCAGGCTGCTATGCGTGTTCCTCATTGGCGAGAGGCTATGGAGCAGGAGTTTCATGCTCTTCTTCGCAACAAGACATGGACTCTCGTTCCTCCACCACCACAGGTAAATATTATTGACTCCAAATGGGTGTTCAAAGTGAAGAAGCATTCGGATGGATCTATTGAGCGTTACAAAGCGCGCCTTGTTGCTAGAGGATTTCGGCAGCGCTATGGTCTTGACTATGAGGACACCTTCAGTCCCGTAGTCAAGCCTACCACCATTCGGCTTCTTCTTTCTCTTGTTGTTACTCGTGGTTGGTCACTTCGTCAACTTGATGTGCAGAATGCCTTTCTCCATGGATTCTTGGAGGAAGAGGTTTATATGCGACAGCCGCCTAGTTTTTCTGATCCTGATCATCCTGACCATATCTGTCGTCTCACCAAGGCGCTCTATTGTTTGAAGCAAGCTCCTCGTGCCTGGAATGTCTGTCTTGCCTCTACTCTTCGTGCTCATGGGTTTGTGGCGTCCACTGCTGACTCTTCATTATTCCTTCTACAGAAGCCAGAAGTCACTATGTATCTTTTGGTCTATGTCGATGATATTATTCTTGTCAGTTCTTCTCGGTATGCTGTTGATGCTCTTGTTCGCTCTCTTGGTGCTGATTTTGCTGTCAAAGATCTTGGGAAGCTTCACTATTTTCTTGGAGTGGAGGTCACTTCTCGTCTTGATGGTCTTGTTACGACACGTAAGAAGTATTCATTGGATTTTTGCAGCGGTGGCATGCTTTGAAGTGCAAACCCACTACCACACCCATGTCGTCTCTTGACAAGATCACTTCTTTGTTGATGGTGAGATTTTGTCTTCCGTGGATGCCACAGAGTATCGGAGTATTGTTGGTGGTCTTGATGCCAGCGATCACGAGACCAGATATCTCTTATGTTGTTAACAGGGTTTGTCGGTATCTTGAGCTCCTCGAGACACTCATTGGGCTGCTGTTAAGCACATTTTGCGTTATGTTCAGTTCACAGTGTCTTTTGGGATGCATATTCGGCCGACTTCCTCTCGGGTTCTTTCGGCCTACTCTGATGCAGATTGGGTTGGCAGCCGAGATGACAGGCGATCCACGGGGGTTATGCTGTGTTCTTTGGCTCTAACTTGATCGCTTTGGAGTGCTCGGAAGCAGGCTCTTGTTTGTGGAGTAATCTTGAAGCTGAGTATAAGGCTGTGGCTAATGCTACTGCAGAGATCATCTGGTGCAGTCTTTGCTTCAGGAGTTGGGTATGTCTCAACCTCAGCCTCCTATCCTTTGGTGTGATAACATCGGTGCTACATACCTTTCTGCAAATCCGGTATTTCATGCCCGAACGAAACACATTGAAGTTGACTATCACTTTATGCAGGAGCGTGTGTCACAGAAGCAACTCCAGATCAAGTTCATCTCTTCTAAGGATCAACTTGCAGACATCTTCACCAAGCCTTTGCCTCTATCACAGTTTGAGGCATGTAGGCGCAATCTTACCCTTCTCAGTTCTTTAGAAAGTGGCTAAGATTGAGGGAGGGTGTTAGACTATGTATAGCTTCTGTATTTGTGTACGTATATTGTACCTATTGTAACACACCATTATATATATATGAGATAAGCCACCCCTAGAGGGTTGAGCTGGTTCCCCCAAAGTATTGACTTACATACAGGAACTGCAACTCAAAACAACAACAAAAAGATGGTGTGGTCACCAGTACTCTTAGAGTATAAAGTCTATTCGTATTGTAATCTATCTCTATTAGTCTAGTCTTGGAGCCCAAGCTTTGTAATCTATATAAACAGCCCTTGAGGCCCCAATCAATACAACAATTACTTCTCCAATATCTCAATCTATCATGGTATCGGCGCCTAGGTTTTCCACTTTGGTATGGCTCCGCCACCCAGCGCGCCGCCGCCCGGCCGATTCGGCCCCTCTTCTCCATGGTCGAGTTCCGCGCCGCGGCGCCCATCCCCTACCTCTTCCTCTACAACTACCCAAACACCCCCCCAAACCCGTCATCCACCGCTCGCGCCACCAGCTCCGTCGTCATGGCCTCCTCAGCATGATCCTTGGACTGGCCTCGTCCAGGCTTGGTCGATGCCTTGGTCAGCCCCATCGCCGTATGGTGCCCCTCCTGCGTACACGGGCACGTGGAGCCCCGGTCTTCGTCCAGCCACCGGCTCTCTGGGACTCCTTGTGTTGGGGAACGTAGTAATTTCAAAAAAATTCCTACGCACACGCAAGATCATGGTGATGGCATAGCAACGAGAGGGAGAGTATTGTCCACGTACCCTCGTGAGACCGTGGCGAAGCGTTATGACAACGCGGTTGATGTAGTCGTGCGTCTTCACGATCCGACCGATCCAAGTACCGAACGTCACGGCACCTCCGAGTTCAGCACCGTTCAGCTCGATGGCGATCCCGGGCTCCGATCCAGCAAAGCGTCGGGTTGAGTTCCGTCGACCGCGACGGCGTGGTAGGACGATGATGATGCTCCACCGGCGCAGGGCTTCGCCTAAGCTCATGACGATATGACCGAGGTGGAATATGGTTGAGGGAGCACCGCGCGGCTAAGGCGATCCGTAGATCAACTTGTGTGTCATGGGGTGCCCCCTGCCCCGTATATAAAGGAGCAAGGGGAGGGGCGGCCGGCCTAGGAGGAGGCGCCAAGGGGAGTCCTACTCCCACCGGAGTAGGACTCCCTCCTTCCTGTTGGAGGGGGAAAGAGGGGAGAGGAGGAAGGAAAGGGGCCGCACCCCTTGTCCAATTCGGACCAGAGGGGGCTGCGCCTCCTTCCTTTCGGCCTTTCTCCTCTATTCCCGTATGGCCCAATAAGGCCCATATACTCCCCGGCGAATTCCCGTAACTCTCCGGTACTCCGAAAATACCCGAATCACTCGGAACCTTTCCGAACTCCGAATATAGTCGTCCAATATATCGATCTTTACGTCTCGACCATTTCGAGACTCCTCGTCATGTCCCCGATCTCATCCGGGACTCCGAACTCCTTCGGTACATCAAAACTCATAAACTCATAATAAAACTGTCGCCGTAACCTTAAGCGTGCGGACCCTACGGGTTCGAGAACTATGTAGACATGACCTAGAACTATTCTTGGTCAATAACCAATAGCGGAACTTGGATGCCCATATTGGCTCCTACATATTCTACGAAGATCTTTATCGGTCAAATCGCATAACAACATCGTTGTTCCCTTTGTCATCGGTATGTTACTTGCCCGAGATTTGATCGTCGGTATCAATACCTAGTTCAATCTAGTTCTGGCAAGTCTCTTTACTCGTTACGTAATGCATCATTCCGTAACTAACTCATTAGATACATTGCTTGCAAGGCTTATAGTGATGTGCATTACCGAGAGGGCCAAGAGATACCTCTCCGACAATCGGAGTGACAAAACCTAATCTCGAAATCGCCAACCCAACATGTACCTTTGGAGACACCTGTAGTACTCCTTTATAATCACCCGATTCGTTGTGACGTTTGGCAGCACCAAAGTGTTCCTCCGTAAAGGAGTTGCATAATCTCATAGTTACAGGAACATGTATAGGTCATGAAGAAAGCAATAGCAATATACTAAGCGATCAAGTGCTAGGCTAACGGAATGGGTCATGTCAATCACATCATTCTCCTAATGATGTGATCCCATTAATCAAATAACAACACATGTCTATGGTTAGGAAACATAACCATCTTTGATTAATGAGTTAGTCAAGTAGAGGCATACTAGTGACTATATGTTTGTCTATGTATTCACACATGTATCATGTTTCCGGTTAATACAATTCTAGCATGAATAATAAACATTTATCATGAAATAAGGAAATAAATAATAACTTTATTATTGCCTCTAGGGCATATTTCCTTCTGTCTCCCACTTGCACTAGAGTCAATAATCTAGTTCACATCTTCATGTGATTCAACACTAATATTCACATCTATATGTGATTAACACCCATAGTTCACTTCGTCATGTGACCAACACCCAAAGTGTTTACTAGAGTCAATAATCTAGTTCACATCGCTATGTGATTAACACCCTAAAGAGTGCTAAGGTATGATCATGTTTTGCTCGTGAGAGAAGCTTAGTCAACGGGTCTGTCACATTCAAAGCCGTATGTATTATGCAAATATTCTATGTCTACAATGCTCTGCACGGAGCTACTCTAGCTAATTGCTCCCACTTTCAATATGTATCCAGATTGAGACTTAGAGTCATCTGGATCAGTGTAAAAAGTTGGCATCGATGTAACTCTTTACGACGGGCTCTTTTATCACCTCCATAATCGAGAAATATTTCCTTAGTCCTTACTAAGGATGTTCTCGACCAATGTCCAGTGATCTACTCCTAGATCACTATTGTACTCTCTTGCCAAATTCAGAGCAAGGTATACAATAGGTCTGGTACATAGCATAGCATACTTTATAGAACCTATGACTGAGGCATAAGGAATGACTTTCATTCTCTTTTCTATTTTCTGTCGTGGTCGGGATTTGAGTCTTACTCAATTTCACACCGTTGCAACACAGGCAAGAACTCTTTCTTTGACTGTTCCATTTTGAACTATTTCAAAATCTTGACAAGGTATGTACTTATTGAAAAACTTATCAAGCGTCTTGATCTATCTCAATAGATCTTGATGCTCAACATGTAAGCAGCTTCACCGAGGTCTTTCTTTGAAAAATCCTTTCAAACACTCCTTTATGCTTTGCAGAATAATTCTACATTATTTCCGATCAACAATATGTCATTCACATATACTTATCAGAAAGGCTGTAGTGCTCCCACTCACTTTCTTGTAAATACAGGCCTTTCAAAAGTCTCATATAAAACCATATGCTTTGATCAACACATCAAAGCGTATATTCCAACTCCGAGATGCTTGCACCGGTCCATTGATGGATCGCTGGAGCTTGCACATTTTGTTAGCACCTTTAGGATTGACAAAATCTTCTAGTTGCATCATATACAACTCTTCTTTAAGAAAACCATTAAGGAATGCAGTTTTCACATCCATTTGCCAGATTTCATAAAATGTGGCAATTGCTAACATGATTCGGACAGACTTTTAAGCATTGATACGAGTGAGAAAATCTCATTGTATTCAACATCTTGAACTTTGTCAAAAACCTTTTTCGACAAGTCTAGCTTTGTAGATAGTAACACTACTATCAGCATCTGTCTTCCTCTTGAAGATCCATTTGTTTAACATGGCTTGCTGATCATCGAGCAAGTCAATCAAAGTCCATACTTTGTTCTCATACATGGATCATATCTCAGATTTTATGGCCTCAAGCCATTTCGCGGAATCTGGGCTCATCATCGCTTCCTCATAGTTCGTAGGTTTATCATGGTCTAGTAACATGACTTCTAGAATAGGATTACCGTACCACTCTGGTGCGGATCTTACTCTGGTTGACCTACGAGGTTTTGATAGTAACTTGATCTTGAAGTTTCATGATCATCATCATTAGCTTCCGCACTAATTGGTGTAGGCATCACTGGAACTGATTTCCGTGATGAACTAGTTTCCAATCCGGGAGAAGGTACAAATTACCTTATTAAGCTCTACTTTCCTCCCACTCACTTCTTTCGAGAGAAACTCCTTCTCTAGAAAGGATCCATTCTTAGCAACGAATGTTTTGCCTTTGGATCTGTGATAGAAGGAGTACCCAACAGTTTCCTTTGGGTATTCTATGAAGACGCACTTTTCTGATTTGGGTTCGAGCTTATCAGGTTGAAAACCTTTTTCACATAAGCATCGCAACTCCAAACTTTAAGAAACGACGGCTTAGGTTTACTACTAAACCATAGTTCATACGGTGTCGTCTCAACGGATTTAATGGTGCCCTATTTAACGTGAATGCAGCTGTCTTTAATGCATAACCCCAAAACGATATTGGTAAATCGGTAAGAGACATCATTGATCGCACCATATCAAATAAAGTGCGGTTATGACATTCGGACACACCATTACGTTATGGTGTTCCATGTGGCGTGAGCTGTGAAACTATTCCACATTGTTTTATATGAAGGCCAAACTCGTAACTCAAATATTCTCCTCCACGATCAGATCGTAGAAACTTTATTTTGTTGTTACGATGATTCTCCACTTCACTCTGAAATTCTTTGAACTTTTCTAATGTTTCAGACTTGTGCTTCATTAAGTAGATATACTCATATCTGCTCAAATCATCTTGTGAAGATCAGAAAATAACGATACTTGCCATGAGCTTTAACACTCATCGGACCGCATACAACAGTATGTATTATTTCCAATAAGTCATTTGCTCGCTCCATTGTTTCGGAGAACAGAGTCTTTAGTCATCTTGCCCATAAGGCATGGTTCGCAAGCATCAAGTGATTCATAATCAAGTGATTCCAAAATCCCATCAGCATGGAGTTTCTTCATGCGCTTTACACCAATATGACCTAAACGGCAGTGCCACAAATAAGTTGCACTATCATTATTAACTTTACGTCTTTTGGTTTCAATATTATGAATATGTGTATCACACGATCGAGATCCAACAAACCATTTTCATTGGGTGTATGACCATAGAAGGTTTTATTCATGTAAACAGAATAACAATTATTCTTTAATTTTAAATGAATAACCGTTTTGCAATAAACATGATCAAATCATATTCATGCTCAGCATAAGCGCTAAATAACATTTATTTGGCTTTTAACACTAATCTCGAAAATATAGGGAGTGTGTGATGATGATCATATCAATCTTGGAACTATTTCCAACACTCATCGTCACTTCCCCTCAACTAGTCTCTGTTTATTATGTAACTCCTGTTTCGAGTTACTAATCTTAGCAACCAAACAAGTATCAAATACTTAGGGGCTACTATAAACACTAGTAAGGCACACATCAATAACCCATATATCAAATATACCTTTGTTCACTTTGCCATTCTTCTTATCCGTCAAATACTTGGGGTAGTTCCGCTTCCAGTGACCAGTTCCATTGCAGCAAAAGCACTTAGTCTCAGGCTTAGGTCCAGACTTGGGTTTCTTCACTCGAACAGCAACTTGCTTGCCGTTCTTCTTGAAGTTCCCCTTCTTCCCTTTGCCCTTTTCCTTGAAACTAGTGGTCTTGTCAATCATCAACACTTGATGCTCTTTTTCTTGATTTCTATCTTCGTCGATTTCAGCATCACGAAGAGCTTTGGGAATTACTTTTGTCATCCTTTGCATATTATAGTTCATCACGAAGTTCTACTAACTTGGTGATGGTGACTAGAGAATTCTGTCAATCACTATCTTATCTGGAAGATTAACTCCCACTTGATTCAAGCGATTGAAGTACCCAGACTATCTGAGCACATGCTTACTAGTTGAGCGATTCTCCTCCATCTTTTAGCTATAGAACTTGTTGGAGACTTCATATCTCTCAACTCGGGTATTTGCTTGAAATATTAACTTCAATTCCTAGAACATCTCATATGGTCCATGACGTTCAAAACGTCTTTGAAGTCCCGATTCTAAGCCGTTAAGCATGGTGCACTAAACTATCAAGTAATCATCATATTAAGCTAGCCAAACGTTCATAACGTCTGCATCTGCTCCTGCAATAGGTTTGTCACCTAGCGGTGCATTAAGGACATAATTCTTCTGTGCAGCAATGAGGATAAACCTCAGATCACGGATCCAATCCGCATCATTGCTACTAACTTCTTTCAACACAATTTTCTCTAGGAACATATCAAAAATAAACATATGAAAGCAACAACGCGAGCTATTGATCTACAACATAATTTGCAAAATACTATCAGGACTAAGTTCATCATAAATTTAAGTTCAATTAATCATATTACTTAAGAACTCCCACTTAGATAGACATCCCTCTAATCCTCTAAGTGATTACGTGATCCATATCAACTACACCATGTCCGATCATCACGTGAGATGGAGTAGTTTCAACGGTGAACATCAATATGTTGATCATATCTACTATATGATTCACACTCGACCTTTCGGTCTCCGTGTTCAGAGGCCATATTGTATATGCTAGGCTCGTCAAGTTTAACCTGAGTATTCTGCGTGTGCAAAACTGGCTTGCACCCGTTGTAGATGGACGTAGAGCTTATCACAACCGATCATCACGTGGTGTCTGGGCACGACGAACTTTGGCAACGGTGCATACTCAGGGAGAACACGTCTTGATAATTTTTAGTGAGAGATCATCTTAAAATGCTACCGTCAATCAAAGCAAGATAAGATGCATAAAGGATAAACATCACATGCAATCAATATAAGTGATATGATATGGCCATCATCGTCTTGTGCTTGTGATCTCCATCTCTGAAGCACCGTCGTGATCACCATCGTCACCGGCGCGACACCTTGATCTCCATCGTAGCATCGTTGTCGTCTCGCCAACTATTGCTTCTACGACTATCGCTACCGCTTAGTGATAAAGTAAAGCAATTACATGGCGTATGCATTTCATACAATAAAGCGACAACCATATGGCTCTCGCCATTGCCGATAACTTCGGTTACAAAACATGATCATCTCATACAATAAAATATAGCATCACGTCTTGACCATATCACATCACAACATGCCCTACAAAAACAAGTTAGGCGTCCTCTACTTTGTTGTTGCAAGTTTTACGTGGCTGCTACGGGCTGAGCAAGAACCGTTCTTACCTCGCATCAAAACCACAATGATAGTTTGTCAAGTTGGTGCTGTTTTAACCTTCGCAAGGACCGGGCGTAGCCACACTCAGTTCAACTAAAGTGAGAGAGACAGACACCCGCCAGTCACCTTTAAGCAACGAGTGCTCTGGCGGTGAAACCAGTCTCGCGTAAGCGTCTGGCGTAATGTCGGTCCGGGCGCTTCATCTCACAATACCGCCAACCAAAGTATGACATGCTGGTAAGCAGTATGACTTGTATCGCCCACAACTCACTTGTGTTCTACTCGTGCATATAACATCAACGCATAAAACCTGGCTCGGATGCCACTGTTGGGGAACGTAGTAATTTCAAAAAATTTCCTACGCACACGCAAGATCATGGTGATGGCATAGAAACGAGAGGGGAGAGTATTGTCCACGTACCCTCGTAGACCGTAAGCGGAAGCGTTATGACAACGCGGTTGATGTAGCCGTAAGTCTTCACGATCCGACCGATCCAAGTACCGAACGTACGGCACCTCCGAGTTCAGCACACGTTCAGCTCGATGACGATCCCCGGGCTCCGATCCAGCAAAGCGTCGGGGTTGAGTTCCGTCAGCACGACGGCGTGGTGATGATGATGATGCTCCACCGGCGCAGGGCTTCGCCTAAGCTCCGCGACGATATGACCGAGGTGGAATATGGTGGAGGGGGGCACCGCACACGGCTAAGGAACGATCCGTAGATCAACTTGTGTGTCATGGGGTGCCCCCCTGCCCCCCCGTATATAAAGGAGCAAGGGGAGGGGCGGCCGGCCTAGGAGGAGGCGCGCAAGGGGAGTCCTACTCCCACCGGAGTAGGACTCCCTCCTTCCTTGTTGGAGGGGAAAGAGGGGGAGAGGAGGAAGGAAAAGGGGGCCGCACCCCTTGTCCAATTCGGACCAGAGGGGGGCTGCACGCCTCCTTCCTTTCGGTCTTTCTCCTCTATTCCCGTATGGCCCAATAAGACCCATATACTCCCCGGCGAATTCCCGTAACTCTCCGGTACTCCGAAAAATACCCGAATCACTCGGAACCTTTCCGAACTCCGAATATAGTCGTCCAATATATCGATCTTTACGTCTCGACCATTTCGAGACTCCTCGTCATGTCCCCGATCTCATCCGGGACTCCGAACTCCTTCGGTACATCAAAACTCATAAACTCATAATAAAACTGTCATCGTAACCTTAAGCGTGCGGACCCTACGGGTTCGAGAACTATGTAGACATGACCTAGAACTATTCTTGGTCAATAACCAATAGCGGAACCTGGATGCCCATATTGGCTCTTACATATTCTCTGAAGATGTTTATCGGTCAAACCGCATAACAACATCGTCGTTCCTTTGTCATCGGTATGTTACTTGCCCGAGATTTGATCGTCGGTATCCAATACCTAGTTCAATCTCGTTCTTGGCAAGTCTCTTTACTCGTTACGTAATGCATCATTCCGTAACTAACTCATTAGCTACATTGCTTGCAAGGCTTATAGTGATGTGCATTACCGAGAGGGCCAGAGATACCTCTCCGACAATCGGAGTGACAAAACCTAATCTCAAATCGCCAACCCAACATGTACCTTTGGAGACACCTGTAGTACTCCTTTATAATCACCCAGTTACGTTGTGACGTTTGGCAGCACCAAAGTGTTCCTCCGTAAACGGAGTTGCATAATATCATAGTTACGGGAACATGTATAGGTCATGAAAAAAGCAATAGCAATATACTAAACGATCAAGTGCTAGGCTAACGGAATGGGTCATGTCAATCACATCATTCTCCTAATGATGTGATCCCATTAATCAAATAACAACACATGTCTATGGTTAGGAAACATAACCATCTTTGATTAATGAGCTAGTCAAGTAGAGGCATACTAGTGACTATATGTTTGTCTATGTATTCACACATGTATCATGTTTTCGGTTAATACAATTCTAGCATGAATAATAAACATTTATCATGAAATAAGGAAATAAATAATAACTTTATTATTGCCTCTAGGGCATATTTCCTTCACCTTGGACCCAGGCCGCCGGCGCACGTCTACACTTCCACTCCCACTCCGCCTACCAGCACGCCAGGACCGCCGTCGCCCTCCAACACCATGCCGGTCTTCTACGGAAACATGCAGGCCCCAATCGCGTACTACCCATCCGCTATCCCCTACGTCAACATGCAAGCTCCTGGCCCCTCTGCTCCTCCCCAACAGCCGGCTTGGGACCAAGCCGCCTTCATCAACGCCATGAACAATTTTGTCCTCAACGACGCAGGTACGGATTGGATTTCGATTCTGGTGCATCAATGCATATGTCTTCAAATATGAATTTATTGTCAGCTTGCTTTCCTTCTGCTTTTTCCACTATCACCATTGGTGATGGCTCAACCATCCCTGTTTCATGCACCGGTCACTCTTACATCCCTTCCTCTCATGCCAATTTTCTTCTCCGCAATATTCTTGTGGTTCCTTCCATCATCAAAAATCTTATTTCTGTTAGACAATTTTGCATTGACAACAAAGTTATCCTGGCCTTTGACCCTTTTGGTTTGTCTGTGAAGAATCTGATAACGGGGGCGGTCCTCGCTCGGTACAATAGCACGGGCAATCTTTATCCTCTTCATGGCGCGCCCACATCCACCCCTCGTGCCATGCTCGCATCCGTTGATCTATGGCATCGTCGCCTCGGTCATCCCAGCAAAAACACTTTGACGTCTTTACTCCAAGAATTTTGTATCCCTAGTTCTAGCAGTCCCCATAATCCCTCTCTCTGTAATGCATGTCAATGCGGCAAACATGTTAGATTACCTTTTGGAACCTCTACTACCATTAGTACTTTTCCTTTTGAGTTACTTCACTGTGATTTATGGACCTCCCCAGTCCCTAGTGTTTCTGGTTATAAATATTATCTTGTGATCTTGGATGATTATTCTCACTATACTTGGGCCTTCCCTCTCCGCGCTAAATCTGAAGTACCTGCAATCTTTCTCAACTTTCGACAATATGTAATCACACACTTTGGCTTGCCAATTCGATTTATTCAATGTGATGACGGTCGTGAATTTGATAACACCCAAAACCGCACCTTCTTTCTCTCCCAAGGCATTCTTCTTCGCTTTTCATGCCCTTATACATCTTCTCAAAATGGTAAAGCTAAACGCTGTCTTCGCTCTATTAATGATGTTCTTCGCACATTGCTTTTACAAGCCTCTCTTCCTTCCCGTTTTTGGGTTGAAGCCCTTCGCACCGCCACACTCCTTCTTAATATTCGACCAACTAAAACTTGCCCTCTTTATTCGCCTTTTCAATCTCTTTTTCTCTCCCACCCTGACTATTCTTTTCTGCGTGTTTTTGGCTGTCTATGCTTTCCCAACATCGCCTCTACCGCCTCCACCAAACTAGAACCACGCTCACTACCTTGCATTCACCTTGGTCTTTCTGATGATCACAAAGGATATCGTTGTTTCGAACCATCTTCTGGTCGTATCATTCTCTCTCATCATGTCACATTCGATGAAAATACTTTTCCTTTTCTGTCACTACAACCACAACACCAATTCCACCACAATCCGCCACCACCAAAACCCTTCCCTAGTTCGCCTTCGGTCATCTCTGCTGCCATGGAATCTTGTTCCGTCTCTCAGCGGAATCGCCCAACGTTAGCCACCCTCCTGCCCGTCCCCCACCTCTCTACATCTGCATCCTCTACCCCAGCCGTCTTTCCCTCACCACATCCTACCACGGCAACCCCCTCGACACCCACCACCTCTGATTCTTCTTCCTCACCGTCCTCTTCAACCGAAAACCCACTGCCACCCAATGCCGTTCTTATACCACCGCTCAACAATGATCATGTCATGTGCACTCGTGGAAAACGAGGATTTCTTCTCCCCACCAAATGTCTCAATCTTACCGCCACCCCAACCATCTCTCATATTCCAACCAGTTATAAGCGAGCTCTTCTTGACACCCTCTGGCTTTCTGCTATGCACGATGAATTTGACGCTCTTCAGCAAAATAATACATGGACTCTTGTTCCCAAACCTCCTGGTGTTAACATTGTTTCTGGCAAATGAGTTTTTCGTCATAAAGTTCATTCCGATGGCACTCTCGCTCGTTACAAAGCTCGTTGGGTGTGCCGTGGTTTCTCCCAGCACCTGGTATTGACTTTGATGAGACTTTTTCTCCTGTTGTTAAACCAAGCACTATTCGTGTTGTTCTTAGTCTTGATGTTTCCTCTTCTTGGCCTATTCATCAACTTGATGTTAAAACTGCTTTTCTTCATGGCACTCTTAATGAAACTGTTTATTGTCAGCAACCCTCTGGTTTTGAGAATCCCTCATCTCCAAATTTTGTTTGTCTCCTCAACAAATCTCTTTATGGCCTTAAACAAGCTCCTCGTGCATGGTTCCAATGCTTTGCTACTTTTATTCAAACCATAGGCTTTATTCCCTCCAAATCCGATTCTTCTCTCTTTGTTTATCAGTCTTCTACTCACACTGCCTACCTCTTGCTTTATGTTGATGATATCATTCTCACGGCTAGTTCTGATTCTTTTCTTCAACATACCATCTCTTCTCTCAATCGGGAGTTTTCCATGACTGATCTTGGTCCTCTTCATCATTTTCTAGGTATTCATGTTTCTCGCACAAAATCTTCCCTCTTTCTTTCTCAACGGTCATACATTTTGGACTTGCTTTCTCGTTCTGGTATGTCTGATTGTCAACCCTCTCGTACTCCAGCCGACGTTGGTGCTAAACTGTCGGCTGATGGTGATCCTCTTTCTGATCCTACTTTATATCGTAGCATCACTGGCGCTCTTCAATATGCCACTCTTACTCGTCCTGAAATCTCCTATTCAGTTCAGCAAGCTTGTCTCTTTATGCATGATCCTCGTGCTCCTCATCTGGCTCATGTCAGACGCATTCTCCGCTATTTAAAAGGCACTCTTGATCACGGTCTCCTTATTAATTCTTCTTCACCTACAAGCTTGACAGTTTATTCTGATGCAGACTGGGCAGGTTGTCCAGATACTCGACGATCTACATCCGGATTTTGCGTTTATTTGGGTGATAATCTTGTTTCTTGGTGTTCTAAAAGGCAGGTAACAGTTTCCAGGTCTTCTGCTGAGGCTGAGTATAGGGCGGTTGCTCATGCTGTGGCCGAGTCGGTGTGGCTACGGCAGCTTCTCGTTGAACTTCATCGTCCGCTCCCACGTGCTACCATTGTTTACTGTGATAACATCGCTGCAGTATACATGGCTTCCAATCCAGTTCAAAATCGTCGCACAAAGCACATTGAGATTGACATTCACTTTGTTCGTGAAAAGGTGGCTCTTGGCGAGGTTCGCGTTCTTCATGTTCCTACAAGTGCCCAATTTGCTGACATTTTTATCAAAGGACTCCCGACTGCATCGTTCACCGACATACGCTCCAGTCTCAACATTGTTTCACCTGACGTTGAGACTGCGGAGGATCTTAGAGTATAAAGTCTATACGTATTGTAATCTATCTCTATTATTCTAGTCTTGGAGCCCAAGCTTTGTAATCTATATAAACAGCCCTTAAGGCCCCAATCAATACAACAATTACTTCTTCAATATCTCAATCTATCAAGTACTACCAGTATAATATAACAAGTTGCTATGCTATAACGTAGACAAATACCTCTGCGGCATGGAATAGAAGTGTAACTGACGAACGCTGCCGGATGATAGCCGTGTAACAGACGTAGGAGAGCTTGAGGCGGTAGGTGCACGGAACTGAAGTTTCAAATACCCTCGCCCTCAGTCGCAGCGCAACAGAAAATCCTTGGAAGAATAGAATATGGCCACTAGACAGAACAAGCAAGTAGATAGCAGGTTGGTGACACCCAGACCCAGGGGGTGAAAAGCCTTCAACAGAACACTCGTGCTAGCTGCACCCAAAAAGAAAAACCTAGACAGGTGTTACCGCACCGCACGGCAATAAACCAATTCAGGTATGATCTTTTTTCAGCTTTAAAGCCATTACCAAATGTTGCCTGCAGTGAACAAAGGAATACTTGGAAGCAAACAATATCCCTTCTTGAGGACGTCGTCGAGATAGATGACGACGACGACACCAGAGAAGAAGAGTTGGAGCATGATCAGAATTGCAGTGCATATATATGCCGGCTGCCCCCAGACTGGCATGCTCTAGCACAAAGATAACAGCCAACGCAATGGTAGTGTATATCCCCACCACCTTGTGCGCCCCGTCCCTGAATGTCATGCATGGATAAAAAGTAAATACAGAATCAGTAGGAGAACACAGATGCATTGCGCTTAAACTTGAGTCACCAAATGCCCTAGCATTTAAAAGATCTGTTGGAAAACTCAAAGTGAACTCACACCTTTACTAGAACGGTAGAACCTCAGCTAACAACTACTACTACACTACTTACTCTTTTTTTTGTGTGAAGACGACCAGAGATTGATATGCAAAAAAGTCATGCAACTGATGGCATTTGTGCTTAGTGCTAGCTAACTAACTCCGTTTGTTGCATCGAGTTATGTCGAGGAAGATCGTTGACAGTTCATATCAACTTCCCTAAAAAAAATAAGGCATAATGCAAATTAGCTTGGATTGAGCGGAAATAATACTTACATAAGTACACGACGACCCTCAGCAGAAACACTACTGCCGTCGAAAAAGGGCCGGCACCATAAACTCGGATACAAGAACAGGGAAGATCCCGAGTGTCATGAGAGTACCCCAGTTCGACGCAAAAGCTGCGGGCACCCAGTAGAACGGATCGGCTAGGGACCCAAAGGTGAGTGGTTTGGCACCATATAGAGGAAGCTGGCCGGCGGCCATCAAGATGGAAAGCGAGGCGGCGGTGTAGAAAAACTTGTGACTGAGAGGGACGCGCTGCTTTGGGCTTTGCACCCGTGGCAAGAACCTCACGAGTGTGGTCAGGTTTCTACGCCACCTCGGCACATCTGCCATCCTGGGAAGACAAATCAAAGCAGAGGTGACGTGTTTGCCGGCGACCTGCCGACTGCCGTCACCTGCAGAGAGGGTTTAGATGCTAAAAAAACTGTGGAGAGGGTTTCGAGGAGGGATGAGGGCGAGGAAAGTCCTGATGCAAAAACTATTCAGATACATACAAGTACAGATATTTTACGTGTCCTTATACTCCCTCCCTTCCTCAGTACAGAACACACAACACACGTTTTTCTTTCGAGATGTACAAGACACGTATTCAAAACTCAGTTTGAACCATCAAGTTTTATACAAAATTATATTATCGTACTTTTTGCAAATAGGACCCTATATCTATTAAGGATAGCCAGTAGTACAACACACCCTAAATTTATAAAATAATGTTTGTATGTTAAAATACATTCTAAATTTATAAAATATAATGAATGCAAGCTAGTCTTGATTTCATAATTGGTGAATGTCAAATGCACTTTCTGCCTTGTTCATCTCCAAGTTTACCAAATGATATAACATTTGTAACACAACTATTCGAACTGTCTTGTGCGAAACAGAGCAAAATTCCATCAGAAACTTAATAATAAATCAATTACATTGAGTATAATGTGCATCCTAGTGAATTTCCTTATTCATATTGCATATTACAGCAAGATCATCAAAGTATGTTCCTATCATTAAACAGGCAATCACATAATCTTGCCTGCATTTAACAAAACAATTAGCTAAATAAAGCAATTCTTAGTATGGTTCAAGAACATTACTTGCCTCTCTAGAGGAAGGTGGGGTTGTATCAGCAAATTTCTTTGACCATCCAATAGCCCAATCAGAATTCCAATCATTGAAATACTTTCAGTATAGTTACACATGCTCGGTTTATTATATCTGTACATACTTCATTTTTGTCTTACATAACTGACACAATACCATTTGAATACTGTGAATCAATAATGTCAATCATCTTATGTTTCATATCCCACACATAAGATGACCAACCTTGCTTCATTGGTACGCCAATGATTAACTGAATTTGTTTGAATGAACAAATCATAATGAACTTACAATGAAATATTGGTACCAAATAATTCATAACTATCAATAAATTACCATTCTCATAGATGCAACAGCATACTTCATATTGTTGCCAATTAATATATCATGAATTGACTTCACCTTCGTTACATCATTTTTTGCAAAAGCAAATGTCTGCATTTCACTTTGACTATATTAATAACCATTTAAGATGTTGGCATCTTTAAATAATATAAGAATGCATTAATTACTTACAAAAAACTCTGGTTCCAGAAACATCTGACTCTATCGTAAATTGTCAAATATTATATTCTCTTCATCCAACTTATTTAGCCTCCGAGCACATACAGTATAAACTGTTGGGGAACGCAGTATTTCAAAATTTTTACCTACGATCACGCAAGATTTATCTAGGAGATGCATAGCAATGAGCAGGGAGAGTGTGTCCACATACCCTCGTAGACCGAAAGAGGAAGTGTTTAGTAACGCGGTTGATATAGTCGAACGTCTTCGCGATCCAACCGGTCCAAGCACCGAACGTACGGCACCTCCGTGTTCAGCACACGTGCAGCACGATGACGTCCCTCGAGCTCTTGATCCAGTTGAGGACGAGGGAGAGTTCCGTCAGCACGACGGCGTGGCGACGGTGATGATGAAGTTACCGGCGCAGGGCTTCGCCTAAGCACTACGACGATATGATAGAGGTGTGTAATTATGGAGGGGGGCACCGCACACAGCTAAGAGAAGACTTGGTGTGCCTTTAGGGTGCCCCCCTCCCACGTATATAAAGGAGGGGGGAAGAGGATGCCGTCCCAAGGGGGGCGCGCCGTAGGGGGAGTCCTACTTGGACTCCCGGTCCATGTAGGATTCGCCCCCCCCCCCTTTCCTATTCCATCTAGGAGAAGGAGGGAAGGAGGAAGAGGAGAGAAGGAAGGAGGCGCCCCCTTGTCCAATTCGGATTGGCAGGGGGGCGTCTCCCTCCGGCCGCCCTCTCTCTTCTCCACTAAGGCCCATGGTGGCCCTTTAACATCCGGGGGGGGGGGGGTTCCGGTAACCCCCTGTACTCCAAAACTTATCCGGAATGACCTGAACCATTCTGGTGTCCGAATGTAACCTTCCAATGTATGAATCTTTACCTCTCGACCATTTCGACACTCCTCGTCATGTCTGTGATCTCATCCAGGACTCTGAACAAACTTCGGTCATCATAACTCATTATACAAATCATCATCGAACGTTAAGCGTGCGGACCCTACGGGTTCGAGAACTATGTTGTGACGCCCCCAATTCAATCGTACACTAATCATGCATGCAAATGTGTACGATCAAGATCATGGACTCACGGGAAGATATCACAACACAACTCTAAAACATAAATAATTCATACAAGCATCATAATACAAGCCAGGGACCTCGAGGGCTCGAATACAAGTGCTCGATCATAGACGAGTCAGCGGAAGCAACAATATCTGAGTATAGACATAAGTTAAACAAGTTTGCCTTAAGAAGACTAGCAAAAACTGGGATACAGATCGAAAGAGGCGTAGGCCTCCTTCCTGGGATCCTCCTAACTACTCCTGGTCGTCGTCAGCGGCTGCACGTAGTACTAGGCACCTCCGGTGTAGTAGTCGTCATCGACGGTGGCGTCTGGCTCCTGGGCTCCATCGTCTGGTTGCAGCAATCGGATAGAGATAGGGGAAAAAGGGGGAACAAGGCAACCGTGAGTACTCATCCAAAGTACTCGCAAGCAAGGAGCTACACTACATATGCATGGATACATGTGTAAAGGGACATATCAGTGGACTGAACTGCAGAATGCCAGAATAAAAGGGGGATAACTAATCCTGTCGAAGACTACGCTTGTGGCATCCTCCGTCTTGCAGCATGTAGAAGAGATGTAGACTGAAGTCCTCCAAGTAGCATCACATAGCATAATCCTACTCGGCGATCCCCTCCTCGTTGCCCTGTTAGAGAGCGATCACCGGGTTATATCTGGCACTTGGAAGGGTGTGTTTTATTAAGTATCCAGTTCTAGTTGTCATAAGGTCAAGGTACAACTCCAAGTCGTCCTGCTATCAAGATCACGGCTATTCAATAGATTAACTTCCTGCAGGGCACCACATAACCCAACACGCTTGATCCCATTTGGCGGACACACTTTCTCGGTCATGCCCGCGCGGAAGATCAACACGCCGCAGCCCCACCTAGGCACAACAGAGAGTCAGACGCCGGTCTAAACCTAAGCGCCGAGTGCAGGCCCATCGCCCTTAGCACACCTGCACGCTATGCGTGGCGGTCGGAAGCAGAACTAGCCCCCTTAATACAAGAGCAGGCTTACGTTCCAAATTGGCGCGCGCCGCTCAGTCGCTGACGTCACGAAGGTTTGGCTGATACCACGACGCCGAGTGCCCATATCTTTCCCACGTAGTTGGTTAGTGCGTATAGACCAAATAGCCAGACTCGGATCAAATACTAAGATATCGTTAAGCGTGTTAAGTATCCGCGAACGCCGACCAGGGCCAGGCCCACCTCTCTCCTAGGTGGTCTCAACCTGCCATGTCGCTCCGCCACAAGTAACAGTCGGGAGCCGTCGGGAACCCAGGCCCACCTCTACCGGGATGGAGCCACCTGTCCTTTCAGCCCCATCTCCTAACAGTATCACGAGTAATGTAACAAAGTAAAGTATATAGTATATGCCCGTGATCACCTCCCAAGTGATCACAGCCCAATAGTATAGCATGGCGAGACGGACAAGAGTGTAGGGCCACCGATGGAACACTAGCATCCTATACTAAGCAGAAGATAGCGGTAAAGGTAACAACAGAGAGTAGCAAGGACAGGCTATGCAGCGAAGATAGGATTAACGGAAAGCAAGAATATGCTACACTACTCTAATGCAAGCAAGATAGAGAAGAATAGGCGATATCCGTGATCAAGGGGGTTGCTGGTTGCTCGGCAAGAGAGAGGGGTCGTCAACTCCGTAGTCGTACTGGGTAACAGCGGCGTCGGTCTCGGTGTCTAGCGAGAGAAGAGGGGGAAGAAACAATAAATATTTAAGCAAGCAGATGCATAGCGATGCATGACATGACAAGTATCGGTGCTAGAGGTGCCCTAACGCGGTATGAGGTGATACCGGTGAAGGGGGGAAACATCCGGGAAAGTATCCCCGGTGTTTCACGTTTTCGGGCAAAGGAGCCGGAGGGGGAAAGTTGCGAGTTTGATAAGTTAGGGGTGCATGGCGGACGAATGGGCTGCGTGTCCGGGTTCGTCTCGTCGTTCTGAGCAACTTTCATGTACAAAATATTTTAATCCGAAGTTACGGATTAAAAGATATGATTTTCTAAAGATTTTATTAATTTCGAATTTAATTAATTATTTAATTAATTGAATGAATTAATGACATCACCATGATGTCATCTTGACGTCGGCAGTCAACAGAGTTGATCGGTCAACTGACCAGATGGGTCCCACCGTCGCTGACACGCTTTTAATTAAATGAGATTAATTAAATTAATCATAATTAATTAGGGTGGGCCCCACTAGTCATACTAATTAATTAGCTAATTAATAGTAGTTAATTAGGTTAATTAATCATTAGGTTAATTAATCTTAATTGGTTAATTTAATCAAAATTAATTAAGTTAATTATTAGCTAATTAATTAATTAATTATTTTTATTATTTATTATCACATTTTATTTTATTTTTATCCTCTTTTTTTATTAAAACGTTCTGGGGCTGGGCCCCCCATGTAATTGGCCCCAAGGGGCCTTGCGGGTTTCAGGCGCATGGGCGCGCGGTTGTCGCCCGAACGGGCGCGGGGGCAACGGTGCCGAGCACCCGCTCGTTCGGGCGCACCATAGGGGCGGGCGGAGCCGGGAGGTCGCCGGAGCAGGGGGGTTGGTGACCACGGCGGGGCTCGCCGGGCGCCAACCGGGCGGAGGACGGGGATGGCGACGGCGCACGGGACAGGGGCGGACGGAGGGAGGAGCGGGCTCGGCAGAGGCGCCGCTTTGACTGGAGCAGCGGTAGCGGCCAAGGGACGACGCCGGCGTGGGCGCACGGGGCGCAGGGCGGCGACAGGGAGGGGGGGCACGGGGCGCTGTGAGGGAAGAGGCAAAGATCGCGCCCGGGCGCGTGTATAGGGGCACGCCCAGCGGCGAGGCCACGGTGAGCGGGCCGGGCGCGGTCGGTCGCGCGGTGCACGCGATGAAGTGCGGATGAGGGGAGGGAGGGCGGGCGGAGCTCACATCGAGGAGCAGGGGACGGGCAATGGGCTCGATGGAGGTCGGGGGACGACGGGACGAGCGGCGGAGCGGGAGGCAGTCTGCGAGGCGGCGGCCCTGGCGTGGGGCGGCGAGCTCGGGCGCGGCGACGGCGGGTGTTGACGAGGCGGCGGGCGTGCCCGATCCGGTCTGGATCGGGGAGAGGAGGAGAGTGGGGGGGAGTGGGGATGGATAAGGGGAGGGGGCGTGGCCGGCCGGCTGGGCCGGCCCATTGGGTCTGCTGGCCCGGGGGGGTCTTTCTCTTTTCTTTTTTTGTTTCCTGTTTTCTTTTCTTTTTATTTATTTACTTTTCTGTTTTATTTCTAGTTTCTTTTAATCTTTAGTCTTTACAAAAATCACCACTAGTACCTAAAGTAGTATTTATAAACAAACTGCTGTCAAATCAATTTTTAACCCATAATAAAATATTTTTAATATTTTATAAAATCCAATAGATATTTGTTTAATTGTTTTCACTACTGTTTTAATTAGTTTAGAGCCCTTAAACATTATATCAAGGTTTGGTTTCTCCATCGTATTTACACATGATTTATCTGACCCACCTTGAACATTTCATTTTCACTGTTTGAAAACTTTTATTATTTGCCTTTAATTGAATTTGAATTTGAATCGGTTTCGAACTAACACGAGATTAGCGATAGTAATCGAAGTGACGTGGCATCATTAGCAGAGAATTATTGTAGCTTAATTATCCGGGCGTCACAATTCTCCTCCACTACAAGAAATCTCGTCCCGAGATTTAAGAGGGGAGTAAGGGGGAAAGTTCTGGTTACGATATTCTAACGGATCTTCTCGCAGAAGTTAATCCCTTTCGTTGATGTCTTCAATTCTTTATTCCAATGCATCATGATAAACTTGTCATCATTTCTTCGGGAACTCCATCGTACTTACGAAAGGTTAAGGGGCAGCTCAGCTACGTCAGAATGCTTTTGAGGGAAACAATCTGGGGTTAACCCATGAATGAATATAAGATTATCTTTCGAGTTGAACATATGAAATACATCGAGAGTAAGGTACGAAGGTACAATAAGAGGTTCCAAGCGGATAGATAGTTGCTCGAAGTCTGAACCAGAGTGAGAAAGAGGTTCAGAGTAGCAAGAGTAAGTATTGCGTACGATACCAGAATAGAGAACTAGGAAGGTGGCCCATGAATTAACTACGAAGCCAAACATGGAGAATAACCATTAGAAATAGGGTTGTACAAGAGAGTCAGGTTTCGATCCTGTGGAACGTGGGTTATGGGCCCACCATGTGATTAAAGTAGGAGGGGCGGAGACGTCTTGCGTGATCATGCAAGCAAGGCATGTCAGGGGGTAGCCCGTCGATTATGTCGGCAACAACTTCGATACCAAGGGCGAGGGATGAAGAGAACTATTTTCCTGCTCGTTGAACGAGGCGGACCAATAGGCAAAGTTCCCGTCCATCGGTGGCTACCGGAATGTCGTCAACAGTAGAAACAGGGTCTTACTGACAGATTTGTACACCGAGGTGTTTACATAAGCAGGAGAATAATACTGCTTACATTATATAGACCTCAAGAAAGGTTAAACCAACCAATGGAAAGGAAAATGAGATTATCAGATTAAACAGAACAATGGAAAGGTAAATGTGTTTGAACACATATTTCAAGGGTATATCCTCCCCAAGGACAAGCAGAGCATGATATCCATGACAAGATATAATGTAGAAAACTCTTTAGGTAGGGGAGAGAAATTTCATGACATTACCCATATAGCGGTGTTTGGATAATTTAGCAGGAAACATTTAGCATTGGCTTCAAATGTCCTTGTTGAAAATCGGAGTACCATAGACATGCTTCGAAATAGCATTGACATGGTCATCAGGTGAAGATCAGACCTTGGAAACAGGAAGGATCCATCAGGAACAACTTGTAGAGTAAGTCTTACAATTTCCTCATGGAAGAATGGATAACCTTGCTAATAAGGAAACTATAACAGCAGGTCATCCGGCCAGGTGTGCTGGACATGCCATCACCTTACCGGGTCATAAAAGGCCAGTGTTATAACTCTTGGAAAAATGCTCCAACCATCATATCTGACCGAGATTCAGATCTGATCGGTGTTAGGATACCTTGGACTCAGGATGCCTGAGAAGGAAAGGTGCAAAACAAATTGATGAGACGACATTGTAAGATTCTCGGGAAATCTACTACGGAAGCGAGTTCCGAAATAGGAGCTCATCATTAAACCCATGAAGGGATAAGGTGGTAGCTGATGAACTCAGCGACAATTCATCGAGGTTTCCAAAAGGATGTATTTCCACAAGTATGTGAACAAGGATATAACATTTGTCAGATCAAATGATATAATGAGATAGGCTCGAGGAAAAACATGCCCAATTAAACATCAGTTGAAAGGTGCAACCGAAATGTGGGCTTATAGTAGCATGATCAACGTTGGAATGGTGGTTCAGCAACCGATAGGCTAAGAATGAATTATCAATCATTAACTCCAAAGCAATAGGGTTGCTAGAAGTGCAGAATCCAACCAACACCGTTCACTTGTGGGTAACCCGGTTGGAATCAACACGAGGACCAAGAAAGAATGGTGATGGTGAGAAGTATCATTATAGCAAGAATTTCTTAAGAGGTGGAGCAATCCTCACAACATTCTTTACATCAAAGATGGTAATACTCCGCGGTAGATCATAACATAAGTTGGATTGCAAGGAACTCAAGGTACAACTCAAAACTTAGAACAAGTTTTGTGTTGGGATGGAAATCAATGATGTTGTCGATGTTAACATAAATCATCGAGGGGGCAAGCATGGAATTCCTCATCAGGAATTCAATGTACGTCTCGGAAGAAGTTAAAATGTTGACGATAATCACGACACATTTATCGAGAGATTCCATGAAGATGTCATCGATCGGCAATGACATCAAGTCAACGTAATGATAAAGCGAAAGGTTAATGGAACCATGAATACGACACACACTCAGATGTTGGGTAACGTAGTAATTTCAAAAAATTTCCTACGATCACGCAAGACCATGGTGATGGCATAGCAACGAGAGGGAGAGTGTCCGTCCCACGTACCCTCGTGAGACCGAAAGCGAAGCGTTATATCAACGCGGTTGATGTAGTCGTACGTCTTCACGATCCGACCGATCCAAGCACCGTTACTCCGGCACCTCCGAGTTCTTGGCACACGTTCAGCTCGATGACGATCCCCGGCTCCGATCCAGCAAAGCGTCGGGAGGAGTTCCACAAGACGACGGCGTGGTGACGATCTTGATGTTCTACCGTCGCAGGCTTCGCCTAAGCACCGCAACAATATGACCGAGGTGGAATATGGTGGAGGGGGCACCGACACGGCTAAGGAACGATCACGAAGATCAACTTGTGTGTTCTAGGGTGCCCCCGCCCCCGATATAAAGGAGCAAGGGGAGGGCGGCCAGCCCTTGGGCGCACCAAGGGAGGGGGAGTCCTCCTCCTAGTAGGAGTAGGACTCCCTTTCCTAGTCCTACTAGGAAGAGGGAAGGGGAAGGAAAGAGAGGAGAGGGAGAGGGAAGGGGCTGCGCCTCCTAGTCCAATCGGACTCCCCATGGAGGGGGGCGCCACCTCCTGGTGCAGCCCTCTCTCCCCTCTTGGCCCAATAAGGCCCATAACTTCCCGGGGTTCCGTAACCCCTCCGCACTCCGTTTTTCTCCGAAACTTCCGAACCTTTCCGTGTCCGAATATAACCATCCAATATATCAATCTTTATGTCTCGACCATTTCGAGACTCCTCGTCATGTCCGTGATCACATCCGGACTCGAACTCCTTCGTACATCAAAATACATAAACTCATAATATAACCGTCATTGAAACCTTAAGCGTGCGGACCCTACGGTTCGAGAACTATGTAGACATGACCTAGAACCATTCTCGGTCAATAACCAATAGCGGAACCTGGATGCCCATATTGGTTCCTACATATTCTACGAAGATCTTTATCGGTCAAACCGCATAACAACATACGTTGTTCCCTTTGTCATCGGTATGTTACTTACCCGAGATTCGATCGTCGGTATCCAATACCTAGTTTAATCTCGCTTCGGAAAGTCTCTTTACTCGTTCCGTAATACATCATCTCACAACTAACTCATTAGTTGTAATGCTTGCAAGGCTTATGTGATGTGTATTACCGAGAAGGCCTAGAGATACCTCTCCGACAATCGGAGTGACAAATCCTAATCTTGATTCATGCCAACTCAACATATACTTTCGGAGACACTTGTAGAGTACCTTTATAATCACCCGATTCGTTGTGACGTTTGGTAGCACACAAAGTGTTCCTCCGTAAACGGAGTTGCATAATCTCATAGTTGCAGGAACTTTGTATAAGTCATGAAGATAGCATAAGCAACATACTAAGCGATCAAGTGCTAAGCTAATGAAATGGGTCATGTCAATCACATCATTCTCCTAATGATGTGATCCCATTAATCAAATGACAACACATGTCTATGGTTAGGAAACATAACCATCTTCGATTAATGAGCTAGTCCAGTAGAGGCATACTAGTGACTATCTGCTTGTCTATGTATTCACACATGTATTATGTTTCCGTTAATACAATTCTAGCATGAATAATAAACATTTATCATGATATAAGGAAATAAATAATAACTTTATTATTGCCTCTAGGGCATATTTCCTTCAGTCTCCCACTTGCACTAGAGTCAATAATCTAGATTACACAATGATTCTAACACCCATGGAGTCTTGGTGCTGATCATGTTTTGCTCGTGGAAGAGGCTTAGTCAACGGTCTGCAACATTCAGATCCGTATGTATTTTGCAAATCTCTATGTCTCCCACTTGGACTTGGTCCCGAATGGAATTGAAGCGTCTTTTGATATGCTTGGTCCTCTTGTGAAATCTGGATTCCTTTGCCAAGGCAATTGCACCAAGATTGTCACAGAAGATCTTCATTGGTCCCGATGCACTAGGTATGACACCTAGATCGGAAATGAACTCTTTCATCCAGACTCCTTCATTTGCTGCTTCGAAGCAGCTATGTACTCCGCTTCACATGTAGATCCCGCCATGGCGCTTTGTTTAGAACTGCACCAACCGACAGCTCCACCGTTTAATAAAAATACGTATCCGGTTTGCGATTTAGAATCGTCCGGATCGAGTGTCAAAGCTTGCATCGGCGTAACCATTTACGACTAGCTCTTTGTCACCTCCATATCGAGAAACATATCCTTAGTCCTTTTCGTATTTCAGATGTTCTTGACCGCTGTCCAATGATCCACTCTGGATTACTTTGGTACCTTCCTGCCAAGCTTACAGCTAAGCATACGTCGGTCTGGTACACAGCATTGCATACATGATAGAGCCTATGGCTGAAGCATAGGAACATTTTCATTTTCTCTCTATCTTCTGCTGTGGTCGGGCATTGAGTCTGACTCAATCTTACACCTTGTACTACAGGTAAAAAACCTTTATTTGCCTGATCCATTTTGAACTTCTTCAAAACTTTATCAAGGTATGTGCTTTGTGAAAGTCCTATTAAGCGTCTTGATCTATCTCTATAGATCTTGATGCCCAATATGTAAGCAGCTTCACCGAGGTCTTTCTTTGAAAAACTTTTATTCAAGTATCCTTTTATGCTATCCAGAAATTCTATATCATTTCCAATCAACAATATATCGTCCACATATAATATCGAAATGCTCTGAGCTCCCACTCACTTTCTTGTAAATACAAGGCTTCTCCAAAGTCTCATATAAAACCATATGCTTTGATCACACTATCAAAGCGTTTATTCCAACTCCGAGAGGCTTGCACTGCACCATAAATTGATCGTTGGAGCTTGCACACTTTGTTAGCACCCTTTGGATCAACAAAACCTTCTGGTTGCATCATATACAACTCTTCTTCTAGAAATCCATTCAAGAATGCAGTTTTACATCCATTTGCCAAATTTCATAATCATAAAATGCGCAATTGCTAACATGATTCGGACGGACTTAAGCATCGCTTCTGGTGAGAAAGTCTCATCGTAGTCAACCCCTTGAACTTGTCGAAAACCTTTTGCAACAAGTCGTGCTTTATAGACGCTTACATTACCATCAGCGTCAGTCTTCTTCTTAAAGATCCATTTATTCTCAATAGCTTGCCGATCATCGGGCAAGTCTACCAAAGTCCATACTTTGTTCTCATACATGGATCCCATCTCAGATTTCATGGCTTCAAGCCATTTTATGGAATCTGGGCTCACCATCGCTTCTTCATAGTTCGTAGGTTCACCATGATCTAGTAGCATGATTTCCGAATAGGATTACCGTACCACTCACTCGTGCGGATTTTGTTCTGGTTGATCTCTGAAGTTCGGTGACAACTTGATCTGAAGTTTCATGATCTTCATCATTCTCTTCCTCACTAACTGGTGTAGGTGTTACGAAACTGATTTCGTGACGAACTACTTTCCAATAAGGGAGCTGGTACTATTACCTCATCAAGTTCCACTTTCCTCCCACTCACTTCTTTCGAGAGAAACTCCTTCTCTAGAAAGGATCCATTTTTAGCAACGAATGTCTTGCCTTCGGATCTGTGATAGAAGGTGTACCCAATTGTCTCCTTTGGGTATCCTATGAAGACACATTTTTCGATTTGGGTTCAAGCTTATCAGGTTGAAGTTTCTTCACATAAGCATCGCAACCCCAAACTTTCGAAACGACAACTTTGGTTTCTTGCTAAACCATAGTTCATAAGGCGTCGTCTCAACGGATTTTGACGGTGTCCTATTTAACGTGAATGCGGCCGTCTCAAGAGCATATCCCCAAAATGATAGCGGTAAATTTGTAAGAGACATCATAGATCGCACCATATCCAGTAAAGTGCGATTACGACGTTCGGACACACCATTGCGCTGTGGTGTTCCGGGTGGCGTGAGTTGCGAAACTATTCCGCATTGTTTCAAATGTAGACCAAACTCGTAACTCAAATATTCGCCTCCACGATCAGATCGTAGAAACTTTATTTTCTTATTACGATGATTTTCAACTTCACTCTGAAATTCTTTGAACTTTTCAAATGTTTCAGACTTATGTTTCATTAAGTAGATATACCCATATCTGCTTAAGTCATCTGTGAAGGTGAGAAAATAACGATATCCGCCACGAGCTTCAACATTCATCGGACCACATACATCTCAGATGTATGATTTCCAACAAATCTGTTGCTCTCTCCATAGTACCGAGAACGGGTTTTAGTCATCTTGCCCATGAGGCACGGTTCGCAAGTGCCAAGTGATTCATAATCAAGTGACTCCAAAAGTCCATCAAGATGGAGTTTCTTCATGCGCTTTATACCGATATGACCTAAACGGCAAGGCACAAATAAGTTGCACTATCATTATCAACTCTGCATCTTTTGGTTTCAACATTATGAATATGTGTATCACTACTATCGAGATTCATTAAAATAGACCACTCTTCAAGGGTGCATGACCATAAAAGATATTATTCATATAAATAGAACAACCATTATTCTCTGATTTAAATGAATAACCGTCTCGCATCAAACAAGATCCAGATATAATGTTCATGCTCAACGCTGGCACCAAATAACAATTATTTAGGTCTAAAACTAATCCCGAAGGTAGATGTAGAGGTAGCGTGCCGATCATGGTCACATCGACTTTGGAACCATTTCCCACGCCAGATCGTCACCTCGTCCTTTGCCGGTGTTAAGCAATCCGTAGTCCCTGTTTGAGTTGCAAATATTAGCAACAGAACCAGATCAAATACCAGTACTATCTGCGAGCTCTAGTAAGGTACACATCAATAACATGTATATCACATATACCTTTGTTCACCTTGCCATCCTTCTTATCCGCCAAATACTTGGGGCAGTTCCGCTTCCGAGGACCGATCTGCTTGCGGTAGAAGCACTCGGTTTCAGGTTTAGGTCCAGACTTGGGTTTCTTCTCCCGATCAGCAACTTGTTTGCTGTTCTTTTGAAGTTCCTTCTTCTTCCCTTTGCCTTTCTTCTTGAAACTAGTGGTCTTATTGACCATCAACACTTGATGCTCCTTCTTGATTTCTACCTCCGCAGCTTTTAGCATTGCGAAGAGCTCGAGCATAGTCTTTACTAACCCTTGCATATTATAGTTCATCACGAAGCCTTTGTAGCTTGGTGGCGTGATTGAAGAATTCATCAATGACACAATCATCGGAAGATTAACTCCAGTTGATTCAAGTGATTGTAATACCCGGACATTTTGAGTATGTGCTCACCGACGAACTATTCTCCTCCATCTTGCAGCTATAGAACTTATTGGAGACTTCATATCTCTCAATCCGGGCATTACTGTTGAAATATCAACTTCAACTCCTGGAACATCTCATATGCTCCATGACGTTCAAAACGTCGTTGAAGACCCGGTTCTAAGCCGTAAAGCATGGCACACTGAACTATAGAGTAGTCATCACTTTGCTCTGCCAGACGTTCTTAACGTCGCGGTTACATCAGCGACGAGCACTGGCACCTAGCGGTGCATCCAGGGCGTAACTCTTACGTGCAGCAATGAGGATAATCCTCAAGTTACGGACCCAGTCCGTAATTGCTACCATCATCTTTCAACTTTGCTTTCTCAAGGAACGCATTAAAATTTAACGGAACAACAAAGACGAGCCATCTATCTACAATAAACATAGACAAGCAAAATACTATCAGTACTAAGTTCATGATAAATTTAAGTTCAATTAATCATATTACTTAAGAACTCCCACTTAGACAGACATCTCTCTAGTCATCTAAGTGATCACGTGATCCAAATCAACTAAACCATAACCGATCATCACGTGAGATGGAGTAGTTTTCAATGGTGAACATCTTATGTTGATCATATCTACTATATGATTCACGCTCGACCTTTCGGTCTCCGTGTTCCGAGGCCATATCTGCATATGCTAGGCTCGTCAAATATAACTGAGTATTCTGCGTGTGCAAAACTGGCTTACACCCGTTGTAGATGGACGTGAGCTTATCACACCCGATCATCACGTGGTGTCTCGGCACGACGAACTTTGGCAACGGTGCATATTCAGGAGAACACTACTTGATAATTTTAGTGAGAGATCATCTTATAATGCTACCGTCAATCAAAGCAAGATAAGATGCATAAAGGATAAACATCACATGCAATCAATATAAGTGATATGATATGGCCATCATCATCTTGTGCTTGTGATCTCCATCTCCAAGCACCGTCATGATCACCATCGTCACCGCGCGACACCTTGATCTCCATCGTAGCATCGTTGTCGTCTCGCCAACTATTGCTTCTCGACTATCGCTACCGCTTAGTGATAAAGTAAAGCAATTACATGGCGCTTGCATTTCATACAATAAAGCGACAACCATATGGCTCCTGCCGATTGCCGATAACTCGGTTACAAAACATGATCATCTCATACAATAAAATATAGCATCACGTCTTGACCATATCACATCACATCATGCCCTGCAAAAACAAGTTAGGCGTCCTCTACTTTGTTGTTGCATGTTTTACGTGGCTGCTACGGGCTGAGCAAGAACCGTTCTTACCTCGCATCAAAACCACAACGATACTTCGTCAAATAGACTCCGTTTAACCTTCTCAAGGACCGGGCGTAGCACACAGTTCAACTAAAGTGAGAGAGCAGACACCCGCCACCACCTTTAAGCAACGAGTGCTCACAGCGGTGAAACCAGTCTCGCGTAAGCGTCTGGCGTAATGTCGGTCCGGCCGCTTCATCTCACAATACCGCTGAACCAAAGTATGACATGCTGGTAGGTAGTATGACTTGTATCGCCCACAACTCACTTGTGTTCTACTCGTGCATATGACATCAACGCATAAAACCAGGCTCGGATGCCATCATTGGGTAGCGTAGTAATTTCAAAAAATTCCTACGATCACGCAAGACCATGGTGATGGCATAGCAACGAGAGGGAGAGTCGTCCGTACCACTCGTGAGACCGAAGCGGGCGTTATATCAACGGTTGATGTAGTCGTGCGTCTTCACGATCCGACCGATTCAAGCACCGTTACTCCGGCACCTCCGAGTTCTTGGCACACGTTCAGCTCGATGACGATCCCCGGGCTCCGATCCAGCAAAGCGTCGGGGAGGAGTTCCATCAGCACGATGGCGTGGTGACGATCTTGATGTTCTACCGTCGCAGGGCTTCGCCTAAGCACCGCAACAATATGACCGAGGTGGAATATGGTGGAGGGGGGCACCGCACACGGCTAAGGAACGATCACGAAGATCAACTTGTGTGTTCTAGGGTGCCCCCCTGCCCCCGTATATAAATGAGCAAGGGGGAGGGCCGGCCAGCCCTTGGGGCGCACCAAGGGAGGGGGGAGTCCTCCTCCTAGTAGGAGTAGGACTCCCTTTCCTAGTCCTACTAGGAAGAGGAAGGGGAAGGAAAGAGAGGGAGAGAGAGGGAAGGGGCTGCGCCCCTCCTAGTCCAGTCGGACTCCCCATGGAGGGGGGCGCGCCACCTCTGGTGCAGCCCTCTCTCCCCTCTTGGCCCAATAAGGCCCATAACTTCCCGGGGTTTCGTAACCCCTCCGGCACTCCGGTTTTCTCCGAAACTTCCTAACCTTTCCGTGTCCGAATATAACCATCCAATATATCAATATTTATGTCTCGACCATTTCGAGACTCCTCGTCATGTCCGTGATCACATCCGGGACTCGAACTCCTTCGTACATCAAAATACATAAACTCATAATATAACCGTCATTGAAACCTTAAGCGTGCGGACCCTACGGTTCGAGAACTATGTAGACATGACCTAGAACCATTCTCGGTCAATAACCAATAGCGGAACCTGGATGCCCATATTGGTTCCTACATATTCTACTAAGATCTTTATCGGTCAAACCGCATAACAACATCGTTGTTCCCTTTGTCATCGGTATGTTACTTACCCGAGATTCGATCGTCGGTATCCAATACCTAGTTTAATCTCGCTTCGGAAAGTCTCTTTACTCGTTCCGTAATACATCATCTCACAACTAACTCATTAGTTGTAATGCTTGCAAGGCTTATGTGATGTGTATTACCGAGAAGGCCTAGAGATACCTCTCCGACAATCGGAGTGACAAATCCTAATCTTGATTCATGCCAACTCAACATATACTTTCGGAGACACTTGTAGAGTACCTTTATAATCACCCAGCGTTGTGGCGTTTGGTAGCACACAAAGTGTTCCTCCGTAAACAGGAGTTGCATAATCTCATAGTTGCAGGAACTTTGTATAAGTCATGAAGATAGCATAAGCAACATACTAAGCGATCAAGTGCTAAGCTAATGAAATGGGTCATGTCAATCACATCATTCTCCTAATGATGTGATCCCATTAATCAAATGACAACACATGTCTATGGTTAGGAAACATAACCATCTTGATTAATGAGCTAGTCCAGTAGAGGCATACTAGTGACTATCTGCTTGTCTATGTATTCACACATGTATTATGTTTCCGGTTAATACAATTCTAGCATGAATAATAAACATTTATCATGATATAAGGAAATAAATAATAACTTTATTATTGCCTCTAGGGCATATTTCCTTCATCAGAATCAAGCTTGATGTTCAAGGTGAAATGATATGACAAGGAAAATCGACGTAAGCTTAGCTCATCGTCGAAAGTTGTGCTCCGAGAATAAGGACCAGGTAGCATAGTTAAAATCAGCACGAATGATATAGCCGACCAGGCTAGGAATGACATGATGGAGTATTAAACTACTCAACAACAAAGTACTGGGAGTACTGAATCTCAGTGTTGATCCGATTCACAAATCGGTGTTCTTGGTTAACGACAACCCAGAACCCGTGGAGTGACTATGACAGGGGAAGGAACTACTTCATCAGAAATTCATAAGATGAAGTGCAATGGGTTTCTATCCTCGAGATACCAGGGGCAACACTCGAAGGTAGAACAAAATAAAGGTTGGGCAGGTGTACTGATCTGCAGAAGGCAAGTACTTTAACTTGTCCAAGAAATAGAATCAAAGGAGAATAATCATGGTCGGAACCACGATTGCATAGGATCAATTCACCGCCACCAGATGATATTATATCAACGAAATAGTTATTATTACAAGAAGCTTCTATGGTAGGATCTACATCGTGTCCATGGGCATGAACACAAGTTCAAGGTCGACTCCCACTTCTTCAATGTATAACCTTCCATTCACCTCTCGCTTTTCAAAAATGACATTAGTTGTTGAAAAATTTTATCTGGTGCAATACCAGATAAGTATGACCCGTGAAATCTTTCGGGTTCACACAGATTAAGGAAGGCATAGGTTCAACCCATCAGGGTATCGTAGAAACACATACCACAATTTCAGGAGTAGATAATACAAGCTCGAAAGTGCGGCATGGTTGACAAAGCAAAGGATACAATTTACCAAAGGCATTATTTACTCTAGGAAAGGCTCACAAGGTTATTGAATATGAAGGACGATGTCGGATAAAATCCAATAAAGGATCCGGTGGTCCTCAAGGGATCTGATGTGAGCATTGGTACTCAATCAGAAGAAGAAGGAATGCAAGGAGATCAGATTTTAGAAACATCTGACTAATTCAAAGTTCAAATGCAAAATAATTATGATTTCCAAATCAGGGGATCAGAAGCAACGCTCTGACCAAGGATGGATAAGTTGAGTAGGCTTAGGGGTACAATCGATGGCAATTTGATTGGTCGAGATCCAGCTCATGTTCAAAATGACGTCTGAGCCGGAAGGATAATTTTCAGGGAATAACTGGTGATTGTGTGCACTCACACACATGTTGAACCAACAAGATCAGAATGTCGATCACAAAGCATTTCAATGTATATTGCTAGACATATGGAAGTAACCATTATGCAAGGAGGTAAAGAAGATCAAGAGCAATAGGATACTAAGGATTTTTGGAGGATCAATAGTATTTCGAAGACCATTGTGAAACACATGAACAACTGGGGGATGAGCGGATACTTGATAAGTGCGAGAATTATCCATAGGGGTATTCAGGTGACAAAGAACAACAAGGCAGTCAGCTCAAAGGATTATCGAAACAACGATGAGTATTTCGGGGTATCTTGTAATAACAAGATCAACTGGGGATGAATGTAAGAATAACAACTGCAAGTAGTTATCCATAAGGGTTGACGGTGGAAGGGGAATTGCAAACGTGATGAACACAAGTTCTCGGGTTAACGATGGAGAGTATCTTGTGGTCTTCACGTGCAGCGATTTATCATCGATAATAAGGGCTCTCCGAGTGAAAGTGATAACGAGATCCTAATGTTAGATTTAGCAAAATTCATTTAACCCGAGTAGAAGAGAGATCAGAGTTCCAAAGTATAGACAAAGAGTAAAAGATCCTAATACCACCCAATGGCGACGTGGGCCCGTAAGCCACACGACCATGTTAGTAAAAGTTTTTCAATGGCTAGACTCAACTTCGGCCAAGGAGTTGGAAAGGGGGATTCCTACAGGCAGTCGGCTTTGATACCAACTTGTGACGGGCCCGATACAATCGTACACTAATCATGCATGCAAATGTGTACAATCAAGATCAGGGACTCACAGGAAGATATCACAACACAACTCTAAAACATAAATAAGTCATACAAGCATCATAATACAAGTCAGGGGCCTCGAGGGCTCGAATACAAGTGCTCGATCATAGACGAGTCAGCGGAAGCAACAATATCTGAGTACAGACATAAGTTAAACAAGTTTGCCTTAAGAAGGCTAGCACAAAGCTGGGATACAGATCGAAGAGGCGCAGGCCTCCTTCACAGGATACTCCTAACTACTCCAGTGTCGCCGCCGGGGCTGCACGTAGTAGTAGGCACCTCCGGTGTAGTAGTCGCCATCGACGGTGGCGTCTCGCTCCTAGGCTCCGTCGTGCAGTCGCAGCAATCGGATAGAGATAGGGGAAAAAGGGGGAATAAGGCAACCGTGAGTACTCATCCAAAGTACTCGCAAGCAAGGAGCTACACTACATATGCATGAATATATGTGTAAAGGGCCATACCAGTGGACTGAACTGCAGAATGCCGAATAAGAGGGGATAACTAATCACATCAAGACTACGCTCGCAGCCTCCGTCTTGCAGATGTAGAAGAGATGTAGACTGAAGTCCTCCAAGTAGCATCACATAGCATAATCCTACTCGGTGATCCCCTCCTCGTTGCCCTGTTAGAGAGCGATCACCGGGTTATATCTGGCACTTGGAAGGGTGTGTTTTATTAATTATTCAGTTCTAGTTGTCATAAGGTCAAGGTACAACTCCAAGTCGTCCTGTTACCGAAGATCACGGCTATTCGAATAGATTAACTTCCCTGCAGGGGTGCACCACATAACCCAACACGCTTGATCCCATTTAACCGAACACACTTTCCTGGGTCATGCCCGGCCGCGGAAGATCAACACGTCGCAGCCCCACCTAGGCACAACAGAGAGGTCAAGACGCCGGTCTAAACCTAAGCGCCTGGGTGCAGGCCCATCTCCTTAGCACACACGACGTTGCGTGGGCGGCCGGAAGCGAACTAGCCCCTTAATACAAGAGAAGGCTTACGTTCCAAACCGGTAGCGCGCCGCCGATCATTGACGTCATGAAGGCTTTGGCGATACCACGGCGCCGAGTGCCCATATCTTTCCCACGTAGTTGGTTAGTGTCTGATGCACCAAATGGCCAGACTCATATCAAATACCAAGATCTTGTTAAGCGTGTTAAGTATCCGCGAATGACGACCAGGCCAGGCCCACCTCTCTCCTAGGTGGTCTCAACCTGCCTGTTGCTTCGCCACAAGTAACAGCTTGGGGGCGTCGGAACCCAGCCCACCTCTCCGGGATGGAGCCACCGTCCTTTCAGCCCCCATCTCCTAACAGTATCACGAGTAATGTAACAATGTAAAGTATATAGTATATGCCCGTGATCACCTCCGAAGTGATCACAACCTAGTAGTATAGCATGGCGGACGGACAAGAGTGTAGGGCCATCGATGGAACACTAGCATCCTATACTAAGCGAAGAGGATAGCGGTAAAGGTAACAACAGAGTAGCAAGGACAGGCTATGCAACAAGATAGGATTAACGGAAAGCGGTAACATGCTACACTACTCTAATGCAAGCAGATAGAGAAGAATAGGCGATATCCGGTGATCAAGGGGGGGACTTGCCTGGTTGCTCGGCAAGAGAGAGGGGTCGCCAACTCCGTGAGTCGTCTTGGGTAGCAATGGCGTCGGTCTCGGTGTCTAGCGAGAGAAGAGGGGGAAGAAACAATAAATATTTAAGCAAGCAGATGCATAGCGATGCATGACATGACAAGTATTGGTGCTATAGGTGCCCTAACGCGGTATGAGGTGATACCGGTGAAGGGGGGAAACATTCGGGAAAGTATCCCCGGTGTTTCACGTTTTGAGCGGAGGGGGAAGTTCCAGTTTGATAAGTTAGGTGCGTGGCGGACGAACAGGCTGCGTGTCCGGGTTCGTCTCGTCGCTCGAGCAACTTTCTTGTAATTTAATCCGAGTTATGGATTAAAAGATATGATTTTCTAAAGATTTCATTAATTTCGGAATTTAATTAATTATTTAATTAATTCAAAAATGTATTAATGACATCGGCATGATGTCATCTTGACGTCAACGATCAATGAGTTGATGGTCAACTGACGATGGGTCCCACTAGTCGCTGACACGTTTAATTAAGCATTAATTAAACTAACCATAATTAATTAGGGTGGGCCCCATCGTCATACTAATTAATTAGCTAAATAACGAGTTAATTAGGTTAATTAATCATTAGGTTAATTAATCTTAATTTGTTAATTTAATCAGAATTAATTAAGTTAATTAATTTTATTATTTATTATCACATTTTATTTTATTTTTATTCTCTTTTTTTTATTAAAACGTTCTGGGGCTGGGGCCCCCATTTCATTGGCCCTAGGGGGCCTTGCGGGTTTCAGGCGCATGGGCGCGGTTTGTCGCCTTTAACGGGCGCGGCATGCACGGTCCCCAGACCCGCTGCGTTCGGGCGCACCACAGGCGGGCGGAGGAGCGGCAGTCGCCGGAGCGAGGAGGTTGGTGACCACGGCGGGGCTCGTCGGGTGCCAACCGGGCGGAGGACGGGGATGGCGACGGCGCACGGGATAGGGGCGGACGGAGGGAGGAGCGGGCTCGGCAGAGGTGCCGCTTCGACTGGAGTAGCGGCAGCGGCCAAGGGACGGCGCTAAGCGTGGCGCCGCGGGCGCAGGGCGGCGGCAGGGGCGGGCGCGTGAGGGAAGAGGCAAGATCGGGCGCGCCGCCCGGCGCGCGTCTGGGCACGCCGGGCGGGCGAGGCCACGTGAGCGCGGGCGGGCGCGGTCGGTCATGCGGTGCACGCGACAATCGCGGAGACGAGAGGAGGGAGGCGAGGCGGAGCTCACATCGAGGAGCAGGACGAGGCAATGGGCTCGATGGAGGTCGAGGGGACGACGCACGACGGGCGGAGTGGGAGGCAGTCTGCGAGGCGGCGTCCCCGGCGTGGGGCGAGCTCGGGTGCCATGCGGCGGGTGTTGACGAGGCGGCGAATGTGCCCGATCCAATCTGGATCGGGAGAGGAGATTGGGGGAGTGGGGATCGGTGGGTTAGGGTTTGGGGAATGGATAAGGGAGGCGTGGCGGCGGCTGGGCAGGTTGGGTGAATGGGCGGCCGTTGGGTCTCTGGCCGGGGGTCTTTCTCTTTTCTTTTCTTTTGTTTCCTGTTTTCTTTTCTTTTTATTTATTTACTTTTCTGTTCTATTTCTAGTTTCTTTTAATCTTTAGTCTTTACAAAAATCACCAATAGTACCTAAAGTAGTATTTATAAACAAACTGTTGTCACATCAATTCTTAACCCATAATAAAATATTTTAATATTTTATAAAATCAATAGGTATTTGTTTAATTGTTTTCACTTTGTTTTAATTAGTTTAGAGCCCTTAAACATTATATCAAGGTTTGGTTTCTCCAACGTATTTACACATGATTTATCTGACCCACCTTGAACATTTCATTTTCACTGTTTGAAAACTTTTATTATTTGCCTTTAATTGAATTTGAATTTGAATCGGTTTCGAACTAACACGAGATTAGCGATAGTAATCGAAGTGACGTGGCATCATTAGCAGAGAATTACTGTAGCTTAATTATCCGGGCGTCACATATGTAGACATGACCGAGACACATCTCCGGTCAACAACCAATAGCGGAACCAAGATGCTCACATTGGCTCCTATATATTCTACGAAGATCTTTATCGGTCAAACCGCATAACATCATACGTTGTTCCCTTTGTCATCGGTATGTTACTTGCCCGAGATTCGATCGTCGGTATCTTCATACCTAGTTCAATCTCGTCACCGGCAAGTCTCTTTAATCGTCTCGTAATGCATCATCCCGCAAGTAACTCATTAGTCACATTGCTTGCGAAGCTTATAGTGATGAGCATTACCGAGAGGGCCCAGAGATACCTCTCCGATATTCGGAGTGACAAATCTTAATCTCGATCTATGCCAACTCAACAAACACCATCGGGGACACCTGTAGAGCATCTTTATAATCATCCAGTTACGTTGTGATGTTTGATAGCACACAAGGTGTTCCTCCGGTATTCCGGAGTTGCATAATCTCATAGTCAGAGAAACATGTATAAGTCATGAAGAAAGCAATAGCAATTAAACTTAAACGATCATTATGCTAAGCTAACGGATGGATCTTGTCCATCACACAATTCTCTAATGATGTGATCCCGTTTATCAAATGACAACACATGTCTATGGTCAGGAAACTTAACCATCTTTGATTAACGTGCTAGTCTAGTAGAGGCATACTAGGGACACTCTGTTTGTCTATATATTCACACATGTACTAAGTTTCCGGTTAATACAATTCTAGCATGAATAATAAACATTTATCATGATATAAGGAAATACAAATAACAACTTTATTATTGCCTCTAGGGCATATTTCCTTCATAAACTTCGTGATACATATATTTTTTGCCAATTAGCATGAAGATCTCCTGTAAAAGATCAAAGAAGCTGTTTTGGCTCTCACACGAAAGATATATTGAGAAGATACTTGAAAGGTTTAATATGAAAGATGCAAATGTGCTATCTCTCCACTTGCAGGCCATCACAAACTGAATTCTAAACAACGTCCTACAAGCAAGAAGGAGAAACAAGAAATGAGGAAAGTACCATACCAATTTGCTGTGGGCAGTTTGATGTATGCCATGGTATGCACTAGGCCTGATATTGCCTATGCAGTTGGAGTTGTTAACCGGTTCATGATAAATCCAAGTAAAGCTCACTGGGAAGCAGTGAAGTGGATTCTTAGGTATCTCAAGGGAACTTCTACATCTTCCTTATGCTCTGTAGATGATGATCCTATATTGCAGGGCTATACAGATGGAGATTATGCAGGTGAGAAAGTCCACATCTGGATAGCTAATGACTTATGCGGGGAGCAGTGTCATGACAATCGAGATTGCAGAAATGTATTTCTGCATCAACTACAGAAGCTGAGTACATAGCAGCAATTGATGCTGGCAAGGAAGGTTTGTGGATGAAAAACTTCTTGCAAGAGCTCGGCGTGAATCAAGAGAAGTATGCTCTGTTTGCGACAGTCAAAGTGCTATTCACCTTGCCAAGAATTCAAGCTACCAATCTCGAACCATGCTGTAACACCCCGGAAGTAACTTTCCATATTTGTAACTCCAACTCTTGCCATTTTCGGCATCGATATATGATATTCCCTCCGTGGTTGGGTTTTCTTCTTTTTGCATTTTGTCCATGTCATGCATTTTATATTATGTCATCATGTGCATCGCATTTGCATATGTGTTCGTCTCATGATTCCGAGCATTTTTCCCGTTGTCCGTTTTGCAATCCGGCACTCCTATCTCCCCCGGCGGTCCCTTTTACGTTTTTTCCGTGTGCGGGTATTAAACCTTCTCGAAATGGACCGAGGTTTGCCTAGTGGCCTTGGTATAACACCGGAGACCACCGGTCAAGTTTGGTCATTTGGAGCTCGTTTGGTACTCCAGCGGTTAACCGACTCTCGCAAAGGCCTCTTTTAAGTTGCAGCCCAACACCCCTTCAAAACAGCCCAATAACCCATCTAAGTCACTCCCATGCTCTCCGTCGTTCGATCACGATCGTGTGGCGAAAACTACACCTCATTTGGACTCTCCTAGCTCCCTCTATGCCTATTTAAGCAAACCTCCCCAAATCCGGATCATCTCCCGAAACCCTAGCTAATTTTGCCTCTCGCGCCCGGACACGTCCGGCGAGCAGACGCGCCCAGCCAGCCGCCCGTGCCAACCGCCGACCGCCACGTGGCCCCGCGCCCCGCCGCCGCTCCTCGCGCCCGGCGGGGGCCAGGCGAGCCTCCCGGCAGCGCCCGCCCATGCCCGCGCCCGCCGCCTCTCGCCCGCCGCACCGGCCGCCCGCGCCCGCCGCCTCTCCGCCGCCGCCTCGCCGCCATGGCCTCCCGCGCCAGCCCGGCCCGGCCAACTTCGCCATCATCTCGCGACCGGCCTTGCGCCGAGTCGCCGGCTCGCCACGCCACCACCTCGCCGCCCGGCCCGGCCGCTCCGGCCACCCGCCGGCGACCTTCCCTCGCCGGAGCCCGCGCCGATCCGATCGGATCCGGCCTCGGGCCACGAGCGCCGTTGACCTCTCTTCCCCCCCTTTTTTTTCCTAAGTCTCGAGATCTCTTTGTAATTTTGTGCAATTTTCAACATGCTATATCTTCGCATCCGTAGATCCATTTTTCGCGTATAATATGTCAAAATGTTCGTCTCTAAGAGTAGATCATTTCATTCCATTGCATCATTTTCATTTGAGCTCATCTTGATGCCCGAAATGCTGTTGGAAGAGTGCTATGTGATGTTAGTTGCTGATTTTATCAGAACTTGCACTTTTATTATTTTGCCATGATTAATATGTGCACCCTATGAATTTGATTCCTACATGTGTTTTGTAAAATGCCATGCCATATTTCCAGGGGTGTATGCCATGTATTTTTGTGATCTATGTGGTGACTAGCACAAGCATGCAAAGTAGGTGTCCTAATGTTGCTGATTTCAGCCCTGTTTTAGCTGATTTTGATGCCATGTTTACTTGATGATTCCGAGAGATCTATGCATATTTTGAGTTACTTCAGTAAGGGTGTTTTGTAAAGCATGACTTGCTCTATCCATCCATGCCTTTTTTTGCAATTATGGAGTGCCATAGATTGAGTCAATCGAGCTCTACTTTTGCTACCAAATGTTTCCTGGCAGATTGTATACGTGTTATTCAATTTTGCCAAGCTTGTTGTGGTTGATCCATATATGCTATGTTAGTGTTATTGCCATGTATGTCTTCTATGTCATGTCTTCTTGATGTATGTATGCTTAGTTTATCATATAAGGCTCTGTAGTGAGTGCATTGAGCTTGTAAACATGCCATCTCGTTATCAGTTTTTGGCATGTCATGTTGCTGAATCTGTTAACAAGACTTTCAATATTGACATGGGTGTTACTATATTTTCTAGTCCTTTTTGGCTTATGGTCAGTAAGGGACTTTTGTTCTAGGCTTTGAGTAGATTCATGCCATGCCATGTTTTGCTATTTTAAGTTCCTGTAGCATGTAGTTTTGATGCTCTGAACATTGCAACCTGTTGCTGTTTTTGCCATGTCCAGCCTGATTATTAATGCACTTTTGCCATGCTTGTTTGAACATGTTATGATGTGAACTAGCCATAGCTCAGTGCTCATCTTTTGTCGAGCATCATGTGTAGATCACTGCCATGTGCTTCGTTGATACGTTTGGGTGCAGTAGCTTAATTAATTGTTGCTTGCTAAGTGGCATCATGCTGTTAATGGCAGATTTGCGCCATTCTTGTTTTGCTTGTCATTTGCAAACCGTGCATCCGTTTCCGGTGATCTTTATATCGATTTCAACGAAATCATCTCATCTTTCAATGGCATGCTTGGTTTGCCAAGTTGATGCCTGGTTCATCATTACCTCCCGGGCGCATTACGCATTGCATATCGCATCTCGCATATCATGTCATGTTTTGCATCATGTTGATTGTGCATTGCACCGTGATTTATTGTGGTTCCTTTGTTTGTGTTGTTGCTTTGGGTAGAGTCGGAGGCGAGTGCGTGAGCGAGGAGCCTGTTGAGAACGCTTTCGAGGATCAAGCTTTCGACAACTCGAGAACATTGCGAGCAAGATGACCATACCCTCGAAATCACTTCTATCTTTGCTATGCTAGTTGCTCGCTCTTTTGCTATGCCTATGCTGCGATGCCTACCACTTGCTATATCATGCCACCCATATTGCCATGTCAGCCCTAACCATCCTTTCCTAGCAAACCGTTGATTGGCTATGTTACCGCTTTGCTCAGCCCTCTTATAGCGTTGCTAGTTGCAAGTGAAGCTGAAGTTTGTTCCTTGTTGGAACATGGAGATGTTGTTCCTTATTGGAACATGTTTACTTGTTGGGGATATCACAATATATATATATCTGCTATAATTTAATACATCTATACACTTGGTAAAGGGTGGAAGGCTCGGCCTTATGCAGTGTGTTTGTTCCACTCTTGCCACCTAGTTTCCGTCATACCGGTGTTATGTTCCTTGATTTTGCGTTCCTTACGGTTGGGTGATTTATGGGACCCCTTGACAGTTCGCTTTGAATAAGACTCGTCCAGCAAGGCCCAACTTTGGTTTTACCATTTGCTGCCTAAGCCTTTTCCCCGGGTTTCGCGAGCCGAGGGTCATCTTTATTTTAACCCCGGCCAGTTCTCCTCTGAGTGCTGGTTCAAACCTGTCAGCCGCGGTGTATCAGGGCAACTCTGAGCTGGCCTATCGGAAGTTTGGACTATCCGGTGTGCCACGAGAACGAGATATGTGCAGCTCCTATCGGGATTTGTCGGCACATTCGGGCGGCTTTGCTGGTCTTGTTTTATTGCTGTCGAAATGTCTTGTAGTCCGGGATTCCGAGATTGATCGGGTCTTCCCGGTAGAAGGAATATCCTTCGTTGACCGTGAGAGCTTATAATGGGCTAAGTTGGGACACCCCTGCAGGGTAATATCTTTCGAAAGCCGTGCCCGCGGTTATGAGGCAGATGGGAATTTGTTAATGTCCGGTTGTAGATAACCCAAAGTTGACCTCAAATAAAATACACATCAACCGCGTGTGTAACCGTGATGGTCTCTTCTCGGCGGAGTCCGGGAAGTGAACACGGTGTTGGAGTTATGTCTGACGTAAGTAGTTCAGGATCACTTCTTGATCATTACTAGTTTCACGTCCGCGCTTTGCTTCTCTCCTCGCTCTCTTTTGCGAAGTAGCCACCATATATGCTAGTCGCTTGCTGCAGCTCCACTTTACTACTCTATCCTTCCTAAAAGCTTAAATAGTCTTGATCTCGCGGGTGTGAGATTGCTGAGTCCCCGTGACTCACAGATACTTCCAAAACAGTTGCGAGGTTCGATGAGGCGGTGCAGGTGATTCAACCGAGCTCAAGTGGGAGTTCGACGAGGAACGTGGTCGTTACTATGTGTCTTTTCCAAATGATCAGTAGTGGTGCCCAGTTGGGACGATTCGGGGATCTGTGTAGCATTTGGGGTATCTTCTTTTATTTTGGTTCCGTAGTCGGACCTTGAGTGTACTCTGAATGATGGCTGTTATTTATGTCTTGTGTGAAGTGGCGATGTAAGCCAACTATGTATCTCTTTCCTTAATTATTACATGGGTTGTGTGAAGATTACCTCACTTGCGACATTGCTTTCAATGCGGTTATGCCTCTAAGTCGTGCCTCGACACGTGGGAGATATAGCCGCATCGGGGCGCTAAGTTGGTATCGAGCCTTCCCGACTTAGGAGCCCCTACTTGATTGTTTGCTGACGTTGTTGAGTCTAGAATGGAAAATGTTTTGAGTCTTAGGATTATATATATCGGAGTAGGATTCTTTTTACTCCCCAGCCCCTTCGTCGCTCTGTGAGGTCTCCTGACGTAGAGTTTTGACTCTTCTCTCCTCAAATTTCACTAAAATTTTTTTAGGATCACGTGGGTATCTTGGAATCGTTCCGATGCTTTTGTGGCGAGAACATTGTTCTTGGTGCCTCGACATTTAGGGGTTGTGGCGGTGTCCGGGGAGTTGAGCTCCGAGGTGTTGTCGTCACAATTTTATCGTTGCAGTTCTGGAATACGAGTTTTTGCCGACATCGAAATCTCTTTTGTGCAGTTGTTGGTGAGATAACCTGATAGCCCGATCTTGTGGCGAGTCGGGAATATTGCCATGACTTG